>CAAAJI010000005.1:489755-508738 GCA_900642245.1 Fragilaria radians | reverse complement strand
ATGTCCCTCTTGACTAATGACTCACCCCAGTTGAGAATCTGAGGCATCAGTATGTATGTCAAAGACTTTATTAAAGTCAGGGAATCTAAGTAAGGCATTCTGTGTAATGACCTTCTTGACTTCATGGAAGGCTTTGTCTTGAGCCTCTGTCCATTTGAAAGTCTTACTACCACGAGGTACTTTTGTAACCTCTGTTAAAGGTGTGAGCAGATGCGACCTTCGCTCCCACATATCACGGTAGCAGTTAACAAGGCCCAAGAACGAGCGCAGTTGCTTTAAGGTGTTAGGCGCATTAAGCTGTAATATCGCTTCCACCTTAGAAGGAAGTGGGCAAATTCTGGCTGTTGTAACCAGATAGCCTAGGTATCCAAGCTCTTGCGTAGCAAAAGTACATTTTTCAAAATGTTTAAAACTTGTTCTAAGTTTAGTAGATGTTTTTGATAAGAACCCTTTGTGGCTACTAGAATATCATCTAGATAAGCTCTGACAAAGTCAAGTCCAACCATTTTGCTTTAAAAAATATCTTGTGAGTTAGCAACTCCCATTGGGAATCGTAAGTAGGAGTATTTCCCCCATGGAAACACGATTATACATAGCTTTTGAGCCTGTGGCGTTAAGCGTATGGTATAGTAACCCATGTTTAGGTCAATGGATGTTGCAAAGGTGAATCCATTTAAGCTAGTTAGTATGTCCTGCATTCTAGGAATAGGGAAGGCAACACTTTGAAGTTTTGAATTCAAAACTCTGAAGTCAGATACGACTCTAACCGTTCCATTCTTTTTCGGAATGATAAAAGATGGAGATTGATATTCTGAGGCTACTTGGGGCTTTAAAACTCCTAAGTCGCACAGGCGTTGTATTTCCCTTTTAAGAGTGTCCTCATGTATCTTTGGAACTGGAAACGTCGGTAGTTAAAAAGGTTCAACAGCTTCTTTAAGCTTAAGCTTACTGGATCTGTGTTCCAGTCGTCAAGTGTTCCATCAAACAAATGTTCAAATTTGTAAAATAATGCTTTCAACTGTTGTTGTTGCATTCCACTTAGATGTTTAAGTGATTTGATGGTGTCATCTATGTTTGCCTTTTTGTATTTGGTATCAAGAATCGACATAGGGGCATTCTTGACAAGTAGATCACAAGGGTTCATGAAACAAGATCCTTTTTTCTTATCTTCATCATTTACATTTGTTAATTAGCTTCAAAGTAGATATGGCTGATAGGTGAAGAATATATGGTGAATAGTGATTTTGAAGGATCCCCATTGTTGCTAGCCTGGAGTAAGCATAGTTTCTAAAGATCATTGATTTAGATTAGTCATCGTACACATAGTTGGTTTTCTTGATTGGTGTTAGGAGCAGCAGGGGAAATATGGAATTTTGTCTGGTCAAAAGATGTAAGGGCAATGATTTTGCTGATTGAGCTGCAGCTAAGGTATAGGAAAAAGATTGAAGGCGATCCTCAGTTTATTCCTTTTAGATAACAGAGAAACCGTTTAAGCAATGTTTTCTTTGTAAAAATAAGAGAAATCCAACCTTTTGGATTACCACCCGTAAAGAGATAAGGATGAAGAAAGAAGAATTGAGGTCCATGATGACAGGTTGTTAAGTTTTGCTTCTTATCCTGGATAACCTCACCATTTTACCTAAAAAAGATCGCAACATTTTCGGATCCAACCACTATGGGTAATTGTCTCTGAGATAGAGATTTTTTCGTTCTCTGAAGCAGGGCAAAGAATTAAAATTTAGATAGAGGGAATTATTGGGTAATCGGAAGAAGTAGGTTACATATTGAGAGGTATCGATTCGTCAGTTTGAAATACCAAATTTCATGCTGTTTATAACTATTCGAGGAATCACATACTGAAAAGCTTTAAGAACTTAGCATCACCTATAAATGTAAGAAACAGTCTTGTTATTACTAAGATATGATGCCATTTCTACCTCAAAATACTTCTAACCCTACATCATGTTGAAGGAAATATTGTAGTCTCTATAACTCTATCCGAAATTTCAGGAGCAGTTCTATCCCATTCAAATTATTTACCTTTATGACCGATTGTGTATGTAGACCCTAGTGCCAGCCTTTATGTATAATGGAAATTCCATATCAACTTTGCTTGTTCAAAAAGGGGGGAGGAAGAGCGTTTTCAGCGTTATGCCAGTCAATTTAATTTACAATAATTGAGCAATATGCTTTATTTCTTATATTGCTTTATTCAACACTTTGTTCACAATGGAGATTGTGACAATTTGAGAGCGCCGCTATGAATTCCCGCAATTATTGCAAAGCAGATCAAATAAAACTGTGAAGATTTACTAAAACTCTATTCATGATTACGTAAATATTCAGGGAGAAAAGAAACGAAAAAAAGTTAACCGGCAGAATAAATTTCAGCAAAGTAAACTCGATGCAAGCTGCTGCGTTGATCCATGATTGAATGTGAAGAAAGTTTTTCTCCGTATAGAGCTACACAAAAACTGATTGAAAAAAAGCGATCGAGAAGTGTCATCTTGGTTTGGGGAGGTTTAGTAGAATTATATGAGATTTCAGGGTTTGCTTTTAAATATTTGAGTATATCCTCACTATTTTGGATGCTCGACAAATCGCCGATGTTATAATCCATCCCTCAATCTGTTACTTTCTAGTGTGAGTACTTTTGGTATATCAAGCACGTCCTGTTGCGGAATCAATAATTTCACATGACAATTAGCTATTTTTTGAATCCATGAATCAACTTCAGGAGACACTTCCGCACATCTCATTTTCCGAGATTTGACGTTGTGAATAACATCTTAAGTGATAAACAATCATGGCCGGAAATCCATGTTACTTTCTCATTTGGTTAATACTGTTGGTATGCATTGCTTGGCCGGTTGCTTTCTTCTGTGCCGGCATTTGGGTTTTCCTCATGGTCAGTAGTTCCATTCCGAATTGGGATAACAAATCATTTTTCAGTTTCCTGCAGCGGGAATTAACTAACATCTTATCTCCTTCCCATCATCGAAAAATGTAATTTTTGGCAATGTAAAGGCATTTGAAGAATGCTTACCAGCAATCAAAGACTGCAGTTTCTTCTTCGAAAAGTTTGTTACATGGCCTAGGACATGTGGTCGAGCAATTATGAACTGTGAATCGAATTGCCCTCAGCCTTAAGGGGATACGTCAATAGACGGGAATCACTCTTTGTGCCTCTTGGGATGGACTGTTAATACCTAACGGAAGATTGATAATTCATGAAATTTAAAGCCTGCATCAAACAAATACTTTACTTTTAACTGAAAGGAAAGAATTATCGACTTGACATACATTATTACAATGGAATAATAAATGGAATACAATTAGTGCCTAATGGACGTTCCAATCATATGCGACGTTTCTAAATAATCTTTATGCTGCAGATATTTAGAACCATCCCTTCTTTTTGGGTGGTTCGGGAGCAGGAGTAGGCTGCTTCTTACCTCCACGTTTCATGGGAGCACCACCTCGTTTCGTAGGTGCCGATGAAGGGGGTTCGTTGAAGAAACGTTCTGTAGAATCATCATCTCGAACATACCAAAAATATTGTGCCATGGGAATGACAAAGGAACCCACCACCAGAATCGCGAGAAGAGCCGTATATTTACCTGAATTGATCCGTAGTGGGGAGAGGTGCAAAACACAATTGAGAGTCTCAAAAAAGATGCGTGTAGAAATGCAATAATAATAAAGGAATGTGTACATTTTGTTCAATCATGTAAAGAAGGTGCATGAAAACTTCGAATCGTTTCAAGAAGCATCCTTGCAACAGTCATCCCATACTATTAAGCTGCATGTAGCATGTCTACAAATCAGCGATAAATCAAAAAATGCGTACCTTTCTTAGATTTGGTTTCCTTGGCGGATTTGAAGGTTGATTGGGCATCATCCAACTGCTGCTGATCGGGGAGTTCTACTTCATACTCTCGATAAATTCCCTCACGGACTACCTTTTCGGCAACGAAAGTTGTCGATCCGAATGATCCAAATTGAGAATCAATGGCAGAGGCAGGAGTTGTTGCAATTCCAGAAGCAAGACTCGCAGCGACGATAGCCCCCATTGCTGCATTCTTCAAATCAAACAACGAGGCAGCCTTTTTGGGTGTACCAACTGAAGATTGTAGAATATGCAATTATATGTAGACACATTGCCAATTTGGAGAAGACAACAATAATTTTGCCATCGGACGTACGAAATTGTATTGGAACCACAAAACATAGTATGTCAAGAATTGTAAGACGTCGGAGCCAGAGAAGAATCATTATTCATAGTAAAAAAGACGTACTGGGAGAATATGCGTTCGAAAGGGCTGCGAGAAGGATAACAATGAAAGCTGTCGGCTTCATTTTGATCTTGATGTATCTTTCTGTTGGCTTGCTAGATACTTGTTGACTGACGAGAGTATTCTTGAGGATAGGATTTTCTCAAAAGATTTTTCACGGAAAGTCACAAACCATAATGAAACTGTATGGTTACTGTATGACTCGTTATACTCACGAGGAATAGGACTAGCTGCTCCTATTCTAATGGGAGACTTCAGCATTTTCAATATCATTCAGGAAGTAGTTAAAGTTATGACCATCCTCGCTGGAGCAAACAAAAATATGGTTTCAAATGGAATAGGCAATAAGGCATAATTTTCTCCTTTCATTAGAACACTTCAAGGTTCTTGCCCAAAATCACCCAATCTTATCTTAGAGCCTTGGCCGAGACTGCATTAATCTTTGTAACCTTCTTAGAACAGACCAGGCCCCAAATCTTCATTTTGATGAAATCAGAGACAACTCCTCTTGCTCCCATTTTCCTGGCAATTGCAAATGTTGAAGACGATCCTTCAAACGCACAGTATGCTTCTAGTAAACCAATTTCTTCTAACCTAATTTGCATTGCAAAAGTACTGTTCCAATGAATCTAGAATAATTTTATGGATGTGTGTGGTTCAACAATCAGCAATGTTGTGAAGGCTGTTGTTACAGCAGTGAGACCATTCTTTGGGTGACTTCTTTCCATATACAAGCAAATGTAAACTTTGGTTGATCAAATATTCTAGTTTCATCCAAGTTTTGTTAATTGACAATAAAACTATTACTGCCTGTGAATAAATGTGTAACTAAATAGAATATTTATATCCTCTTGTTTCTAGTGCCAACACTAAGGGGTGACTCTGACACCAAACAAACATGCATGCTATTTTATTTAAACTATTGATAGACTAATGATTGCTCACAACCTGAAAGTCATTTTGTGTAAATACTAGCAGTTTCACTCATTCGTTAGGTTATGGCAGTTAAAAATATTGAAAATGTAGTTCTACTTCCATTAATGGATAGCAAACCCTGAACTTAACATTTATAAATAGTAGCATTGTATGTATTATATAATACATACTCAAAGGATACAAGAGATGCTGGTAGGATGAATTTGACTAACAGACATGAAGAGTAACACTGATACACCAGTACTCTTCAAAGCATTTTCCTTCATTCAATACTGATTGATTCTGCTGATTTTAAGTGTCTCCATTCAAACTTTTATCAATCCAATCGTAATGTTTTTTTCCTGCAAAATCATGCTTCAAATGAATGTCAAATGGCAAGTTCTGATTGAAAAGCAGATACAGGTAGCAGAATAAAGCCTGAACTGGAAGGTCTGCAATATGAGTTTGCTTTGTTTATCATAGCCTTTTCTTCATTCTGACTTGTTTCGCCGATCAATGACACTTTCCTTCTAAATTTAACTTGAAACTTGAAGGCAATTTATTTGAATTTAAGTGGTTTTCTTATTTTTTGCTAACCATTCTGACTTTCTTAATTTATAAATTCAGAGGTCTAAAGTTTTGAATTACTTCTTATCTACAAATAATCAGGAATCTAATCAAGCTGTTTATGTTTTGTTCTTCAAAATAGAAGTGTTTCTATTTTAATTGTCACAACCATACAAGGAAAGAATTTCTAGCGTAATTAGTCAGTATGTATTCAACTTTATAACGTCAATTCAAGCCCAAATCACAAGCCCGTGAAGATGTTTCGCTCATCTCTTTCTCGCGTAATTGTGATTCGAAGGATTGCTAGTTCCTCTGATGGAAAACATAAACGACTTCTACCGTCCAATCGTCGTAATCTTGCAGAACGTAACGCCGCAGTAGAGGCCTATTTCAAATCAGCACAGAAGGAGAGTAATAGTTGGACACCATTGTCGGTAGATCCATCGTCGTCAGAAAAAGACGATATCAAAGGCAAGGATGAAGTCTGGAGAAACGAAGAAAGGCGATATCTTCTCATGGAAGCTAGCTATCTTTCCAAGTGTCTGTTTAGGACATGTTTACGATCCATCCGTTTGATGCTCCCTGGAAACGAACATGATGAAGCGGGATTTAGGGCCATGGAGAAGAAGCAAAAGCAACAGCTAGAAAATGGCGATTTCTCTGGAAGCTTTCAACCTCCTGTGGACCGTGAAGATGAATTGGAATCTAGGGTCAATTATTACCATATGCACCTTCGAGAGAATTTCGATTCCGATGCCTCGTGTCTAGACCGAGATCCTTGGGTAGAACGGGACCTGTCAATATATCTCCATTTTTTGCGTTCAGGAGAAAAGAAACGTCGTTATGTTCTTCAGGACTATAAATTTGGAGACCCCTATCAATTTTCCTTTGACGAGGAACGTGTCAAACGATTCGAAGAAAGGGCAAAAGCGTTGATAAATTGCAATCGCTCATAATGCTTGAATGATACTTAATTTATTCAATTGGTGTTCTTGTGTGCCGGTCACTTCAAACCATCTTACGAAAAGAAAAAAATTACTCTTTTTGAAATACATTCAACTTAAGAGACACTATTTCGAAAACTAAAAATACCATACTAACTAAGACCATAGATTAACATTATTAAAAAATCCTGGAAAGAATAAAAATCTGCAAACAATCTACATCAGACTTTAACTGCAGGAACCGCAATACTTGGGATACCGGTAATGATACCAACTCCTCGTACCCTTCCATCACGGAAGAGCATTCTCATTCCTGGACGAATGTATTCCTGAAAATACTAATTAGTTGACGTGAAAATGACCTAAACAATTCCATAACTCATGTACATTACTTACAGGTCGTTTCGCGAATTCGAATCGAACTTTAGCACGACTTCCAGGCCGCAGAACAATGCCTTCTTCCCCCTCGCCTTCAACTGCTTTAGGCAAACCCATGGTTGTATGGTTGACAATTTCAATCTTACGCGCAAAAGCACTCTGTCTTACGTTAAGTATGTGGACGTAGGCCTGGTACGAACGACGAATCGTAGTACCCTCGCCCTTTAGAACACAAATTTCAGCATCAAATTCTTTCGTTGATGTCGGAGAGTCGCGAAGAACGACCATTCCACGACGTAGCTTTTTACGTAGTTCCTTATTCAAGGCAAACGCCAAACAAGCAGATTGACCAGCAGTGACGCTGTGTGTATTAATGCGAGCAATGTGAGCAGATTTAGCCACAGTCTTTAAAAATGTACCGTCGTCAGTTGGACCGACATAGACATGACTATTTGCTCCAACTGTAAGTTCTCCTGCATTAACGAAACCAGAGACTACAGCTCCGACTCCAGGTACATTAAAAATATCTTCAACTAAAAATTCGAATGGACGATTCAACTTTTTCTCATGCCGCCGACGTTTAGGCAAGGTAAATAGAAGCTTCTGTATCAGATCAATGCCTTGCCCCGTCACGCAAGAAGTATCAATTAAAGGAGCCAAGGTGTGAAGCTTACCAACACAAGTCGCAATATCCTCTTCGTTTCTAATAGCAAATGGCTTTTTCCCGACATCTCCAGCGCGCAACATCTTGACAACTTCTTTTTTACAAGTCTTGTAGGCATGCTCTGGACAACCATCGACTTTGGTGAAACAAACTATGATGGGAATACCAAAGCTACAACATAAATTAAGGTGATGCTGCGTCATGTGAGTAGGAGGATGGCGGCTGTTAACAAGAATAAGGGCGTAATCTGCCATGCCAGAAGATACTCCATGAATAGTTGTCTTAAGATACTTTTCGTGTCCAGCCAAATCCATTAATGTGATAATGCGATAGGATTCACGAGCAACTTCATCCTCTGTTTTCCGTTTGTTTGCTCGAATCTGATCACGACCAGCAATTGGCTCTCCTGAGGAGCGAAATCCCATCAGATGCGTGGTGGCCGTCGACGTTCTTCCACTTTCGATTTCGTGTCGATGTTTCATGATTGAGGTTCGACTTTTTCCACGTCCATCATCCAAGAGAGAAGTCGTGAGAGTTCCAATCATGGTTGACTTTCCAGCATCAACATTTCCAACAACTGCAACTCGAATGTTTCGTGCTGACAACGTCTCCGACACTGACATTTCTTCTTTGGGTTGAGGGATCTTGATGGTATCTTTCTTGGTGGAATTCATAGTTTGAGACTTGTCAGTGCCAGGTCGAGGCTTGTCGTTTCCCTTAAAATCTCCTTCGACGTAAGAACTTGCAATCTCAGTTAGTGAAAGTGGAGAAGGATCAAGCAAATGAGTCTCAACACGTTGAATTGTAAGGTCACAACGAGTGAAAACTTCAGGTTTTGCAACATTCGCTGCTTCGATCTTTTTTTCTGAGATTTCATCATCATAGTCTAGATCTTCCCTCCCATTTCCAAGCAAAGGAGGCTCTTCGATGACCGTTGGTTCTGTACATGATTTGACAGGAGATCCCTTTTCATCCAATGCAATTTCTCCTTGGATCATCTTTCTACTTGTCACAACAGCATTGAGCGTTCGCGCAATGAATTCAAGAACCTTTGCAGATTCAGCTACAGAAGAATAGTCTAAGAGTGAGTGGCATCCGCCGTCTTCTACACCGATCCGATAAACACAACATCCATGACCCTGATCAATGCGATAACTCATTTGGGTGGCTAGTGATCGCAAACGTGACGTTGAAGCATGATGCACTTGTCGTTTGTATTCCATATTACCATCCTAAAGTTCAACATCAAAAGTATAAGTAAATGAAGAAAAGAATAATCACTAGACGCGGTATTAAAAGTCAAAATGGGTAAACAGATAATTTATCGGATATTCTTGTCGTTAGGCAGCACAACTTACCTGTTTTTCAGGTGAAACAACTGAAATCATTCTCGTGACGGAAGCATCAGTCAATTCACGAAGCTTCTCAGAAACTCCAATAGATGGAGCCATTGTGGTTGATTTCGTATATAATGGAGTCGATGATGACATTGTATTTTCTGTTGTCAAGGCTGACAAATGAATCAATCACACTACGTTCCCACATACACGAGTTTCTGCCAATTTCGATACTGTATTTTTAATCGGATTTTCTTCTTTGGACGACTCAAAATCTCAAAGAAAGAGGATTTTACCTTCCAAAAAATTCTTGAATCATTGAAACGGATAAAAACTAAACCGCGTCCTTGAAATGGAATTCTTGCAGATGAAAAAAAAATGCCACCTGGAATCTTTTGTCATCTTGGGAGAATTAAAGATATGTGAGTAATCGTTTGAACTTTTATAAAATATCAAATGTTTGATCGTAAAACTGGGAGAGCACTAGTACAGTAAATACGTACGTGGTCCTTGCAGTGACGATCTTGCTTGGATTTCACCATTGCGACATCGCGATGCGTATACTAGTGCAAGAAAATATCCTCTTCAATCACTGCTATCTATCTTCTAACATTTTACCCAATTCTTGGAAGTTCCTTCAGCTGTTCTTGAAATATGGTTTGTAATAATCAGCTTGCTGCCCTCCTCTTGTTGTTCTTAGGTACTTCGTCAGCCTTTACCAACCCTTCCAGGCGCTTTATGCCAGTGTCTGTCGCGACTTCAATTCGCGACAGAAAAGCTGGTTCACTGTTTACACAATTGAATGCAGAGCGTGCAACTCAAGGAACTGGATCGGCAGAAGAGCAGTGCGCGCCAGAAGAGGGTGAATATTGTTTATTGGATGAAAAGAGTGGTAAACTTATCAAACTAACGCTTGCTGAAAAGGAGCGCATTTTTCTTGATGCACTTCAGGTATGTTTGACATTCCCTCATTAGATACTACTCATCCCTTTCTAAACTCAAATTGAAATATTAATTGATCTTGAACATTGTTTCGTAGTCCTATTACGCAACAGGACGTCAGCTTCTCTCGGACTCAGATTTCGATCTCTTGAAAGAAGACTTGCAATGGAATGGATCTGAACTTGTTTCCATGAACCGACAGGAAGCTAGGTATTTGGCAGCTATGCAAGCTTACAGTAAGGGAACTCCTCTTTTATCGGACCAAGAGTTTGATGAACTGAAACAAGAACTCAAGGAACAAGGTTCTAAGTTTGCAGTGTCTCGTCAACCAAAGTGCCTGATTGATACTGGAGTCTGCACTGTTACGCTGCAAGAAGACAAATTTCGCACAAATCTTCTCTATGTTCCGGCCCTCGCTATTTTGACATCCATTTGGTTAGGTCCGATTTATGAAATTATAGCGTTTACTGCTGTTCGACTCAATCCCCTAATCTTCGAGCTTGTTGGTGCGTATCCTATTTTTGTCGCATCCAAATTTATCACCGAGGAGCTTCTTTTCCCTAAGCGGTTCATCGCATATGGTCCCTGCCCAAATTGTGAGGTCGAGAATCGAGTTTACTTTGGAGATATTTTGGGAGTAGAAGGATTTTCAGATCTCGCTACAGTAAAATGTCCGAACTGCAAGACTGAATTTAGTGTACAACGCCAATCGCTGCGAGCATCCACGCTGCCAAAGGCATAAGATATGAAGATAGGATTTTGAAAGGTGACGGAAGTGTAATACTTTCTATATAAACATATTACCAGAGTAGGTCGCCTCACAAGTTCTTTCTCCAATGAGAACATGATAAACTCTAATATTAAAGTAAATGCTAGATGGATTACTTTGAGCGATGGTAATTCTTTCTTTGGAGAGATGAATGTCTGTCTTCCTTGTGAAAACCGTAAAGATATCCTGACTTTAAAATCACTACAAGGAACGCAACGTTTTTGGGAAAGTATCATTACTGATATTTGTTGTGCTAGTCTGCAACCCTTGTTATGCGTTATGCTACTTATAAGCAACAGTGATTTGAACTTGTGCTGAATATTCAGCAAGCCTTAATCAATGTTTAATACTTTCAACTGCCTTTTTGCATAAACCTTGTACCATCATCTTCAACCTGCATGCATGTTTGATACCATTTATAAAAACCATCCTGTCCTTTGCCCTTTTCTCTGTAAGCATTGGAATCTAGCAAGCCTTGGAAAAGTGCAAAACGGAGTGCATTGTATAGAGTAAACCAATTTCCTTGGCATAATATACAGATCGTCCTTTTTCCAACTTGACCCTTTGAAAATCAGAATCAACCTTTATCCCGACATCAATCTGGCCTTATGATATTTCCTGATTCTTAAAGAAACTTAATCCATAAAAGTAAAATCTAATCCTTTGCAATTCGCATCCTTTGTATCCATATGCTTACCTTCTCTATCTTACTCGATTACTTGCTAAACCCATGACTTTGATAATTATTTTATCTTCCTGACAATCAAGATGTGGAAATAGTTTCCTTGGAATATGACTTTCACAACTTTATCGTGGTAAACTAACCCTCGATTTGTTTGAAATGAGTCATTCATGTATTCAAGCTTGAGATTAGTTAGCTGTATGATGTTCTTCATTCGATTGGGAGTCAAATATATTGGTCGGGGTATCAAGAAAGTCGCAAGTTAAAGGCCTATAACACTGGCACACAAATACATTGCATAAGACATGCATGTTGTTAAGAACCCTTACGTAACCTAAAACCATGACTATCATATTTTTCTAGAGTTAAGTAGAAAGCATGAATAATATTCATACTTAATTAAAAAGAAATTAACAAGCTCAGTTTGGATTACTCAAGAAAACATAGAGGACATTTACATTATATGAGAATATTATGTGCTTTGAAAATGTCGTTTCGTCTCACAAAACGAATCCCAGAGTAAGGACGACAAAATCAACAAAAAGCATGGTGAAGATCAGTGTGACAAACACCCTGAAGTACAGCATATTCTTTTTGGCAATCGCAGTGCCTGTCCAGGGGCAAGTATGATCAAAACCTTCAATGACGCATGCACATTCGCTGTCATATTTGGCATTCAATGGGCGGTATGTCAGGGCCTGATCATTCCAGATCCAATCTGGATTGTCTGGTTCCAAATGACGATTCATGATTCCGGGATTCCTACATCCGACACAAAGCAACGAGAGAATGAGGATCGCCGTTAGTACTGCCCACAGGGAAATTACAATCTTGGATAGCTTCCGGATACTTATCCACACAGTAGCAAAGGACATCCCCAGAACGAGCGGGAGGGTGACACATAGCATAATAGGCCAATAAGGGCCCAACATGAATGGTCCGGGCATGACAACCATGTTCCCCCTACGACCGAAGCAACAACAAAAGAGGTTAGAGAATCTCAAGGTTGAATCGACTGGGTACTTTCCGCGACGTGAGAATCGTCGCCGCTTCCAATCAATATCTACCAAGCCTACTGCGTAATGACTTGATTTCCAATGTCGAGTGTTTTCATCGTCATCTGCAGAGATTTCAATTACACGTAAAGGATGATTTGAAGATGCTGATTTTTCAAGCAGCTTAGATCCATTTTCTTGCTTTTGTTTCTGTTGATCCTGTGTCTGATCATCGTGCTGCTGTTGTTGGTGTTGCTGACTTGTCATTTCGTCTGATCTGCGAACCGCAATAATTACTTTCAGTTAAATTGTGCCCTTGTGTGTAGTAATTCAAACCCCCCTTCACAGACAGAGTATGAATTAAAAAATTACAAGCCTGCGATACGAACGAGGCCTCAATAACGCTATTTTAACCGATATCAGTTACGGATCAATTTTTTCGTGCAATTACCAAACGTCTCTATTCCTTACATCCGCGTCGATTTCACGCTCCTTTCAACATATCATTGGAAGCTGAAACTTGATTATTCGAACTAAAAGACGAGGAGAGACGATATCATTGCTTTTCCCACTCCATTTGAATATCATCCAACCACTTCATTCTTACTGGTCATTTTAACATTTGTTCTTTTTATTCTACAGCGACTTCTATTCGTCCAAGAAGGAATTTTATTAATCGTATTTTTCATATCTCTGGGAGAAAGTATTCTACGACATAACTCATGCATTATTCTCAGCTTCAACCAGGAGATGGATCTGCGAATTCCTCAGATAATTCTCCAGTAGAACAACATCTAGATACAGCATCACGGCGCAGTGTTACGACTCGGTCCTTTCGAACTGTATCTGTTGGAAATCCTGACTTGAAGGAGCCTCTCAATGTCTCCCATGATGACGATCCATTTTACGTCTTTCGAGAAGATTTATATCGAAAGTTAGATCTTGTTGACGACGGCTTAACAGAATATCTTAGAATCGTTCACCAGACGGTAAGAATTGTTTTTTTCAAGCATTCCCTTGTGAATTATGATTCGATGTCGGCACTGAATTTTTCCTTGTTTTGCCATTTGTCATGACAAACCAATCTTTTAGGACACATCTGTGAATTCTCATGCATTAAAGGATGCCAAAAAGCAATTAAAAAGACATATTCGTAATGCCGAAGCTACATTGAAGGATGTTCAATTGACCATTTCCGTTGTGGAAACACAAAAAACTCGTTTTTCTCACATTACTCCTTCAGATCTTTACGAGCGAAAGTCTCTTGTAACAACCTCTCTGGATCGGTTGGGACGAGCAAAATTGGATATGTCTAGTGATGCCATTCAACAAAAGATGGCAGCTGATGAACGAGCAAAATTGGAGCGTCGGAGACAAATGGAATTGGAAAACAACAACAATCGTCGTACGGGCAATATGGGTAATGACATTGAAAGTAATAATAATGGTAATGCCAATGCTGCGTCTTCCTTTATGGAGGAATCGAAAGCACAGACATCCATGTTACTGCAAAGACAAGACGAGACCTTGGATGAACTCGGTGAGGCAGTGACAAGGGTCGGACAAATGGCTGAAAATATTCATCAGGAAATTGGATATCAAAATAAAATGCTATCTGATATGGAAGATGATCTGGCCGACGCTGAAGAGAAATTGGGTATGGTTATGGGCAAACTTGCCAAGTTTCTCAAGACAAAGGATAAATGGCAGTTAAGGACAATCATCTTGCTCGTATTTGTTGCCTTGATCCTGTTTTTCTTGGTCTTGGCAACTTGAGCATAACAGGGAATTAACGTGTGTTCAATATGTCAAGGAGTCATGGTCGGGATAAACTAGCTTTTCAGTATAATTTATTTTGTAATCTAACGAAAATTTGACTGGATTCCAATTCTTCGCTTGCCCTAGGAGACATTTTCTTGACGTCGCAGCATAATGATTTGTTTGTGGAAAGTGGTTGACATTCAAGCTCTCGCTGTCAGAGTTCCAATTCCGAAGTTATGGTTTCCATTCTGTTTTCTGCCGTAAATGCGAAAATAAGAGACAAAAAAGTACGCTGCCGTTAATGCAAAAAATAGTCAAATCTACTCTACTTTCCCATAATTTTGTGCAAAGTTTATTGTGGATTTTTTAACCAAAAACTGGTTGTCAACACCAGACTCAAGTATCGGAATAATAAGCATTTTAAAGTAGGAATCACAAGGGACTACATTCTTCTTGTATAGGAATGAAATTTCTGCGGAAGGCTCTATTCTTTTACAGAAAAGCATTATAACAACTTATCAACATCATGGTAGATTGTGACACCTATGCCCTATTACAAACTATTTGAACGAACAAACCAGACGATAACCTGATGTGCATCTTGGATTACACTTTAAGACTTGGCATTCAATAATAACGCAATACGTAATTAATACTTGAAATCATTTGACGATCGGAGCACTAGATATTTGGAAGATGTCCAAGCGTTTACATTGCATTCAGAAAAATGTCCCGGATAGAATTAATATATCAAGGATAAGGCAAAGAAATACCAAGGTCACAAAACAATGAAATGCTGTCATATTCTTCTTTCCAATAGCAGTTCCAGTCCATGGACACCTATATGCCATTGGTATAATGGGTGAGAAAAAAAGATGCGCTGATAATCAAGGAAAGCAAATGGCCAAATAAGCGAAATCAAAAATAAGTCAACTTACGTGTGATCGAAATCTTCTACGATAACGCCACAATCAGGATCATAGAAGGCATTTCGCGGTCGGTACGATTGTGCTGCATCACACCATCGCCATGAGGCATCTGCATTGGGAGGGAGCTCCGGAAACTTGTAAAGGATGCCTGGATCGCGAAAAGCAGTCATCGCTAGAGCAAAGATCAGTCCCAGCGTCATGATCAACCAAACCATTTGAAGGATAAGCGGTACACGAGGAATCGATGTGACAAGAGTCCAAAGTGAGACACCGAAAATGAGAGGATATGTGACACAAAGGAGCATTGGCCAGTACGGACCCATCAACCACACCAAATTAGGTCGGGTGTAACGCTTTGTCCTTGTTTCTCCAGTTTCTTCGTCTTCTTCTGCTTCTTCCACCCATTCTTGAATTTGATGTAACACCGCCATGTTGCCTACTCTTCCCGCGCCGATCCTGTGACAAAACCATCCAGAACATTCCAAGCAACCTGATGATTCAGGATCGATATTTTGTGAAATCAAACCTCCACATGATCCTCGACTGTCTTCATCGCGCCAATGTATTTCAACTAGTCCCGCAGCGAATGGGGATTCAATCCAGTGTTTTTTCTTTGCTGCCATACGGTCAACTCGATATTTATCGTCCAATGAAAAAGGAATCATTTCTTGATTTCCTTCCTTGCCGCTTACCTTGACTTTCTCCGACAAGTCGAGTGATAAATCACCAGAATTTACTATTGTTGCCACAATGGGACTTTGTTCATCATCTTTACGAGATCTTCTTTGGGCCATGGATCTTAGTTTTCAAATATTGTAACATAGCAATTATTGTCGCCCGTCTGTACCGCTACATCCGTTGTAGACGCTAGTATATAGCGGATCGAAAAAAGAAATTACCATACTTCTGTGAACTCTATTCTCCCGTACCATGTACGATGACTACTTTAAGTCACAGCAAAAATTTACAACAAAACAAAACAAAACAATTGAAATTCCCTGAAAATAGTTAACCCTTGGTTTTTTTTCATTTTTCCATTTTCTCAACATTTCTTCATGTGAAAAATTTGAAGCTGCTCAAAGTTGAGAGGATGTCATAAGAAAAATAATCAAAATTGTGTTTTTCTATATTATTGGATCATTGCTTTAAAACTTAAAAAGAGTTGGAGTGTAAGATCTTTCATCCATGTTGAATCATAGCAGCCTTGCCAAAATGGCTAAATTGGCATTGGAAAGTATTGTATATACTTTCCTCAAACAATCTTTTCTCATCACTAAATTTATCTCATCCAAATCTTTAATTTTTGGCATATGGCATCATGTCTTATTGTTTACTCTGCTATCAGAGTAGCAAGGGTACTTTATTTAGTGTAGTCTAGTGGCAATTGTGTATTGTTGGGAATGTCACTGCTCCACGTAAGAAGAATTGTCCTTACATATCCTGGACTACAAAGCAAAAACATTAGTACTCACCCTTATCAATATCATATACTTCGAATTATCGTTTTCATGCTGTATCAACGCCGCGTTTTTTTCTAAACTTCAATGTGTGATGCTAATTTGAATCCATGAAAATAAGGATATGTACTTTTTCTTTAACCTTTCGGGAGTTGTTAAACTTTTGTAAAAAACACATGTTAAATCACAAAATGATCATATTTATCTGTTACGCCTTATTTTGTGTTTTTGAAGGCCTTTTCTAAAAGGCAACTACCACTACGATCACATTCCACTCCATCACTCAACTCGACGAATGTCCTTGTTCCTTGGCAACTCTTAGTCAACATGCATAGCATAATAATCAACCCTTTCATTCCCGCGGAGGTTTTAGATTGGCCCCCATCGGAAGGCAATGGAATCGAGAAAGGATCCAGATCGTCCCATGATTCCACTGAGTCTCTTTCCCGAAGGAGCCTTTACTTCAGTTTCATCACCCTTTTTATCTAGCAAGGGACGGCCTTTTCCTCCGGCGACAAGCTTGTTTCCCTTGTTGGTAACAAAGGTCAAGCATTGTATAAAGTTAGAATGGCGAACTATTACGGAAGTCACGTATTCATCACTACTCAATTCAAGAGAATGCTCCTTTCCACCATTGCCACCATGCTTATCCGCATCACCGGCTTCATAGGTAAGTTGAATTGCATCTACTAGCATGCCAGAGAATACTCTAATTTTTTTCACTTTTTTGTGATTTCGATCATCAAAAGGCGCACCACCATCACCACCGAAATATTTGGAAACTGAGAAATTATTTTTTGCAGCACTTGTAGTTTTTGCAGGTGACGCTGTCTCTTGGTTCGCTTGTTCACCTTTTTGATCTTCTCCAGTTGTTGAGGAGGTAGTTGATGGCTTCGCTGTAGGGGCTGTTGTGGGAGGTGCAGGAGTATGTGTAGGGATCTGAATAGAGATATGGTGAGAGATAGTCAATAATGACGTATTTACTCAATTTACAAATCGTACCGATGACAGATCGTCCTCAAAAACAACTTCACCTGTTTGATCCCAGGTTGTACGAGTGTATCCAATATGTGTGGCAGCGGCTCGCTCAATATCTGTTAGCTCATTCCAGTATTTATGCTCAATCGGGAAATCGCGAAGATGCCAGTCGTCGTCCCAAGTTTCCTGTGTCCATCCAAGGACTTTTGCATGAGCCTGTGTTTCTGTATAGAGAATGATGATGAAGTTAGGAAAATTCCTGAAACACAACTTAACGATATTGACGCTTACCAGGATCCGTGTCCTCCCACCAAATATCTAGTTTATCTTTAACTACGTCCCAACCTAAGAACCAAGCAGCACGCTTCTCAGACAGTGTTAGATCCACAAATTTCTTAGTATTGTAGGGGACCTTGTGGTCTTCATCCCAAGCCTCTCGCGATGTGTAACCCATCGCTACGGCTGCTTTCTTGCATTCAGCAGGAAGATCCTCGTACCACCAATCCTTGTACTTTTCCGGCATATCTAATCAAGATTTTTGTGTAGATCTCGAAATATGTCAAGTTATCCAAGATTGCAACTCCTACGTCCTGCATGTATCGACTTTCTATTATCGAGAATGATCTTTGTTACTCCGAGTATCCCATGAAAGCATAACGAGACAAACCATCATTCAACGGACAGATGTAAAAAATACTATTATAAGTTTCAGCGAAAGAGTATCGAAGTGCAGTCCAAATTCCAGACAGTGGAATTTTGGTCCATTTCAAACCTTTTTAGGCATCGAAGCCCTTACATTATGAAAATTAATCCCTTCATACAACCTGTCTGTAATGAATATTCCCATATTCCTTAATGCTTCATGAACTTGAGGCTTATGACATGGTTGAAATTACATAACTTAAATAGATATAAGACATGGAATTGCAAAAATTATGGGTACTATGAATTTTCGCCATCTTATTTCCAGTCTATTCTTTAATTAAATCTTTTATGTTATTCCCAATTTTATATGACCTAGCTCTAGAACCACATCTTCGTTTTTTAATTTGAAATCTTTCATGGTCATTTTGTTTCCCCTCGGGATCGAAATTGCTCCAAGGCATAACCGTCAAAGTGTATCGATCTAATCCATGGTATAGGATGGATGTTTTTCTCGTATCAGTGGGATTTCTTGACATAGAAATTCAAACTTGATTGAGCTAGTCTTCCTCACATCGTAAATTCTCTTGATCCATACTGTTTCGTCATAATCACAGGACCTTTTGAGATTCTGAACAACAAGTCCATGACATACCTTGAGTTAAGTCCATTAAGATAATACCTAACTCTTTAGGTTGTAAGCAATACAGTCTAATAATACTATAATA
>CAAAJI010000005.1:428518-480148 GCA_900642245.1 Fragilaria radians | reverse complement strand
TTTTTGATGACAACGATTCGACAGTGGTGTCTCATTCAATCTTCTCATTAAAAGACAACCTTTGCTCTCCATCCAAGGCATATCTCAGGTGTTGAGGACTAGGAGCGTTTGGTTAGTGTACTCGTCGTAATCAGCAGCGAACGTAAGCCGGTACTTTTGACAGTAGGAGGACAGACTGGTCCGCATATATATAAGATGGTCATTGTCCCCATAAATTTTTCAACGTAATGTTTTCCTGGTTGGATCAACTGGCTCAAACTGTTGCTCCTCCGCCGACAGATGCTGTAGGGCGCTTCCTTTACTCCATTCAGAGAAATGACGAAGTTAATGCAATGAATAGCTTATCTGAAATGGTCGATCCTATTTACACTGTCATTCAACCGAGTAAAGGAACTTATGCCATTCATTTAGCTTGTCAACACGGTATGGAGCAAATAATAAGGCAGCTACTGACGACCCCAGGATCAAGTACAGAGCAACTGGATTCCTTGGGAAATACTTCTTTGCATTATGCCTGTTTGAATACTAACTCTAGGACAGCATTGACTGTGGTCAAACTGTTGGTGCAAGAATTTCGAGCATCCGTGACGGCAAAGAACAGTACTGGGCAGACTCCATACGATGTTGCGTCCGTAAATAGCGTTCGACAATATTTATTACCTTTGCAACTACAGAAAGAGACCCAGAATGCATTGGATAACGGAGGTGTTGGGCTTCCACCTGGCATTGACTTGGGTGGCCTTCGCATTTCCAATTCGAATCTCCCACCACCTCCTTCTATTGGAGGGGGAGCAGTCACACCCTCGCATACGTATGCGCCTCCAATATTCACAACGCCATCTCCATCGATGCCGACCGTTTCATCCGCTCCGTCTACGGCTTCCATAGCTGGTGCGAATCCCAACATGGCAAGTATCCCTCCAGTAGCCCCAACATCTGGTCCTCATACATACGCACGTTCAGGACATTCTTCCGCCGCAATCGCCGCTGCTTCTAAATACCGGCCTGATGGATTTCACTCATCTTCTTCAGACATCAATTTGGCTAAGAAGTACGGCAACATCAATTCCGGAAATGCTCCGTTGGTTCTCCCACCGCCTCCATCATCGGGTAACTTGCCACCTACGAGTCATGCCACGTCCATGACAGTTACAACTGGTTCTAATCCATTCTCTGCTGCAGTATCATCGCATGGTAATCCTTTTGCACGTGGGCCTGTCGTGACTAGATATTTAGCATACGATGGGACGACTGTCCCAACACCTTCCGTTTCTGTTGTTAAACCTCCTCCACCGCCCATCGGAAACTATACCGTCTTTTATCCTCTCTCACAGCAGGCAAAAGCGAGAGAGATACAGAAAAATGATCATGAAGCTAGCTATTCTTATGATCAACAACAATACCAACAAACTTATGATACCCAATCTGTCAATTACAACCAGACCTACGATCAGGGACAAAAGTTTCCACCTCCACCATCACCCTACGCTCAATCGAACAATCAGAATGCTGGAGGATGTGTAAAATCATCGGAGGTTAATCTCGCGGATAATAATTTGGGATTTCCTGCCCCTCCATACTCCGCGCTAGCTCCAACTTTCTCTCACTCCCCTTTGTCTACACCCCCAATAGGTGGACAGGTTAACAGGATTGGTACCAAGGCAAATTCATATCAACTGCCATCAACACATCACAGTTCTCCACAATTATCGCACCACTTACCAGTGACTCCAATCTCAAGAGAAACCCACTCAGCTGTGTCTCCAGCTGCTGTGTTTGCGTCGCCACCATCAGGAAATAATGCTATTGGAGCGTCCGAGTCTCCGGCATCAACCATTCCATTGATGCCATACGCCAGTCCCAGCGCAACTGCGATTCCTACATCAGGTGTCAATCCCGCAGTCGTTTTTGGAGTGCCGCCAGTATTAGATTTCGAATCAACCCCTACATTTGTGGATCAGTCGAAATCAAGTCAGAGCGCTCATGACTTGTTCTCGTCAACATCCTCAGCAGTAGCAGATCCTCAGTTGGAACAAACGGAAAATGCGGAGCAAGAAAATAGTAACATTCCATTCATTAAGGAACCTGGTGACGATTCTTGTGCTGATTTACAAGATGTTCCTCTTGTAGAAGATTCAATTTCTGAATCCAAATCCTAAGGGGTTGTCTTTGTCGAATACGATTCATGGATTTGCAATTTTCAGCAATATTTTTTGGAGAACATTTTCTCCAGAATCAGGTCTAGGAAAAAGCGCAATGCAAAGCAAAAACTACATTAACTCACAAGCTTTAAGTATTTAATATTAATAAATGTAATGAAACATGAGCAATCTTGTTGGACTCCCTAGGGACCGATCATAAATTGAGCAGGTAGGCTTATCTGTGAGTTGAACATGATGTATGGAATTCACAATAGTGTAAATCGGCAAGTGTAGAGAAGATGCCTAAATCAACTCTCAAGATCAGATAAACCTAAATGTGTTTGCTATTATTCATTACATATGCATCCCAAAGTTCTGGAATTATCTTTCTGTAACTGTTCTCACTTTGGATCATAACAAAGTTTCCTTGTTTATTTTATGGATATCCCACTCCATGGTATTCTACACGAACGAAATTCCTACAAATTAGCCTCTTCCAACCAGCGGACCAGCTCCTCTACAGTCGCATCCGCAGGAGCATAAAACAAATTTTGCTGCGCTGCTTCCTTCCCCAAGAAATCTTCTGCTCGTGAGGCAATATCCAGAGGGGGTGCAACCAGAGGAGTAACGTGAACTCCAGGTAGTTTGGTTCTCTGGACGTCAATATCAATCATCGGACGTTTCATGCGAGTCATACTTTCGGCCTCCTTCAGAAGCTGCTCAATATCTTCTGACTCATCGAATTGAGTATCTTCATCATATTGTATCAGGAGTGTCCTCCTTGCACGGTATGCACGACGAGCAGCAGCCCTTACATTGGATGGTGTAGGAACAAAGTCACGAGCACCTTTAGCTACTTCTTGCATCAAGAGGGGTATTTGATCTAAAGTGTCCACTAGAGGGCGAAGGAGGGGTAGAATACCGGCTCCATTCAAGGCTGTAACGGAGGGTGATATTAGGGTTTGAATGCTTTCACGAAGTTGTGAGGAAAGTTCTAGTTTTGGCAGTCCACGAAGCATTTTTGGTGTCAAGATCCGGTTTACCTCGGCCAAAAGCTCATCGGAAGGCAACGTCCCCTCACTTGCGGATCGTGCAAGTTGGAGGGTAACAGTGATGAGATCAATACCACTGGCAGAAGTGGTGTCATCTTTCGAAGCGGCAGCTGTAAATAATGGCGCAAATATTTCTTCAAAAAATGGAATTGCATCTTTAACAGGCTTATTGTTGAAGCTGATTAGTGCATTAGCAGCCCTTGGTGTGTCAGGGAAAAGACTAGTGATGAGCAGTTGCAAAAGGGCTCCACAAGAATGACCTACTCCAACAACAGGTATAGCTCCATATTGACGAGCCAACATGGGAGCTATTTTTTCAAACCTTTGAATGACAATGTCGCATGTTTCAAGATGATCAAAGGATAGATTATAAGGTGTTGCAATAACGAGATATCCTTTACTTGCTAGCCTTTCCAACAAGTATCGATACGAGACATGAGGGACTGCACCAACTAAAGCGCCCCCTAAAAAATGTAGCAGTGCCCGCGGCGGCCCATCTTCTACATTTGGTCGAATGACATAATTTCCCTCCAACTCTTCCCATCGGTCACTCAAAACATGATTGTTGGACCTTGAATTATTGGAAACATAACTTTTCGTTGGAACAGAGGACGCCTGTTCTGGTGCTGAAACTGGATTTTTCATTGAGCATTTCACTTTTTCTATGCGAGCTATGCCTTCTGCTGTGGATGGTAGCGTAGGCAAGAACGGATTGATGGCAGTAACCCCACATCGGCTTGTTAAAATGGTTGCAAATCCGGATGAAGTCCCCAATAATGAAAACAATAACAAAATTTCTAGAGCCATTTCCTTTAGGTCATTACTTTTCATTACTGTTTGCTTGATTACTTATGGTATGAAAGCTTAAAGTACAACAACGCAGATAATTTACTTTTCAATGTAGCCTTCTGAAAGCAATGAATCCTTTGGTCAGGACCGTCGTCGTGAGTCAGTGTTGAAAAAAATTCCTCATACACGGATTGGAATCCGATTTTTTGATTTCTGACGTAAAGTTTCGATTCACTGAAGCAAATACCACGTCAGTTCCCCTATTGAAGTAAACGTGGAAGTAGGTACATTGCTAAAACGCACTTAAAAGTTACTCTTTTTGTTTGGTAGACTTGAATTTAAAAGTGAGTTTGAATGTTCGGGTTTCAGGTCTTCGCCAGAAGAATTTCAAAACGAACGACCTGCAAATTTATGAAACCTTCTAATCGAAGATTCTAAAATATCAGTAATTTCAATGAAAGTGTTGGCTGGAACTGTAACATGTACAAGCCATAAGCTGTAACAACGACATTTTCTATATATATTCTCTGAGCAAATTGGTTTGAGCTTATACCATAGTCAACTTTCAATTATATGTCGAGTGTATGTATGCGCAACGCATGAATTCCTGCTCTAAAGAAGTACTACTACTTGATATTGCTAATTTCATTGCATCATTCATCTCATTTTAGCGCAGTATCTGTGGAGGTTAGCTGACATTTTACTTAAAGCATTTGCTATAGTTCAAGTGTCTTTGCTTCATTACTAATCCAGAGCATCACATATGCACATTTTCCAGGATTCTCGGATGTAAGAGCGTATGGCTTAAATGTTGAAGTAAAGTTCTTCTCATGGATTGTAGAAAGTAATTTTGGAGCTTTGGGTACTGTGTACAGTTTTGATACATAATATATTAGGAAGAATATAGTAAAAGTTGCTCATCCAAGTGAGAAAGGATCTCTCGTTTTCATGAATTTGCTACGCCACATAATATCATATCAAATTGTGAGAGAATGAAAATAGCGATGATTAAGGGAGAGCTAGATCATCTATCACCGGTGATAGTCAGGACTTATAACCAGTCAATTAATTCAAATAATCAATTATAATTAATGCAAAGAGGCCTTTGTTGCACCCATTCACTCCCAATGCTGAATTGTATGGTTTTGCTGCATTCCTCTGGTAGTGCAGTGTTTATATGATTACTTTCTAATGGCTGTTGATAGCAGCAAAAGTAAATCTTCTTCAGTTTAAATACACAATCGATGTGCAACAATACGAAGCTATATTCTATTATCCACAACTCCTGTCTAGTCAAAGCATAAGAAACGTCTATAGTCCTCAACTGCATTTGGAAAGATGATGCTGATGTCATTTGCTCAAAACGTATGAGGCTGGACAGCTAATGAAAAGAGATGTACACCTTCTGAAATATTGAATGAAGTAAGAGAATACCCTAAGCGTCAACCTTAAATAGGCTTGAATGGTTTAGACTAAAGTCTGACACTTGATAATCATGACCATTAGTCAATACACCTAGGATGAAATGTACGAAAACAATGCGTTATTACAGCATTCCAGGACACACCAAAAAGCGATACTACGAATTGCTGTTACATTTATTAACCTTCCAAGGCGAGCTTAGCGGCATAATTGATGCGCAAAGTAAGTATCAACAACTGACATGAAACAGGGGGGAAAAGTCTTAATCGGCATTAATCGATAGCACAACGTGACAATAGAAATTATTGAAGACAATTCGGATGGATTTGATTCAATTCGACATTATGGGAATAGGACGTAGGTGCCGAATGTTTGAATGCAAATTGGCTGACGTTAATCTCTTCTGTTGATATTCACTTATTATATAGGTATCCTTGCGCAGCAATAATCGTAATGTCACAGGTAAGCCTGCTGTAAAATAAAGACTAGCAGTTTAGGTTACATTTTCACCCCCATATTGTTGAAATCTCTAAGGAAGAAATTTTCAGTTATGGCAGTACAATTAAAGTTATTTGAACAATTGATTAATTGTAAACTGAAGTAAAAGCGTAAGTGTAATGCATAGCATAATGTAAATAATTATTACACTTTTATGCTTGTATACAATTCAGATGGCGTTACCTAATAATACAGATCTATGACAGTCAAGGCAAGTACAATAGAGAGATTATTCCAAGTAAATTCCGAGAATGAACAAGAAAGAAGTCTTATGTTATAAGAAGACCAGTATTTGGTAGACAATGTAGCTGGCCTCTGGTTTGATTTGCAATCTATGTCGAAGCTGAGATGCAATTTTCCTTCAGAGCTATATGAATTATTGTTGCAATCTTAAAAGCTAGCGTTGCCGAAGAGCTGAAGAATGGTATCGCAGTACCTTTCACTGGAGATGATAAGGGACAACAGTTTCATAACAGCATTGTCCTAAATTTGTCATGACAGCAGAACGGAAAAAATCATGAGTTCATCTGATTATTAACTTTGATTTTATCAGTGCCGAGAATTTAAAAAGTGAAGATTTTTATGACTGGTGCATCACTTCAGAAAGCTTCCATGTCGCTCTGTGTAAAAAGTAGAAATAGGTAAAGGTTGATTACGCCATGCCTTTAACTGTCTTAGCACTAACACTATGGAAAAGCATCATCGTGGATTTAAATTTGCATTATTCAATTTACCGATTTATGCAGATATTTGATTTTGAAGCTCATGAAAAACCGCAGAGCTTGTTCAGGTGCACACATATTTACACATATTTATTCACAAAGCTGTTATTCTCCTTTTTATGTACCGTTTGTGTGATCGACGAGGTAAATATTTAAGTTTTTACCAAATACTCTGAAGCAAATTTTTTGTTTGGCTACTATTGATCATTTATGTGTACGAGAGTGAAAGAATGATGCACTCCGAAAAAAAAGTATCGCTTGCCGCTTTCTGTGTATGTATTGTTAAGAAGCTTAAATCGTTGATTTCTTTAGCTCTGTTGATTTTGACATGAACACTAGGAACGAGACATTTTCAAGATACGTCCTCTTGCAAATACAGCTACTGCCGCGACAACCGCAATCTTTGCAATGGCGACGAAAATATGTTTATTTGCTTGCCAGAACGATTTAGGCTTTTCCTTGTTCCAGATTAAATTTTCTTCTTCCTGAATTATTTCTGCTATCAATAATTCACGTTGCCTTTGAGCGTCAAGTTGAAATTCAAAGCGACGTCTTTGTACTTCTAATCTCCAAAAAGCAAGGCGACGATAATAAGCAACCTGTACTGGATGATTCAGTGGCAAAGCCTTAGTGCAATGTAAGATGGCAATATCAAGGACATGACATGGATTAGCATGAAAAATTTTCTTGCCACAAAATGGACACGATTTGTTGTGTTTGATATGTACCAGGTCCTCCAGTTCGCCGTCATCGTCGGCGGAAATAGTCCGGCGATCTTCCCAGCAAGCAGTACAGATGGCTGAGTGTGAACAGCCGCAGTCAAGTAAAGTTGCACCTACAACTACATCATTACAAATGAGACAAATGAATGTTGAGGGTAGGGCATCTGCAGCGACGTAGGGTGTGCTAACTTGAGGCAAATCCTTCCAAGAAGCAGGTGGTGATGGTGGTAGTAAAAGTTGTGAGTCCTCATCTTCATTATTGATAGCAGATAGAACCATGTTGGCTTCTTGGCAAAATGTGACCCAATCGTTTTCAGTAAAGCGAGAATACCATGAATCATTTTCATCATCGCGAGGAAATTGTGCTGATAGTCTTTCGGCCACACGTATGAAAGAGCTAGAGTCATGTAGTTCGGTTAAATCATAATCAAGATATGCTTATTTTCACTAGACTGATGATCACATTCCTTGGAATTTAAAGGAACTGTGACAGGAGACGAAGAAGTAGCAAGGGATCTATCGTCAGCATATGAAGAATGAAGGACGTTCCCATCGATTGGCATTGGCTCCACATCTTGATAAAAGGAATCAGTAGTTGCTATAGAAACAGTGTCATGATAATTAGAGTGAAGAAATGAGGGTACGCTCCAATTGGATTCCATTGGAGGGGCTTCCAGGTTACATTCAGAGGGAGACGAAGAGATTATCGTTCCCCCGAAACCTGATGAATTATCGTCCACAGGAACTTGTGGCAGCGGTTGCTGGAAGTGTTCGCGGAATATTTGAGCGAAAATCCCAGGAGAGAATGTAGAGACTGCACCATGATCTCCATACTCTGGAATTTGGGATGATTCGGCGGATCGTATGGAAAGTGCATCTCCTGTTACAGTTAAATCAGTTGTCGACACAGTCTGAATGCCGCTCATCATTGCTGAATTACTTGAAATGCTACCTTCAGAAGACGAAATATTTCTTATTTCCTCGTCCTCTTCGGATGTTAAAGTGGGAGATCGCATGATTTCATCTCCAAAGTGAAAGGGAAAGATGGACATGGACAATACTAAATGTCACCGCCAGTAACGTATACTATTTTGACAGTGAGAGCGAGTCAGGGGTAGGGGGGAGAGGGGGAAGTTAAGTGTCACTTTTTGAACGGTTATAATAAACGATGGCCCTTCCCTCAGATGAACACTCTATTTTATCAGTTACACGAATCCAAACCTTAATGCTGTCGACAAAAAAACTATCTCTATCTAAACCTTTCACAATACCAACTACAACTTGATTGACAGCCGAAATTTCGATGGGAGGTGAAGAACCTTTTAATTACCGGCACTTAACGCCACTGCGAAAAGACAAAGGAAAAGAAAAGAGACTTCCTGATACTTCAAATATTGCTTTCAAACTTAGTGCTCTGAAGATAATATTTATGAAAAATAGAAAGTTACAAGTTAACTGTCCTTTGTCATTCCTTCCATAAATTTGGATGACAGTGAATCATCAGACAAATTTAGTGATGACTAAATATTGCTTGTAAATTGAAAGTGTATTTAATACCTTCCAAGACCAATCAATCTAGACGGAAATAACAATGATCTAAAGAAGATCAAATTATAAACGCAACTCTTCAACATCTTGGGACTTGAAGTTCCACTCCCAGCGAGTCCTTATTGAGAGTTAAATGGTTGCTCCCAACTCCTCAAGCAAAAGGATCAAGCAAAAGATTGAACATCTCTTCAAGATAAGGTCAAACTACACTTAAAGAGAAGTTCTAGAATTGCACAAGAATAGACTAAACTAGATTACCTTTTTGCATTGTGTCTATTCTGCACTCAGCATAGAGCAGAGAGTTTCCCCATTCATATAATTTGAATGGGCAAGAACTGATACTGCAATTTCGGATGAAGTTATAGAGGCAGCAATCTTTTTCCATCTGGATGGTAGGGTTAGAAGTATTTTGAGGAACGTGCATAGAAATGACATTATATCCTAGTAATAGAGGGAGTATATCTTACAGTTATATGTGATGCTAAGTTGGATTATCATACTGTTTTCAAATCTTTACCATAGTGAGTGTAAATAGTATATGAACACGCACATGCGTAAAATGGAGAAACCGTCAATGAAAGTCAACATGAGATAAACAACTTCACCTGCAGCTCGGTGGTGGGATTTGCAACTGGTGGTATGGATTATAACGTTACTCAAATATCAATACATTTGCGGACTGAACAGGTTTTGCCATTTCAGAACCTTTTGAGACTTAACATGACTATCTACTTCAAACTTGGAATCCAGATTTGCCAAAACAGCGTAGAATACTTTTCACTATGAATGATTTTGGGAGTTTTGATATCTGCACTTTACCTTCAAACATCTGCTCAATTGATTAGGGAAGACTTCGGAGTCAAAAAAAGTTTTTAAAGAATTATCACAAAAGCAATGGAATCATTTCGTTTGAGCTTAAAATACAGCGTTGCCTAAAGTTAATTCTGGACAAGATAGAGAAGAAATCACACTACAAACTGAAGTCATGTTTGATCAATGAAATGAAGAAGATTGTGAGAAAAGATTCAACATCAAAGATTTTGGCAACGTGCTTAGTCCTAATGATTGTTCCTTGATTCAGTAACTACTAGCAAATTCTAATAGTGGCCTGGAGGAGTTATCGTCGGTACTTTGTTACTAGTAATCCAGTGCACTGTGAGCGCTTCGTCGATGATGATCAACCATACACTTTTCCGTAATTGTTACAGAGGCTGGATCCGAAAATGTTGCGATCTGCTTTTCAATGGTTCGGTCGAAATAACTTCCTCCAATCCTCGTCATTTTTGAAAACGACAAGGACTTTGGCATCATCCAATGAAGCCATAGCTTCCGCTTCCGTGCCAGATACTAATTTGCCGACGACACCCGACGATTCCTCCTCGAAGACAAAGAAGAAAAAAACTGGATTTCGAATGTGGATGCCTACCATGCCCATGATATTAATTAATGCAACCAATGCCACTGATGGTCGTGCTGCGAAGGCTATGTTCCGTGTATGGCCCCGAATGACTAAGCATGAAGTCAAAGAATATCTAACCAAGATATATCAACTTCCTGTTGAAAAGGTCCGCACCATGAATTATCATGGAAAGAGAATGCGGGCGATGGGAAAGAGGAAAATAGTGTACTACAAATACCGAAATTTTAAAAAGGCGGTTGTTACATTCGATTCGTCGGTTTTGGATCTTGGGATGGGAGTTCGAATACCCGAATTAGAAGAACTCCAGTCGCCGGAAATGGAAGAGGGAAAGTAATGCCATTAGAACCGATAAAGTCAACATGCTCTTCAGATTGTTTTTTATTAAGGTCACTAGAAGTTATTGCCCATCTAGTAGCGTACTTAAGATTACCTTCGTTTCTTGATATTTTGAGTAATAGCAGCAATCCCTAAATCGTATTCCTGCTTTATGTTCCAGATCACAAAAGATTGTTCTATTAGCTATTTGCTCATTCATAATACTCTGAAACACCATTGCGAAAAGACGGCAGTTGAACCGACGTTCTACGGAATCATCATATCTGCAGGATCATCTTGTGACATCATGACAGCGCCTGACTTGATTGACAAAATTTGGGGATAAAGTGATTTTCAACCTTGCAATCGCATCTCTCTAGTTAGGATATAAACATCGGTTGCTTCGAGACGTCATGGATCATCGCATGATCCAAATGCGTTATCAAGGAGTTCGCAATAAAGAGGTTACCATCTTTTGACATATAATTGCAATGATAAAAAAGCAAAAATCCAAACCTTTCCCTTCATGTAGCATTAAACGCTGCTCTGCAGTGACAATTCTAAAATTTCAATGCCTTCACCTCCAACAGCAACGATTCCACTACAGTATGCTAGAGTATTCACATCTGCGACAGCAATGTCGATCGTCTCCAACAATTTGTTTCCCTCAGTAGCTGAACATTCCCAAAGTGCTATCCTTTGACCGTATCCCACAACGATAACCTTCGAAGAGTCCACATAGTGACATCCCTTCAGTGCCGATATACAAGCTTCACGAGTAGTGTGCTTGTGTAAAATCTCACAAGTTTGAGAATTGACTTTCAAATATGCTACCGTTAGGGCTTGATCGTCGCCTACAGACGCGACACGGAGATACGTTGCGTCATCTTCTTTGTTATCATTATTCAATGGTAAGGCCCAGGAAGAAATTCCGTTCGTTCCCATTTGGTGCGCAACATACTTACAGATAGGAGCGCCAGCTGGACTGTGCAAGTCCGGTGGGAGGACCCAAACCAGCACATCACCTGCCGTCGTACCCACTACAAGAATATACATTTTCCCGGATATCACAAGATCAATCGATAGGATGGGCCGTTCTGTTGTCATTCCAAGCAATCCGGACCAACGATTCCAATGATTTAGGTCATCCTTGACGACGAACCAGTAGACACATCCGTTCGAGTCCCCCGTCACAACGAGATGAGATGACTCCTCCTTCCAGGGTTGTGCAGCAACTGCATTAATCCGATGGTCCATATCAGTTTGATGTGGAAGTCGACCCTGTCCAATATGCCGTGTAAAAAAGTGATCGCGACCAATAAATTCCATAGTTGGTCCATCGTCCTTATTGTCATCCTGAAGGACATAAAAATCTACGATCAACTTCCCACCTCCAACGACAAGTAAGGAACTGTTGCTGCCTTTTCGACGGGATGCGGCAACTGCGCGAACACAGCTCTCTTGAGGTACAAGAGAGAACGAATGTTGAACGCCACCTCGATCAAGGATGGTGAGCTTCACGGTACAATCCTCACTTCCACTAAGAAGTGCCGTGTAAGATGCATCCTCTTGTGTGTTGAATAGGCAAGCGCCGTAGACAGGTTCACCATGAAGCGATACACCTACAGAACCCAGACAATCGTCGTTAGAAGTTTCATTTACATTGGTGTACAGTAATAAGTCGTTCTGACCATCCATTCTGCTGGCACAGGCAGCAACACTGAACTGTGGATTGCCGTAGCCAGTTTGCACGAAAGAATGGCAAAGTTGGCGTTGTCTACCACCCGTTTCAAAACTATAAAGCTCATAGCCATGAGTCAAGTCAATAACTCGAAATTTGTTCCCAAGATATCCGGCGATAACGATAGCTTTAGGAAACCCATTCGTACCTTTCCAGTAAATTTTGCAGGCACTGGAAAGTCCCTTTATGGGGATACACATACCCAGCATTAGTTTAGTATCGTATCTGAGGCTACATTGACAGATGCAGCCATCATTCCCAACCGATAACACTATCTCATCATGAATGATCAAAATGTCATTGATATGTTCTTTTCCATGTACGCGATGACAGACATCTATCGGAAACACAACAACGTTTTCTCCAGATTCAGAAGCGGGTTCAACATGAAATCGTGCTAAATTTCCACGACTATCACCTACCACAAATGTAAGCAAATCAGATTTGGCACCAATGCAAGTTGGGATCTCGTTGATTTGCGTATCAAGAACTAGAAAAGTTTCAACGGATAGGGGTGTTGCAGATACTTTCCAGAGAACAACTTTTCCTTGAATATGAAAGGAGGCAAGTAATTCATCTGAAATCCAATGAAGTGAGTTTATACATTTAAACTTTTGCCCTTCTGTGATAGACAAGTATTCTGCAATGCCCAATGGATGAAAAATCAATGCGCCTTTCTTCGTTCCCACAACGACAATACATGTATTTGATATCGCGAGGCACGTGCCTTCTGAAGGATTTACAACCAATTCCTGGCTTTGACCAATCCATCTTGTGCAAGATATCCAATTCCAGTCATGAAGGGAAAGAATGAAGAAAGAGCCTGTTCTCGTGGCTAAACTTAGGCACGTGCCATGGTCATAATTGTTTAAAAAACACATTCCAAGAACGATTTGCATCACCACCTTTGGCCTCTTTTTTCGTTTGCAATTCGATTCTTTCATTTCGTCTGTCACATCAACTAGGTCTGAACTAATTGTATTCATCCTGTTAGGGAGAATTGCTATTCTGTCATCGGGTATCATTATTGGCAATGATTTGTGTTTTGATTGGATTGAATTATTTGCTCGATATTTTTGTAGGTCCCAACATTTGATACTACCATCATTGGTTCCCAAAAGTACCCTATGGTTCCGTATGTCCATCTTCCAAAGAGATTGTGAGGCAAAGTTGTGAAACGTTCCTATTTCTTTCCCATCTTTTAGATCCCAAAGCCTTGCGGTACCATCTTCACCGGAGGTGACCAATCCAAATCGTGAAAACGAAACCTGCCATACTCGAGCTGTATGACCCCATCCCAACCATAGAGAAACCCATTCGTTGGGGGATTGTTCCTTCCATAGACGTACTGATCGATCGTCGGATGTTGACGCGAGCATTGTCCCTGATGCGTCGAATTGAATTGACAAAATTACGCCATCGTGTCCCGTCAGTCTAGCATCGATCGGTCGCTCGTCGGAGCTAACTATTTTTCCTTCTCCATCATATGGAATATCTAGACTCCAAAGTAAAATTTCTTGAAAGAATGTACCAGATGCGATTCGAACTTTTGCTTGCGAACACTTACTTTGTGTACATGAAATCTCGTACAATGCCATAGAATAAGTGATACATCGAACTTCGTTGGTCACTAAAGATGCACGGTATGCTTTATACGACATCAAAGAATCTCTTTGTAGATGCCAGATCTCACAGCCGTTGTTGGCGGTTGCTAGAATTAAAATATAAATGTCGTTCTTTTGTGAATCATAATCATCGTTGGTATCTAACTTCCTCATATCCCAAATCCAATCTGAGGTATTTATATATTCCGTTTCATTTATGGGAAGGAATTTCAAGTCACGGTGATGAAATACTCCCCAAGTGTGTCCCCCGAAGAGTAATAAGGTATCCATTGTCAATTGACGAGCGCCATGAATGTTCCAGAAACTACCATCCTCACATGATAGCTGATGGATTTGTTTTGGTGAGGAAGTCCAAGATGTGTCTTGATTCAAGTCTGTTGTTGTAAGTCGTAGAGAAAAGATCCGTAGGTATGGTCCCTGACATATCAACACTTCATCGTCGGAAGCTAGGAAGGTTACGCAAGTAACAGGACCACCAAGGAAATTCCATTTTGCGAATGTCATGAGATGTCCTTTTTGTAAAAACTGATATCACTGGATTTTTCCCAGTGGATTTACGCAAGGTATTGATTTCCTTAATTTTTTTGTAGCTAAGAATCACCCATTGCATCACATACATTGTGTATCTAAAATCTTACAACACAATCCTGAACACTTTTTATCTCACCATTTGCACAGTATTGTTGTGCCTCTCTCTAACTTACTCCTTTTACAGGGATATACAAGGACGTATATTTGGAGAAGGATTTTTCAAGGAATTGGCTTCTCTACTTTGTTTGATCACATACGACGTAATTAATTCAATTTGATCTATTCGTGACTATGAAGATTACAACCGAATATTAGGATTGGCTTAAAAAGCATTACAAATTAGAATCTGATATCTTTTTTATGGATTTTGATTATCTAGCTCTTGTATTAAAATTAATCTGTATGTGACATCTAGACATGAGTGAACATCTTCTATACCTCCTGAAACAATCTTGTTCCATATCTCAAGTTGAAATATATGTTTCAGACAATGGTATAAGTAAGGTATAAAATTGATTGAAGCATTGAACATTTCCTTATAAACATTTCATTTTTCTGTCATCCACATTTCTGTGTAAAGTGGTGCTCTCCTTGCGTTCTAAGGGTTCAAGTTTCCCCTTTTTCTACAAAAAAAATATATGCCTGTCTGTCTACCCGTATCCAGATTTTTTGCGTATTACCCTTAGTGAAAAAAAATGTCTTTGAAGTAAAATACCTTTGCCTGTTTTCTTGAAAGATGGGAGCAACGTATAATCCTGATGACGGCAACCGAGGAGATGAAAGTACCCCAAACGATATAGTTGGATCTGAGAATAAGGGTTCAGTTACTCTGTCAAATACAATGGCAAGTTCTTCCGTTACTATTCCTCCTCCTCCATCTGCAATGGACTTGCACCCATATGCTCGAGGATCTGTCATCGAAGTGCTACATGGAGGAAATGACATCCTTTCGAAGGAGATGTTTTGGTGGTCTGATAGTGAAGATGATAAAGATATAAACCATCGAACAGACGAGTTGAATTCAATGACGGAAACTGAAGGTGTATCAGTGCGTCTTTGCGATGTCATCGATAGAGTTTCAGATGGAGTTGACAAGTGGCGTTATTATGTTCATTACAGAGATTTTAATAGGAGAATGGATGAATGGATTGGTATGGAGAAAATTGTTTCGCCTCCAAGTGTTGGTAATGCGAAGGCTAGAGCCTTGAAAAAGCAGGAGGAGAAAATGAAACGGAAATTAGCGAAACTGGAAGAAGAGAAACAGGCCGCCGCAGAATCACTTCAAACACGAGGACCTCGTAGTGCACGGAGATCTACAAGTGATGCAATCATGGCTACAGGAAGCACATCATTTGGCTCCGATGAGATGACATCGCGAATGACTCGGCGACAACGGAGAAAAACAGATGTACTTGATAACCAATTGCCGACTCCAGATGGTGGTGCTGATTCCGACACTCCTCTTCCAATGCCTCCGGAACCCGTCAAGGAAGTCGTTACTATATTAAAAGTCGCTAAGGCAGAGACAACAGTCGTGGGGCAGCATGTCGTGGCAACAATTCCAGCGCAGGAACTTGATGAACACGAAGGCCTGGATGAGGCCTCGCTTCGTGAGCATGAAGAAGTCACGAAAGTGAAAAATGTAGCATTTCTTGAATTAGGGGAATATCGTATGGAAACCTGGTATTTTACGCCACTTCCCAAAGAACTTCTAAGTGAACGAGGCTTTGTGGAAGTTTTATATGTTTGTGAATTCAGTCTCAACATGTTTTCTCGTAAATCAGAACTCTTGCGTTATCAGGGACGCGAATTTCCCAAGAATCGGCGCCATCCTCCCGGCAATGAAATTTATCGCCATGATAACTTAGCCAGTAAGTAGACTTGCACCATAACGTAGTATTTGACGTAAATTCTAACTTCAATGACAGTGTTTGAAGTTGACGGATTTGAAGAGCGAATTTATTGTCAGAATCTATGTTACATTGCAAAGCTGTTCCTCGATCATAAAACACTTTACTTTGACGTTGATCCTTTTCTTTTCTATGTATTGTGCGAAGTCGATGATCGAGGATTCCACCCAGTTGGGTATTACAGTAAAGAAAAGTATTCGGATGTGGGATACAATCTTGCCTGTATTCTAACATTTCCGTCACATCAGCGAAAGGGATATGGTCGTTTCTTGATTGCCTTTTCGTACGAGTTGTCAAAGAAAGAAGAAAAGGTTGGCTCCCCTGAAAAGCCTATGAGTGATTTAGGTCAACAAGCGTACAAGCCTTATTGGATGTCAACCATTGTTGACTTTTTACTTAACAAAGTCGAGGAAGCTCAAAGCATCAGTATTATGGATATAGCCAAGAAGACTAGCATTATGGCGGAAGATATCGTCTTCACACTCAATCAACTAGGTATTTTGAAGATTATCAGCGGTGTTTACTTTATCGCCGCAGACAGGACATTACTTGAAACACTTGCTAAAAAGCATCCTATTAAGGAGCCTCGTGTCAACCCAGCTAAGCTGCATTGGACACCATATCTCACCGACGTCAAACGCGACAAATTTTCCATCCACTCAAAAAAGCCAACTTTGGAAAAAACTGCAACTGTGGTGCAGCAGGAAGTAACAATAGGTTCAGTAAATAAAAAATAAAGGTGTGTTAAAATAAAACATAGTTGTTTAATGTAGCATTAAGCGGTAATGAACTATCGGAGTAGCGAATAACGAGGAGTTATTGCATCATGGAGTCAAGTAGCATTTGAATGTTGAAGAGAGGCCTTTGTTTCATGAAATTTTGGCATCTTGAGAAGGCGATGTAACTCATTGGTATAAAACAACGAATAGGTATTTTTTCTTTGCAATATGCGCCCTTAACGTTATAATCGGGAGTCTCAATAACCTTACGCTTTACATTTTTCATGTTTGACGTTTCAATTCCTGTATGTTGTACATTTTTGACGCTTGGAGTCGTATCAGTTGCCTGTTGAAGTACATTTTTCATGTTGGGTGTCGCTATATTCAACGGAAAATCTTGACTTTTCGATGGTCGAGAGCTTCCCATGTCATTGGATAATATCTTAGACTTTCGGATATCTAACTTTGCTTCTTGTTTAACTATCTCCGACTCAACCTTGATTTTTTTCAAGATGTCGCCCTCATTCTTTACCGCTTGATTTAGGACGGTCTTTACCATCGCTCCTTGCTCCGATGTAGGCAAAACTTCTTTGACTTCTGGTGTCAAAGCAATTGGCTCAAGCTTTATTTCAAGCTTCTTTGCCCCTCTTTCTGACAACGGCTTCTGAAGCGAGTCGTCATTCTTGGACATTTCTCCCTCGTCAAATCTGATATTTTTGGCTTTGAAAGATTGAAGAGGATCATCCTTTTTCTTTGAATTCAATAGTGCTGATCTAACTGATTTGGCAGTGTTATCGATGGGTGTATTCTTTTTATCATATTCGCTTCGTAACCCGAAATACTTCAAGATCAAGGCACTGGAGATGAAGAGTGTGATTACGACTGCCATCCGAACAAATTTCTTGTGTTTCGATCTCCATGAATACTTTGTCTTTAATGCCTCTTTCCCAGGTATGCAGCCAGCTCCGAGAGAACGTACAGTACTACCAGTCATCCGAAAGTCTTGAATCGGGACGTAATCATCGTCTTCGGTCTTCACAGGAGCAAGTGTTTCCCACCTTACGTCATTGACGAATTTACGAGGTGTAAACTTATTACTTGCTAAAGAAACAGCATCATGTTCATCCCAAGTATCAATTTTGGCTAGCTCGCGACTTACCACGCTAGGAGATGCATTAACGACATGTCTGGGGTTAAAAGGAGGTGAGGATACGCTTTTATCCATGGAAGTGTTAGAACGCAATAAAGTTTCCTCCAGCATTTGCGCCATCTCTTTGGCCAATTCTTCAGCCTCTGTGACTGACTTTCTACTAGAGTCATCCAAAGACACGGCTTTTATAGATTTTTCCAAGTTGGGTGTGGTGTAGGATATATCCAAATCATAAAGAGCTCTAGTGATGGATCGAGCTGACCCAGATCCCACAGACGAGAGATCATCTGAGTCTGCAACTTTGAGAGCCACTGAATCTGGCATCGACGTATCAGGAGTGTTGCTTGTGGGAAAGTTTCTTAAGGTTGCGATAACTCGTTCCATTACACCGTCGGATCTTTGAAAACTATTTGGCTGAGATGGAATAGGAGTAATCGCTTTTGTTTCCAAGTTTGAGTTTTGCCCTCGTACATGCTTTTCAGGATCCAGACGATAATATACAGCATTGCAAACTGGATTTGTTTCCATGGAATGACTAAAAGTGTCCACACTGATATCACCAAGTCCTTCTGAGTTCTCACTTTGATCTACAAACTTTTTGGACTTTGCCAACAAATAGGGAGTTGATTCAGTAGCAATCAAAGTTTCTTCAAGACGAGTTGTATTAAATATTGCATCTGAAGCTCGGAGGAGTTCGGGTGTGTTCAGTTGTCCGTTGGCAACACTACGAATCGTCTTGGAGAGTAGATCAGCCTTTCTAAGCATTTTGCTTACTTCGTCTTCATCTTCGCCGATAGGTGAGTTAAATGATTCTGTTGTTGACGTAGTCCTACCATTTTCACTTGCAATCAGTGAGTCAGTGTCGTCTGCTTTTGAATATTCGTACTGATTAGGCGTACGTTGAGATTCTGAGGATTTCCTTGACATGATATTCGGATCAAGGAATGTCTTAACTCCTCTCAATGCTTGAGGATTTGATTCTGTGTACTTCCTTCCTTCGTTACTTTTGCAGACTTCTTTGTTCAAAGCACCATCCACAGCACGCAGTATACCCGAAGTGCCTAGTTCCATGACTTTCTGTGGTAATACCTGGCTATCAGACATATAATGGCCTGAGAAAAAATCTTCATTTTTTTCTTCTTTTTCTCTAAGAGTTACAAAGCTTTCATCTTCAACATTTGTAATATCCATAGCAAAGGAGATTCTTTTGTTGGTAGTTCCATGTTTCGATGTTTTCTGAGGCTCTGCTTCGTTTTCAATGAAATGCGAGAGGTCTTTCGGTTTTGAAGTGTGTTCGAATATTTTCTTCGCTCTGGACAGTAAATGAGGCGTCGATTCCAATGGATTAGATTCCTCTCGCGAGTTTTGAATTCTAAGGAATTCGTCAGAAGCTCGTAATAGCTCAGGCGTATCCAACTCTCCATTCGCAGCGGAACGCATGGAGCGAGAAAGAATGTCAGCCTTTAGAAGCATTGATTCGACATCATCTTCAGAGTCCAAAGACACAGTGGCGATAACTCCAACCGGTGTCCTCGGCTCGTCTATTGCAAATGTGACGGAGTCATGACCTGTCGCAAAGGAATGCGAACGCGAATCTTGGAGATCGTCGGAAAGTGTGACTGGGGCCCTAATCTGAGCAGCGAGCCTCTCAGCTTTTTCCAGCATTTCGTTCAAGGGATCGTCTTGATCTTGTGTCATCGAAAGGTCATCGTTGTTAGCGTCTGTAAAGTGTAGGGCCGAAAATTGATGTTCATTTAAATTTGTTTCAAACCCATTTTGCGGCAACATCTCGATTTGACCGCTGATAATTTCTTCAACCAACTTACTTGCCCTAGATTTAAGCTTATCTTGATTATATTCTTCACTAAGTTTTGAGAGGCCTATGATGCCAACTTCTCTCTGGTAACTCATATGCACGTTAAAGATTTCTAGACAAATTCGATTTCACCGTGATAGTTTCAATCAAATTTAATTTTTTTGAATGAGGTAGATAGTACGCACACAACGGTTTTGAAAAGTTCGACACGCAGAGGAACTGGAAAACGACCGCCGAAACTTGTGCTACTGGCAAAACATCATTTTGCACTTGACACTGAAGAGTCAAATTCAACGTTGCAAAAAATTCTAGTATATAGCATATCCACTTTAAGGTTAAGGCAAATATCTATCAAATCCAAACAAAAAATGAAGCTTACGATGCACACACTTACCTCATTCTTCACTGAAACAAATCCCAGGAATATGGTATGGTCTATTGAAAAAAAGAATTTATTTGCAAACACGTGAGCATGCGAATATTCCAATAAATTTCCCCTAAATGATGAAGATACCCAAGCTAGTATACATTCAAAGCTCATGCTCAATTCTAGATCCTCCAATATATTCCATCTCAAGAAATTGAACGATAAATGGCATACCTCGTTTTCAGGTACCATTGTACAATAGAAAATGAAAATTCACTGCTCATCAAACCTTCTAAAATCTCCGGACAGATGAGGCAACACGATGAATGGAAGAAGTACTCTATGTCCGAGCGAAATGACTACCAACTTGAAATTTGAAATCTGATTCGAGGGGAAAATGGGCACTGATGAATGTTCATCCAAATGAAGATATGAGACTTTCCTCCTTCATAAAAGAATTCCTGGAATTCTCCAGTGTATCAGAATCTCCAATCAAGTCAATGGTCGTCAAAGAAAAACTTTCTTGTCTGCGTTTCTACAAATGTCGAGAGAAGGACAAGACTTACTTTCTAATTAGAGCTAGTTAAAGAATTATCTTCACCTGGAGTCAGGCACGAGGTGCATTTACAAATATGACATAAACTTTGAACCCCTGGATGCTCTCTACAGTCTTTCAAAAATGAAAAGTGTATACTTCAAAAGGGAGAATTAAGCAGTCACACCATGGCTTCGTCAGTGTACGTAATTTTCAAAGAATTTTCAATAGCTATGTGAATAAGTTACATTTGTCGGAGAAAAGATAAAACTTGAATACTTGATTTTATGAAAGAAAAGGTTTTAACAGGTTTTAACTTGTAATACGACTTTAAAAAAAGAAGCTATTCATTAGAACAAATTGCAAATATGCACGAGACCCAATCTATTCGTTGTACACGCAGTGGATGTTACTTCATTCTCAGTTTTACTTGATTATTTCATTTTTCAAACAAAATCAAGGACTATTCAATGTCATTATGCACTTTCAAAGATGTCACTTGATCATCGTCGTCCTCAAAGGAGTCATCTGGATGTTTCTCTCGAAATTGTCTGACGAGGTCCATTTCGTTATAGTGCTTTTTGCGATACTCAAGAAACTGCCGCTTTTTTTCTTCATCGACTTCGCTCTCGGCATCATAATTAGACATGGGAGAAGTTGGGCCGTTCCCGTTGTTGTTTGCTACATCAGATAATCTATCCTGGAGCAAGTTAAAGTCAATTGTCGTCCTTTTCCGGGAAGGAGACTTAGCGTGGCTACCATCAGACTCGGCGCCTGAATCATAGTGAAAGGGTGTGTTTGGTTCATCAATCTAAAAAACAGTGAATCAAATTAGTGAGATAATGATAGATCATTTTCCTTTGTTGAACCCCTCAGAACAAAGGCATCTGGATGAAAAGGTGAAGACGAGAGCTAATGACGAACTTTTTCAGGTGAACACACCTTCATTCGAGTTCCACGAAGTTGATCGTGCTCTGCAATCACTTCCTCATCCCATTTTAAATGTCCTTTCTTTTTTAAAGTTGCATCATCACCATTAGGCGTGCAGTTTCCACTTTCGTCGTTAAAGAGAGGGTGCTTTTTCAAAGCAGGCTTAGCTACTGTCACGCCTTCTTTGAATGCAGCTTCCTCTCTCATCGCTGCAATGTCCATGGCTGCTGAATTTAGTTTTCTTCGTGTGTCAACCCAAAGATGACTGTCGTTTGATCTTCTAAGATTTAATAAGATAGTAAGTTATGTCTGTATTGACAGTGACACCAAATTTCCTACTTACTTACCAGGACTAGTTCCTCATAGCAACTAGATTTTTGTGCTCATCAAAACGAAATAGACAAAATAATAAGCCCTTCCAGTATAGTACGTTGCGACTAAATCAAATTTTCATCCTTCACCAAATTTTCTGCAATGGATCATTATTCAATTAAAGGTAATGGTGAAACTAAAATCTGATACCCTCGTCTGACTTACCCGAACCTCAGGCTGAGATATTTTGCCCTCACACTTATCTTAGGCAACTCTCAATGCGCACCATACTAGTTTCACCTTTATGACATATAAAACTGCAAAATTCAAATTTTATGTTGAACGACTTTGGGACTAGAACTGGAATACAGCATGAGTCACAAAGTCCTTTTATAATCATACGTCAGTCGCCTGGTGATTTGTCGATGAGTAACGAACGGATGCCTTTGATGCTGGGATAAACACAAATGGATAAAAGCTGTATTTGATGAATTTGCACCTGTAATATTTTTCTTGAAGGAAGATACACAGTTTGTGAAATATGTTCAGCTTACAACTTCGCAATGGTGTGGTATTCAAAGTTTGAGAAGTCGACCCAAAGATGTGAGAATGACGATGTATATTCAAGGGTACTAAGGGATAGAGTTCTGAAAAAAATTCTATATGATATGCTTCATGAAATGTAATTTCTTATGCCAAAAAATGTGAATTACTTTTTGCCAAAATTTGAGCTCAGAGTCACAAATGCGTAATAAAAATAGAACATCGAATAGTAACCAAGATTGGTCGAGTACAGTAGAAAGAGAGTTCACATAACAGCAGAGAAGACTCTAGGTGATCGTCTTCGCAGATGTCATACAATGGTATTGGCTTGTCCTCTGTGAGAGGATCAGCAACATCAGGTCATGTCCAAGCGAATCGTGGTCACGTAAGGGCTAATCGCCTCCGTCGACAAGTTGAGCGAAATACTCGTACTAATTCAAAATCGAAATACAATCCAATTTCTAGAGAATCGCGAGAGCGCGGCCAGGTAGAAATCCAACGACATGAAGAGCTACGACGCATAGAAAACATTTTATTGGCTATGCAGGAAGAGATGGAAGATTCTGGAAGGTTGAAAGAAGATGAGATCAAGGAAAGAATTGATCGTGAACGACATGCGTTGTTGCAACGGCTCAACGGCGACAAGGAACGCCATGATGAAGGAAACTTCAAAAACAATTCACTGCCTAATAGTCAGCGAACAACAGCGACACAGTCCTTAAAGTTGCAACAAAATGATAGATTGAGCTCTGCCCTGGGTATATCGAGAGAAACTTACGTCGAGGGTCAAGCGTTTGATAGGGAATTACAACAAAGGAAGAAGGAGGAGAGACTAGCGTTAGGAAACGAAGATGCAAAGTTAATGGAAAGAAAAGCACTGGAAGAAAAAAATGAACGGAAACGCAGAGCTAGGGAGACATCCTCGTCCTCATCAAGTGAAGGTGTCATCAAGGAACGCAGTCGTTCAACTTCAAGCAAACGTTCACGCACTTCATCATCTTCTTCTTCCTCTTCCTCCTCTTCTTCCTCCTCATCTTCTTCTTCTTCCTCCTCTTCGTCATCGTCATCGAGACGGGATGCAAAACGTAGGCGAAGACCTTAACTCGATTGAAAGAAATGCACCAAACAATTGACTTCACAAAAAGAAATGAAGTGGCAAAAAGTGGGAAGCCTGAAAGTTCGTACTAGATCAGATGAAGCATTCTGACAAAATAAAACACTACTTTAGCAAGCCTTCTTGATGAAATACTATCATTTCTGTTTACAAAGATACTTTTTAGACTTTCTTGAGAGTCAGAATGATAAATTGCCTCAACTGGAAATGATAGTATTCTATGTAATTAATAAGAAGCTTGCGTGCTTGGCTAGGTTGGGTCAGTCTTATACTTTCCAAGTTTGACTTCCAAGTGGAAAGTTTCCATATTAGATGGCAGCTGTAAGGATACTTCCATTGACCCTTTGATGACTTTGAAACCAATACACAGAGAAAAATTTCTAGGTTTGGAGGGAAAGAATAGACGCCTTTAAAGTGGCTTGGAATGCACCTTTGGATTGCCTCTTCAGCTTTCTTTTATAAATGAACTATGATGTAGGAAACATGATCGCAGCTTGAATTGCGAAATTTAGAAAATGAAAAATGAGAACCAATCTTTTTTGTTGTAACATTGTTTCAATTTTGGTATATTGTGGAGTTGTATCCTATTTTGCTTTATTCTGGCACGTTACCTTAATGTAAAGCCCGTGTAAATGTCAAAGAACAAAATCCAAAGAAGGGATTAGCGATGCAACTATTTAACACCTGAATTCCACAGGACAAGCTACACTAAATACTAATTTAAAGTCGCACTGAATTTTTAATGCTTCAAGGAATTCTTTAATCATGTATCAACTAATTCTTTCATACCCATTTTTGATGCTTGGATACTACAAGCCAAAGTTATTCTAAGGTATTGGTATCAATTTTCTTCTTCTAAACGGACACTCGAAGCTATTTTCTCTACGTATCTTGTTGAATGCATTGCTAAAACTTTGATCATGCTTTTCGGAACTTTCTTGAATGGTAGACGATGACACGCTTCTCAATATTTTTCTTTTATTACTCTTGACACTTACTTAGTTTTTTTCTTTTCCAATGAATATCATTCATCCCAGCGTCAAAGTATATTGGGGTCATGTTAGAATTAATTATTATATCAAGCACACTACTTGCACCTTAGTTCAGGAGTAATTTTGTTGTTCTATAGAGATTTTCTTGAAACAGTTTTTTAAAAATGAAGATATATCAATAAGCATGATATAAATGTATAATATCCCTTCATGTTGATTTTTGGCTATGTCTTTTGGTTCATTTGGTAGCGCTGATAAAGGTTTTGGAGCTACATCATTAAACAATGGAGTAAAGGTGTCATTGAAGTAAATGCCTGGCAGTTGCCTACTTCCATAGTGAAGTAACCAAGCTCGATTACGCCGCGTTGCTTTACCTTGAACACACACTTACTTTCCACAACGCAGTGTTATCTCTAACAGCTTGATTTTCATCAAAACACCTAGTATTTGCATCTCTTTCAATTGTAATTTGAGTTGGGATGTTGATAAAGAGCACCAAAAATATTATAGAATGAGGATGACTATATGATCAAAGTAGTCTGAGCATTGAAATCTGAGGGTTCTTTGTAATCTTGACTTGGTCATTAGTAGTGTTGACTGGGTTTCCATTTTTAATCTATGTTGCTGATTGACTTCCTTTGAAGTGGTTCCTACTATACTTGCAGCATTAAATCTATGATCTTCATCAAAGACCCTTGATTGCTCACTAATCCAAGTTGATCAGTTTGCACGTCATTTTTATACTATCGATGCTGTCACGTACAGTAATTTTTTTCATCCATGAGAGTCACAAAATCCAAAAAGTGATAAAAGTACCACAACAAATGCAAATGCATGCATGCGGCCTCGAGGGATATTGAACATTTCACACTTATCTTGTCATCTTAATTGTGCGCTTCAAATTTTGTTTCTGGGGATTCAGCCTCTCACGAATGCATTGATTGAAATCGGGAAGACTAAGAAAGGTAGTCCCTTCCTTGTTCGCCTCGGAACCATAATCTCAGAATTTACAACATCCACAGATGATATGACTGCTCCTTTTGACCCCTGTGAGCTCTATCGTATGTTCAAGGATGTTGATCCATATGACGTTGGGGACACTGTGAATGCGCTTCGAAATATTTTGGCTGCTATGCGGTCTTCGGCAACGAGTAGTCTTGCCTTTAAGGATTTTTTGGATCATTTATTAGGCGGATCTATGCGACAGCAGATAATTGGAGTAAAGTCATCTACTCGACGACAAAAATCAAAGGATCAAACATTACCATGTCCTTTATCCATAGCTGCAGGCGCATCTTCTCTGCAAGAAGGATTGAAAAGAGCAACAACGAGACCAACTCCGATTAACGATTTTGATTGGGAGAAAACAACCAATCCTTATGAACTTCATGATACAAATACAGTGGATGATGTTGGAAGTGCAACTCAATCAGATTTTTGGAAGACTTACAAGATCATTCAACTTGAAGTTGTTCCGCCTTATTTATTGATTCACTTAGAACGATTTAAATTTCAAAGTCAATTTGAATTATCTGTCATGACAGAAGTACTGGATATTCCTTTAAAGCTTGACATAAGAGAGTTTCTTCTGGATTCTGAGACTGCTCAAAATTGTTGCTATACTCTAAAGGGCGCCATCCTTTACGTTATCGACAGCAGTGGGACCGATGCAACTGAAGATTTTGGTCACTACGTTTCCCTCATTTGCACAGAAGAGGATGAATGGTACTTGATTGACGATGAATGCGTTATGACGGTACAAGAATCAGATGTTAGTGGTCTCGTAAGTGGAGAAAAATCCTTGGGTACCAGGAAAGGGAGCCGGTATTTTGCTGTTCTGGTACTTTATTGCAGGGATAACACAGACTTGTCAATGGAAATGGAAACATTTTCCTCCATTCTTTCTCAGGAACCAATATTACCCGAGTACTCCAAAATAGGAAAGCGTGTACAGGTCCAATGGGCAAAAGGGAAGTGGTACAGTGGAATCATTTCTGAATACTGCATCGTGAATGGTAAGCATACAGTGGTATATGATGACGGGGATGTAAAATCGTATAATCTCGCGAAGAAGAAAATAATTTGGGAGGACTAGGGTATTCAAACTATGTCATTGCTGATAAGGATCAAATTTGCTATACTTAGCCAGCCAAAGATTACTAAATATGATTGTATAGCATAATTTTTCCGGACCCTTGGACACTTTACTGGAAAGGATCATCAATAAATTATCCAATATCTCTTTCATTGCAATCCAGCAGGTATTTTAAAAGTAACTCTGACTAGCACAACCTTTATTCTGGAATACTATTTATTGGCCCTTGCTTTGCTACGCTGGTTTAATCGATTCTTGCTTCATACCTTGTATATACAACCATCATTTAATAGATTGACGTTAGGGCTATGCAATAATTTCACACAGACTTTCTGCCATGAGTTTGTCTCCACTTAGATCATCTAAAATTTGAGATAGAGCAGTCAGTTGACGGTCTCCTTTCAAATCTGCTCCATCAAAGTTGGAAATACTGACAGCGCGTTCGGCCAATCTCAATGCTGTCTTGCAACTCACTTTCCCCGTCATCGAAATAATTGTTTTCGCCATTTCCTCTGGATTCTCGATGAGGTTACCAAAGCTACCTTCCAGTAATGCTTGAACTTCCTCAGATTTTGACAAAAGTGGTACAACAATAACCTCATCGAAAAGCTCATAAAGTGTTGTGCAAGCTGCATCGGAGCGCGATGTTGTAGCAAGGATGTGAATAGTCTTTCCACCACCTTTTGGTGCCGCTGACTTTCCACTTGGTGGAGACCTAAGAAGAGCCCTCAGAGTAGCAAGCATAACACTACTGTAACCATCTGATCGGGATCCAGCACACAGAAAGTCGACATCATCTAAAACTAAAAGAGAATGGGAAAGCTCGCGAGCCTCAGAAAACTTCTCGGTGAGAGCCGCAGCTCTATTAGCTTCATCACTACCGCCTCCACCGACTAGCAAATCAAGAGCGGTAATTAGACGTACGTAATCATATGAACCTTTCGAGGATGCATCAGATGCTGCCCAAGCGGCAAGCGCAGTTACACCTGTCCCTCCACATCCTTCACCTCCCACAAGGAGCAAGGATTGCATTCTTGGCGCTGTGAAATGGGAGGGAGCAAGGAATCGGGATAAATCACGAAGGATTCTTTTTGTGGACGAGGAAAATATGCTTATACCAAACGGAAATCTAGTTTTCAGCACCTCGTCTTGCTTTCCTAACGCTGGGCGGACTTCTTTCAGAGCCTTTTCAATATCAGATACGCCAACCAAACCATCTTCATTTTTACCGCCGAGTGTCCTGGCGAGTGCATGACTGGCGGCACTTCGTACTAACCCAGCAAGCTCTGCACCTGTGAAGTGTTCACATTTTGCAGGCAGACCATTTTCATTCAAATCATCTATCATATCAAGGACGGATATATTCACTCCTCCAGAGTCTCTCATACGTCGAGTGTGAATCCTCAAAATATCTCTTCTACCTACTAAGTCAGGAAGCTCCACTCGAAGCTGAACTTCAAATCTTCCTGGTCGAAGTAGTGCAGGGTCCAACAATTCTGGCCTGTTCGTCAATCCTACGACGAGCACATTATTGGCTTCTTTAACTCCATCCATTTTTGCCAAAAGCTGGTTCACAACACTGTCACGAACACCGGTGGTGTCAGATGACATTGATCCTCTCTTTCGAGCGATGGCATCCATCTCATCAAGGATGATAATATGCAAGGCAGATGCATCACCGACAGCTCGATACTCTTGTTCGGCTGGAGCAAAGAGAGCACGGACATTCTTCTCGGCCTCACCGATGAATTTATCCAAAATTTCGGGTCCGTTGACAATTTGAGGTTCGCGTGCACCCAATAAATGTGCTAGCTCTCGTGCGAGGAGGGTCTTACCACAACCGGGTGGACCCGAAAGCAAAATGCCACGTACGTGACTAACTCCCAATCGTTGAGCCACCTCCGGATTCGCTCGGGATGCCAAGACCCGACGTGCTATGGCATCTAATTGAGCATCAAGCCCTCCCACTTTCTCAAATGACATACCAATTGAATTTCCCAAGTGTCTAGATGATTCTGATACGGTCATGGTTGGTTTTGATTCTGAGATTTTTTCAACTGTTGGCGCTGGCAATATCTCGACTATTGAGAGAAATTGGTCAATATTATGTAGCCTTTCCATTTCTTCCCGATAGGAATTTCCATCCAAACCTGCAGGGGGCGGTTGGATTACCATTTCGAATACCACCGTCTTCCCCGCTTTTCCTAGGTAACTTCGAAGGGGACCACCCACATACTTGATACAGTCAAGACCGGAGCTAGATGTACCTCCAGCAAAACTACCATCACCACCACCCCACAAATCTTTTGATGTTTTTCTCTTGTATTTTCCGTCTCGATCGGGTCCCGAAAGTGCAGAAACTTGAGCTAATCCGGAGAGTGTCTTCACAATAGTCCAACTTCCTGACGGTCTTCTACCTCGCCATTCTGCCTTTGGAGGAAGAAAATAAAGTACACAGTCCCAATCTTTCCCGCTGGCTACGCGGAAGGATACAACTTCCGAAAATTCATTGTTTTCCTTGACAATCGATTGCATAACATTGTCATAGACATCTGAATTCAATCGAACTTCATCAATTCGATCCATTAGGTAAGCCATATTTTCATCAATACACCAGGTTCCCCATTCATAGCGAAAGCTATCATGTGCCCCATCTGCACTGTTTGCTCCTTTCATCACAGTGGCATTGACAGCAGCTGCGAAAAGTGCTTGAAATTTGGTGGGGACATTGTCAAATACTAGTTCATCTTCCAAATAAGCCATTTGATAACGTGGTGATGATCCCCCCTGAGAACTCACGAAGTTGCCTTGCATAAGAAAGCTGCTAGTAATTGGAATCACAAAGATGAAGGATAGGTATATCATGCTGAAAGAAACCATGATTTTCTGCTAAGTTTGCTTTTCATTTTCCGACATCCACGTACTGCATTGGATGAGGACCACGGTTTTTGCCAACTCCGATTAATTATGAATTTGATTATTTTGACTGAAAAATCACATGGCAAGGCCTGTATTGTACCCTTACACCTATGGAAAACTTTATTTAGTTCAATTAGTGGCAACATCTAACACCAATACTTGAGATAGAGAAGATAAGCTTACCTTGAGATGCAATATATGGAAATACCAAAGACAACATTTCTGAAAGGGATGGCTAAAAGTAGTGGAGTTAAAGCAGCTATTTTTTCAAGCTATGGACAACAACATTTCTCACCACAAACAGAAGTATACAGCTAGTCAAGGTTGTGACACCCCATAGATAAATTCTGTACATCAGATTGAATATGTGAGAGAATAAAGCCATACCGAAGAATCACCTATGTTGAACTATGAAGCAGGATTGAAGCAAACCAAATAAGAGCCCGGAAAATAAAAACGGAAATAACCCTAAATTGATCCAGTTACGCACTGTGTTGAATATATTCCTGTTGGGCATCCTGTGGAATCTAGTCTTTTGCAAGAACCGAATGCCTTTTATGATAACCACGATACCAATACAATAGCTTTTAAAAAGGAAGGAGACAGAACTCTAGCTTCTTAGAATCCTGCTACAATCATGGCACTAATATCGAAACTTCAGAAAACCAAAACCCTTAATCCAGTAGAAACATTCAGGGCTCATTTGAACTTATATTGAGGAAAATGAGACTATTGGGGGTGATGACCAAAATTCACCCTTACTAGAAGCAACCATTTGGGCATATTGATACACTTTCTACATACAACTACGTGGCAGTGGCTACAATATCATCACTATCGACATCACTGCAAACCATGGACTAGTAGCACTTCAAAAAAGAAAATTCTTTGGATACAGTAGACTCAATAAACTATCAGTATTAGCCGATTTCCTATTTTCTGAACCCCATTTCCTAAATAGGCTCAAAATAGCTTCCTCCAATGCCGCCGCAGTAAATTTCTTTGGAATAATTAGTATCTTATTTTCCCATTCGTAAGAAAACCATTATACATTACTCTTTTTTGGAGCCTATCATGCATGCATCCTCGTTACAAATTTGGATAACTCTGGCAATTTCCACACTTTGTCAGGCATCAATCATTCCTCCTCGAAACGTCGCCGAACATTCTGGTACTAATGTTTTCCATGAAAATTCATCAGCATTGAAGGTTGAGACCGAACCAGGTCCAACTCATGCACCTGTAGAGAAGCCTAAGAGACATCCAAAGTCGGATCCGACGCACGCTCCAGTTCCGGACCCTACAACACCTCCGGTTCCTGCCCCGACTCAAAATCCAGTTCCAGATCCTACAGAACCACCAACTGATGCTCCAGTACCTGCTCCGTCGGAACCTCCTGTGCTGCCACCAACTGATGCGCCAGTAACTGATCCGACAGAAACTCCTGTGTCGCCACCAACGGATGTTCCCACGGCACCTCCAACGAAGGTTCCGAGGCGTCATACTAAACCGCCGACTACGTTGACTCCTTCCAATGCTCCAGTATCAAGACAAACAGATTTTCCATCGTTAAGTCCCATCGCAATGGTAACACTGACTTTATCTCCCACTACAGAATCTCCTTCGCGTGTGACTCCAACGAGAACTCCCAGTCTTCACACAGATATGGGAGATTCTTCTCCTACATTGGATGGAGAAAATGAATGGGTTGAAATGACCGTTCCCACGGATCCGCCTATTCCCTACGTTCCACCCGAAGATGATGTGCTGAAGGATGAAAAAGCAAATAATGTTTGGTTGAAACAAGGAGAATCGATTGAAGAAATGGAACATGACAAAAATGTGTTGATTGCACTTGTTACTGTGTTTGTGCTTATGTTGCTTTTCTCTATCTTTATTGCTTATCAAATGCTAAACAATCCAGACGGATGTTGCGCCAGGTAAGTTGTTTTTACTTTATTCTTATTCTCACTTGCTGCCCACTCATGCATTTCCAATTTGAACAGCATTTGTCGAGCTGTTACCCACTGTGCATGCTGTTTTGTTGGCACCATTTGCTTCCCTTGTCGAATGCTTTGCTGTCCTAGTAAACGGCAACAAGGCCATGTTGTTATGTCCACCAATGACTTTGGCGATGATTTAGACATCACCTAACTCAATACAACCAATGGTGTACGATCCATTCCTTGTCAATTGGATATTTTGTTTACTCCGAAAATAACATTGAATTTTAACTTTAATCTACCTTTATTTGTAGCCAACAAATCCAAGTTTCTAATGTCTTATGAATGCATCCTTATACAGTCGATTACCTTTAGGCAAACATTGCGTAGATGAGACCTCACAATGATTTTTTGCTCTATGCGAGGCAATACGATTGTTTTAATTAGATTAGCCACACACTTTTGACAGTTTTTACATGATTCAAAATAGAAGTAAGGGAATGTAACTAATAAATTCCCCATAACCACGTTGTACATACAGTAACATTAAATCCCCTTAAATATCCCAGAGCTCATTCGAGCTACATTCCAATACAGAAGAATAAATCCGTAAAATCTCGAGCTAATTAGAGGAGTTCTCTGCTGGCGGCCGCTGTCGCACGTTACCAAAACTTGATCCCCGGCGACCGTCATCCATAGTTTGGCCGTTGATTCTACCGAGTTGATTCGATACTGACTCTGTTTGCTCTCGAGAATGAGTTCCATATTTCGAAGGCTGTGATTCCGAGAGCGGAATTGTCGGACGAACATTATTAGACCCATTCTGCGTTACGCTACGACGATTGGCCATTGTTCCTGGCCATTCATTCGACTTCCCCTTCGCATGGGCTCAAAACCATTACTAGCTATGGTGCTGCCCGTGCTGCTAGTCACACTGTTCCTAGTCATAGTGTTCCGAGGCACATTGTTACTTGTCACACTGTTTCTTGTCACACTATTTCTTGTCACGCTATCTCGTAAAGGATTAGATCCGACACCCCGAGATGCCGTTGAGGATATCGTGGAACGCCTACGAGGATTGAACGGCTGTTGCAATTTGCCTTGTGAAATTTGTGATGAATCGATTGTCTTCCCTTGGTGTGGAGCCTCCGAACGAAAAGGAAGGAACATATCGGATGATTGCGAAGTCCTAATGTCATTATCACTCCTGGAGTCTGAACGCCTTTGAGAACTTCGGGAAAGATTCGATGTGGTTGTTTGTGGTCGCTGCTCCCCATGAGGTACTGAGAAGCCACTTTGTCGTCTCTCTGTTGGATTTGTTAACCTTGATTCATGAATTACATGCGGAGAATTTCTTGGAATACTTTTTGGTTCGCGTACCGGAATCAACTCGTTGGCTAAAACGTAGTTTAAATTGGCTTCTGCATGGAAAGGCTCATGACTAGAAGAAACGGAACTTATTGGTTCCAAGGACATTCTCATTATTTCCAAATCTTGAATATTCCTTCCAATGTAAAATGAATCTTTGGGATCAAGAGCTCGGTTCCTATTCTTCATCATGAAAGCAGGCATTGTAGATGCCTTTGGACGAAGCAGGGTATGATATTCTCGAAAGTCTGTTTCAAATGGTAATTTTCTCAACAAATAGCTCCCCCATCTTTCATTGATATTTGTTTGAAAAAGTTTTGCCCTGTTTGCCAATATCTGCTTTCTACGATGAAATAACCTTGTTCCATCCGTCAAGAGGACCCAAACTGTCTTTGCAGCGTCTCGCACGTCAACATTATTTTCCTCAGTTTTCGAAGCGTCGTAAAATCTAAGTCTTCGAATTTTATCAATCCCATCCATAGCGTATGCAATCGCAGTTGTTGGCTAGAATCAAGTTAATTCATCGTTTGATAATTATGGATTTAAACCAAAAGAGTCATGATGGCACTTACCCCTTGCGTTATTAGACTTTTTAGTAAATGAAGGCCAAGCAGAGGCGTTTTCGGACCACTCTTTCGATCGTCAAGGCGGGACCATATCACTGCCATAACCTGAGAGAGAATGGAGTCACAATCGTGACTATCATGCATTAGTGACGACAAAGCTTTGGTCACATCACCCTCAAAAGGCTGTGGTGACGTTAACGCAAGTGCTCTTGCCCTTCCCAATTCAGAGGTCTCTACCTGTTCATGCAACGGGCTATGACGTGTGGTCTGTGAAACGACTTTCCGAATGGAATCAAAGGCGAAGTCCATCTTTTTGAGACGAAGATGTTTTTCACAAAGTGAAAACAGAGACATGTGCCTGGACATTATGTTGCTCTTGCCTTTCTCAAAATCTTCAATCCGCAAACTTAAATGCTGTTCTAACATGGCAGTACCACTGAAACGCTTGAATAGCACAAAAAGAGGACTTGACTCTTTGTTTCCATTTTTCTTTAGGTGAAGCAGATATTTTTTGCGATCTAAAAAGAAAGCTCCAGTTTGTCCTTGCGACAACAAAATACTCAGGTCTCCATGAGTCACTAGGAAAAAGAAAGTTAGAGCGGCACGAAGGCCCTCTTCTCCGCGAAAATTTTCACATACATCAAATGTCGTCAACGAGGTATGATCCGTGTTCTGTTTTACACTTTTACGAGGCAGATGCCCACTCTCTCTATCCAATCGCGCACATTCGACATCTGCTGTTTCAGGAGCTGAAGATTCCTCAGAGCCGCGATCATGAGCACTTCCACTAAGGATGTCACCCCTCATTGCCTGATGAAAGAGTGCCGCCATATCGACCTCTATTTTTTCTTGCTTTTGAATTCGTTTCTTTCTCGGGGCTGGATCAGCAACCTCGCCCAGATCCTCAGTCGTTCTCCATAACCTCGTCTCTGCTTTCAAGATCTGCTGCATGTCATTGTGTAGAACATGGAATACTGAATCTCTACTCGATTTAGTCAATACATCTGGGATCGTCATGGAAGGATGCTCCATGCCAAAAGTTTTAAATTGATTTTTATCTAAATGCAAGCAAAGCACCTCTGTAAGGCTTTTCAATACTTCGACGTCCCCCATGAATTCATCTAAAATTCCAATTAGATAAGGCTCGTCAACTGCAATGCAATGTAACATATGAGGGGATAAAATTGGTACCAAGTTATATTGCCAAATCAAATTCCCTTGTGCCAGAAGTGATGACGCGGCACGAACGCATGACGAAAGGCGTGGAATGTTATCAGATACAAAAATCACTTTTCGCTCGCACATAAGAGCCGATATAACTCGAATTATGCTGGTGGCTCCAATGCAGCGTAACAATGGAAGAACAGGAACGTCAAAATCATCGGGACATACTCCATAAGGATATCGGGCTTGAAGACAAGGAGGTGTTCTCAATTGAATAAAATCTCCAGGTAAGCAATGATCTTTCAGAAATCCACCAATGCGAAGATTGATTTCAATCCCAGGAAGAGTTAGAAAGTTATCTAACAATTGAGCATCTTTACCAGCCCTTTTGAAATTCATCATTGTTTCGGCTTGAAGTTTTACATGGAGACGATGTAATCCATGCAAAAGTCGCATTGCCTTTTCTTGCGCTAAATCATTGGATACATTAAGTTGTGTTAATGTGTCTCCTTGAATCATTACTGACTCTAATGATCTTTAAAATGTAATATATTTGTGAGGTCAAGCAAAGCAAATTAAAAAAATCAACCTCCACGTGAAACTACTCACTTTAGAATTGCTGTATAGAATGCGTCCCCACCACCTACTCGAGTCAACAAAATCATGGCACGGGTTCCTCGTCTTCCAACATCCGGCCTCATTTTAGCATCTCTGTGGCGTGGCAAATATATCAAGGTATGTCCATAAAGCTTCACCTTTCCATCCTCCAGGAGGAGAGAGAAAGTATGCCGCTCTGAACGAAAACCAATCAGATAAACGTCCAATCGATTCAATAATCCAGATCTTGACCCAGAAGAATTTCGACGAGATGAAACTGCTTTGGCTTGCACTTCCATAGCTGATTTAGAAGAGAAAATTACAAGTAAATATGTAAGATCCAGCCACTGATAATCATAACGAGCACTTGCAAAGAACCCACAAAGCAATCCTATTGGAAATACCTGTAAACGTACCGTATTTATGGTCATCGTGACATGGAAACGCAAATCTTGCTAATCGTGATACAGCAGATGGTTCATAAAGTTCGGATAAAAACCTAGCAGAAGATTCAGAAGCTTCAGGTGGTTCAACCATTCGAGCTCTATCGGATTCTTTACTGGCACCAGGATGTGGAACATCGAAAAACAAGTCAAAGAGCCGAGGTGGAGAAGTAACATTCGTTGGAGTAGAAAGAAGAGCAGTACCTGGACGTGGAGAAGGAACAGGAAGATTCATGGCGTTTTTCGTGGGAAACTGTCTCGCCTGCACTTGTCGTTGATGCTGGTGCTGCGATATGGCATTCATAGAAAGTCGACGTTGATCTGTAGCAGCTGTAGCTACTGGCGGGACCTTTTTGCGGGTTGTAGTATTCGTCGAAGGCCTTGGCACCGGTGTTGGAGCTAAAACCGGACTCATCCTACCTACTGAGGCATCAATGGGGTTGGCATGCGGTGGGGGATGTTGCTGTCTTGGCAGATTTTGTTGTTGTCTCTGGCGAAAATTTTGCTCTTGACGAATAATTTGATGTTGTTGATGCTGTTCTTGTTGTGGCAGTTGTTGTTGATATTGCTGTTGATATTGTTGTTGATGTTGTTGTTGTCTATATTGATACTTATTCAAAGCAGAAGGTCGTTTACTAGGCTGCATTTTGCTTTAGATTGCAAGGCTCTTCTCGAATACAATTCGTTCTGTACGGAATGTGTCAATTGCCTTAACCCCCATTTAGTTGTAATTGGAATCCTAGGCACCCCCACCAACTACGAATTTTACAGGTGACTGAGACATTCTTTTGTTTGTTTTGAGACAGCTGGAGTGTACCATTTATATGATACGGTAAGAATTTTGTTCCTACTCGTATTTGGAAGTCTAGTAGTATAAAAGGAAACGAAGCTTGTGACGAATGCTGTTTCCTATATGTTTTAGCCTTTGCTTGATATGAAATTGGAGAAACCTCCAACTTCCTAATTGATCAAATAGTATAGTCGCAATAGACATTATACTTTATCTATAATTGGCGAAAAAGGATGATGGAGAAAAGTAAAATTCACTTTGATTTCTGATGGTAAATGCATACTACACCCTTAGGAGGCATTTGTAATTCCCAATCTAAACCAATCAATTGAGATATTGTCCTTTGAACTTTCAGTTTTGAAGCCATGTGATCTAGTCATACTTCAAGCATTATTCTAAGGACATATTGAGTGTAGATGGTGTAGAACGTCCTAATTTTGATCTATTGAAGCTCAAACTAAGATAGGTAAGTTTCAAAGTTTTTTCCTAACCGGTAAATATGTTCTGCATGAGATAGATGGAGGGTGCATAATCAAGATAACATCAAAATCTGTTTCCTTAATCAATTCCCTAAGTCGTTCCTTGCCTCAATTATTGAAGGGGCTTAAATCCAAATGCATACTCTTGGTGGCTGAACTCTGATGCGTCAAGTAGCGACGTATGAAGTTTGAATCGGCAATAGTTATCATAGAATAAAGTTCTTATAGTTTTTCAGTGATCGAAATTTAGGTTTCGCCATTCTTGCAAAGCCTTCTTAATTTTTTGGAAGACCATGTTTTGCCATTCTGGTCGTGAAACATACTATCCAAATATCAGACTCAACGGATGCATGAGTCGTACAACTACTGTACTGGTTGAGGTAATGGGACATTGTTACCAACACAATAATCCATTCCTTCGCCCAGGATGAATTCGTATAGCATCCCTGCCATAGCATCAATTTTGGGATTACTTATGGTTACTACTGCTCAACAACCATCAAGTGCCGCGCGCAACAGCATCGGAATGTGGGAAGAAGACATTGGATACTATCAAAGTCTACGTGTTACCGAGGATTCTCCTATTATATCCGAAACATCACAATATCAACAAATTGAAGTTTATGAATCCAAGTACTATGGAAAAATATTGATGCTGGACAATGTTGTTCAAATTACGGAGCGAGATGCAAATTCCTACAATGAAATGATGTCACAAATGCCAATGATGCAACACAAGAATCCTAAACGTGCCCTTCTCATTGGGGGTGGGGACGGTTACATCCTTAGTGAGGTAAGCGTACTTCCAAGCCGAAGGGACTCACATGTCTACATGAACATTATTTCTTGTCAATAACGCTCACATCTCTTTTCTCTCCTATGATTTGAAACTTACATCTCCCAAAGCTCTTGAAACATCCCAGCTTGCAACATGTCGATCATGTAGACTTGGATGTGCAAGTGATTGCCGTTTGTCGGAAACACTTTGCATGGGGTGCAGCATGGGATGATCCACGTGTCAATCTTGTCATTTCTGACGGGGCTGCCTTTGTCCAACAATCTTTAGACAATCATTACGATGTCATAGTACAGGATTCGTCAGACCCCTGGACTTGGAATGATGAGGGCGAGGTGATCGAGTTACCATCGGCCGTTCTCTACACACCTCAGCACTTTCAACACTTACATCGCATCTTAACAACGAATGGAATTTTAAATCTTCAAGCAGAGACGTTCAACATACCCTCAGATTTAGACGGTATTGTGACGTGGAGACGAGAAATCCTCGCTGTAGGATTTCAACGAGTTCGATATGGATCTATCATAATTTCCAGCTATCCAACAGGTCATATTGGATTTTTGATGTGTGAAAAGAATTCTTCGGCATCTTCCTCCTCAGATGATATAAAATCTCGATTTGCCATGATATTGAAAAATAACCAAAGTACTTCTTACTATCATCCTAAATTACAAGAGAGTGCATTTGATCTCCCTCTCTGGGTGGAAAGGGTAATTTATTCGGAGCAATACGATTCAAACTCTAAGGATGAACTTTAACGAGATCAGTATGTGGGATTCTTGACTCCTGGTCATGTTTATAGTTCCAATGCCAAATTGAGTTTCGTATGGAAGATTCAACCTTGGAATGGTGTATGACTCTACTCTCCATAGATTCAACTCTTCGGAATACACTAGACACCAATGGTTGAATAACAGGACTTGGTTCTAGTTCTTGGGTGATTGGTTAGAAAGGATAGTTTTCAACTATAAGGCAGCCTTTGTGAATACTTAGTCCCTCTTTATCACCTTTGTCCACTGTTATTTGGAACATGTACTTACTTCTACAAAATGCAGTGCTGATTTTCAAAAAATCTAGTATCTTTCTAGTAGAAAGATGCCGTGTCGCACCCTAAGTTTTCTTTTGCATGTGCTCAATATGGATCATCTAAAACGTAGAATGGCTTCAAAGGCACACTCTCGATATGCATTCAATACGTTAGATACAGAAACAGGCTTATTTGAGATGCTGAAGTCACGAATAAGTAAGTTTCTGAAATACCCTGGCATAGAAATTGAAAAGATTATATTTTTAAAGAAAGTACCATAACTTCATGAGAAATAGGAAGTCAATGGATAGATTAAAGGGCTATGAGACATATGTTTCTGCTATTATCGGAGGAGAATGAAGATATACTATGCATTCCATCTTTTTAAGTACCGCATAACTTTCCAATTAATTCCCCGAAAAATTTGCATCATAATTAAAAATTATTTGATCGGCCAAATTTAGTGCATTAACTTTTTTGTACACAGGAAAGTATGTCTCACTATTTTTGTCAAGTAACTTTGATTCAATTACTTGATCACGTTACACTGCAACACTTTACAAGATTTGAATGTAAGATCCAATAAAAGAAATTGTCCAAATTAAATAATAATTTCAAATTTCTTTCTCTCAACACAGAGTACTATAGACCCACTATTTGTTGAGCTACAAGTCAATCTAAAAGATATCAATGACTACGTTTGTTGAATACTCTGTCAGCTCACATTTTTCTGGATGTTAGGGATAATCGTTCATGTGTATCATTCAAGCATGGCATAGGATACGGATCCTACCTTAATCAAAACCTTGTGAGGGGTACTCTACTCCCTCACAAATCCCTAATTTCAGTTAATTCCACAGCAAATCAATCTCAAACTCTAGCGTGTTATTCTTGTTCAGCCCAAGTTATAGGAGTAAAATAAATATCTGTGAGTCTGCCAGCTTACACTTTGCACCAAAACTAATTAATACCATAACTACAAGGAACAACTTCAATTACTAAGTTTACTTCTAAAATATCTATACCTCTTCAATCACCTATTTTTTTTTCTCTTTTAACAAATCAGGATTCTGACCTGATATTAGCAGACCCTTTGACTGCTGAAATTCAATAGGATATGTATATCACTCGCTGTTTATCTTTAGTTCTATGATGTTACAAAAAATCTGTGTATTAAGTTCATGTGACTGTTCAATACAGGTGCTTATTTTAGACAAAGAATTGAGCTTCAGACGAGATTTTGCTTCTCGTACCAGATCGCAAATTTCTTTTTGACTTTCTGATGCAAGACTTGAATTTCTATGGAGCACTCGATACCAAGCAAGTTTTGCTTCATTTATGATTACAAAAATATTGACCCAGGGTTTTTGCCTAGAAAAGTAAGGACATGGATTTCAGCTGTGCATTTTAGTATACTTTTCACCATTTCTTTGAAATAAATTAGAATTTTGTGTTTTTTGATGTGGTTGATTTTGTTCTGTCTCCTTTGCGTTAATTTTTCAAGATACATAATATTCAATCGCGCAAAAAGTACAAACTGTTCATTTAAAGCATCGAATTGATATACATGCAGTATTTTGGAACCTTCATTTCAGCAAATTTTATAGTAGACAAACAATCAGGTAAAGAATATTGGAAAAGTTGATGATCTGTTTCTGAAATGATTGTTCATTTCAGAAGGGCATTTAAAAATAAGACAAGGAGTCCAAAACTGAATTTATCAAGTTACACTGCTGCGCTTATATTCACAGTTATCAGCTTTAAGATGTATCCCAGCCTTGCCATGTTCATGAGAGCTTAATTGAGTGTATCCTCAGGAACATTTCTTGTCCCAATTCACGCAAGCTGGATGAATCACCCAAATTTTTAACAACGGCAAAAAAATTTGGTATTCGTCCACCCTACACTTTCTTTTCAACTTCTTTCTTTTTCTTCTTCTTACGTTTCTTGATTCCCCTTTCGAAGGCCGTGATGGACAAGTCCGCTAATCGAGCTTTCTCTTTAGCTTCTTCGGTTTCCACAAGTGAGGGATCATTTGCTTTCACTGCTACTCCTGCTGTGTGAGGAATCAAAACTAAATCGATATCATCCCATCCGATGTCTTCAAAAGTAGGATAGAGCGTCGGTGTCGCTTCCGTTCCTTCTGGTGTCGCATCCGTTGTGGTTGATTTGGAATTATCAATGGATGTTTGAGTGTATAAATTTTCTAAATAGGTGGCGAAGTTTTCACCGTTTAAAGTTGTCTGTTCAATCCACAAAAGCCTTCCACCTGGCTTGAGAACTCGACAAGCCTCACGTACTGACTTCTTCCAATCTCTGCCATTGTCAATCATCCTTTGGGCACACTGCATTGAAATCACAATGTCCACGCTATTGTCTTCAACGTCAAATAAGTTATCTGCTGGCTGGTCTATGATCTTGACTTTAGCACATCGACGAATTTCCTCGTTTTTCTTAAGTTGTCGTCGAGCACCGATCGGAATGGTGCCATCCACTTCAGCGGATGATGTGATAATTTGACGAATAGTTCGCGGAACAAATGTCACAATTCGGCCATCTTCTGTTCCTAATTGCAAGCAAGTATCAGCCGATCTAGGTGTTTGATTTGAACACAAGGCAGCTGCAATCCATTCTGTTCGTAAATACGTCACCAAATCCATACCCATTTGCAAAGACGAAGGGGAAATTTTCGCTTTTTGACGGACAGTATTCATTGTCCGTGAATAGAGATTCACAGGTATGAATGCCATACTGCTTTCTAGCGACAATATCAAAGTTGCTAAAACAAAGGACACATGACGCCTGTTCATTGTCGTCTAGTTAGTGGAAATAAAAAACATAAGAATTGCAAGTAGTTTCACCTGGAACTCACAAGTTGAATGGAAGAACGTATGACGTCATGAAAAATTCTGTCGACACACAGACGAATATAGATTGAAGTTTGGTAGGTGCCGATCCTTATTGCGGAGCCTAAACTCTGAACTTGAGCTTTGAATTGGTTTCTGGTACATCGTGAATGTAGAAGAGATCCAGTTTCAATGTAACCCCAGGGAATACTACCTACGAGACGAAATCTACGCTCTACTACGTATTTCAAAAAGTTTCTGGACATATCAGCACAATTGCTAAGAACCTAAAAGGTGTGTTTCACGATGCATTCTTATGTTGGCTAGAATACTTTGGAAATTCCTCTTCAGATAGAACGGTTGCCTTCATGTTCCTAGGTTTTAATGAAATTTCCTTTAGGATGAATGGTCATTACTTCTTTCGTCAGATCATTTGTTTGTACTGTGTTCTCATGTGACGCTATGACGCATGCTTCGATCTCACATATATGTTACATTTAGATATTACAATGAAGCTCGCCATCTTTGCCGTTCTTGCTGCCACTGCCGCTGCATTCACCAGTTCTCCCTCGAAGCCAGCGGTAAGTTATTTACAATCGAATCGAAATGTTCTTAACTTTAACAAAACATAGTTTACTTAATCATGATTTCTGTTATTACAGTTCACTTCCTCTGCCCTTAGTGCGAAGAAGCCTCTCCCTGCTAAGTTGACCTATGTTCCTTGCATTCCCCTCCAAGATCTTCCAAAGCCTGGAAAAGCAACTTCTGGTGTTGCCGGAGGACTTGCAATCTGCATTGCAGTCGACCCTAAGGGATCTGTCTACGCTCTTGGAGACAAATGCCCACCCATCAACCAACCTCTGTCATTCGGAAAGGTTGGAACTGATGGTACCATTTCAGACCCTGTTTTGGGAACCAAGTTCTCTCTCAAAACCGGCGAAGTTGTTGGACCATGGTGCCCAAATGGAATCGGAAAGCTTCTTGGAGGTCTTTTCGACCCAGTGGGTGTCCCAACATTCCCTGTCAAGACAGCAAAGGGAAATGTTGAGGTTCAAGTCGATGTGAATGCTAAGGCCAACTTCGAAGCAAGCTACTGGACTGGTATCCTTGATGCACAGGGCAAGGCTGACGGAAAATACTATTAGATTCATTACGAATGATTTCAAATTTCACCGATGTTAGTTGTGATGAGCGAGTAAATTGTTTTCAATCGTATGGAAGTCTTCCCTGCGAGAATAGACCACCTTTGTGTACATGGGTTTAATACACCTTGCTGGTTAAACTAAAAATCAACTATGCTACACTCCAAATATATTTTTATAGTGATAACCACATCGCTGAATTATGTGTCGGGCGAGATACTTTTTTAGTTTCATCTTTCTGTTTATCTCCTTGAAACCTAATTCTGAAATCGTTAAAAATAAATGCGCCTGAAGTCTTGGTGGGATCATTTAAACAGCACATTCCTGGAGGTATTCTTTCGCATTATTCCTTTGTATTTTGCTTGTTCCATGTGATTCAGTTTGATTCTTGGCGAATGCTGTTCTGCAGCATGTTTACTGTCTATCGTAGTGATGTCAATAGAATGAAAGTGACAACGGAATACCATAGAAGTAATGGCAATATAGGACCAAGCGATAATCATGGTCCTTCAATTCATGATGCTAAGAAAACCCCCCAAATATTGCTTATTTGGAAGCTTCACTTAAGCACGCTGCTACTATATGGAAGTGCCACAAATAATTCAAGAGAGTAAATCCATTCTCAGTTCAATAGTCAAGAAAGCAATTGATGCAATATCTTATGCATCAATAAAGTGCAACCACACAACATTCCAGAAACTGAATAGATCAAATAACGATATGCTTACATAAATGAATTAAGTTGATGCCTTATTTGTCTATTATTGAATTTGTTGAACACATATTTTTCACGCAGGTAGAAGTTCTGAATTCTAATGAAATAATCTGCAATACACACTTGCAACACTTATCCAAATTCTCACATTGACCAAACTATCAATCTCCTCATTAGGAAAAAGTTATCATACTGCATACAGAAGAAAAAATGCGATCATTCGAAACTCTGTGAGATTGATGAAATAAATGATTTTGATTGTCAGCAAAGATATCACATACTGTGACTTTATCAGTTTCAGCGGTATGTGGGATTCCACTCGGTTGGAAAGATCGCCTTTGCTGTTGAACGAATTCGTCTGATTTGGTAACAAGATTCTATTGAGGCTGCCTATTTCTCCTTTTCTATTCAAGCGACATCGATGTGGAAGTGCAATTAACAGAGATGAAATCGAATTTGCTGATAAATCCAAGAAAAAAATTGACTAGAAGAAAAAATGATAACATTCAAACTTATGGCATGAATGGCAAATCTTTATGAATTCGTAAACAGAGTGATATGATAAAATACAATAAAAAATAAGCACATCTGGTGTGAGCTATATGGTTATGTCTGCAAAACTAGCTACCTACTAAATGTCACGGAAGTTCATCATAATTAGAAGTTACGGGCATGCACGTGCGTTGCAATCTTGTAAGTCTTGTCCCCGAAAAATAAGTGATTGGTTCCTTTACATCACTTTACGCAAAAAAGGAAAAGTCAATACCACATGAATATGAAAGTTGTTGTAAAGTCATATCGGATGCATGTGACATCAAACAAATGCTATGACGTCCTGGAATGAGAGGCTTTTTAGTTGCTCCTTTTTAGCTGTTTTTTACTAACCACAAAACAAAAAATATTGCGTTTTGCTCAAAAATAATCTTAGTTTAAGTGACTCTTACTATAGGATGTGTTTTAATGTGTTCCGAATCCTAATTCATCCAAGAAAAGCTTAAAGTGATCAAGTGGTTAGAGAAAACATCAATTATTGTGCCTTTATTACAAGGAGGCTGCATCAGGCAGCCCGTTAAGCTTACACGAGCACAGTCACTTTATCATAGTGAATTAGAGTGTTATACTGAAGTGTCAGTGCATCGCTTACTGCATTGCAACCATCCGTTTTTATGAACACAATGCTGTCGGACTGTCTGTGTTTAGTCCCGAGTGATGGGTCTTCATTAAGGACTGAGGTATTGCTGAAAGAGATTAAGAAAAACACAAACTCATCATGACAACAACAACTTCCATCACGAAGCGTATTGTTCTGATAAGTACCAACACAGCAACTTGTCTCTCTTGGCTTCGAGTGCTGGTGATACTACTACTATACAACCGCAGCCTTTGGGAAAGCGGCGATATTTGTGAGAACAAGCTGCGACCAGCTTTATTCACATCTCTTGCGATATCTACGATTGAACTAGTAACAGCTTTGTTCGGATTCACTAGATCGAAGCCTCTTCAAGTTCTGTTATTTGCCTCAGTTCGAACAGGTACGGAGGTTCTTGTCACACCATTGATTGGGTGCACGTCATGGCAGCATTTGTTCACGGTAGGATGTTGGTCACTAGGAGAGGTTATTAGATTTGGGTGTTTTGCCCTGGATGGAATAATGACAGATTCAAAGCTTGCCAAATCAATTCGGTATTATGTGGGACCGATTCTCTTCCCTCTCGGTGCCAGTGGAGAAATGTGTATGGTCCTTCGAGCGGCCTCAATGGGTAGGGGACACCTATATCTTGCGGCCATGCTTTGGCCAGCTGGATTTTACCCGCTAATGCGACAGCTACTTCGGCAGAGGCGCAAGCACTTTGCTGGTCATTTCAAAAAGGCCGAAATCAAACAAATTTAGAAGCCTTTGTTATTATTGCGATATAAACTAATGTTCCAAATATTCGTTTCAAAAGCAGTACTAGTTCCATCATACATTCCGGTTATGGTAGCACCTTACTTTTCTTGAAACTTAATCTTGATACATGTAGGATAAATGGACCCTAACAAATGCGAGAGTTGTTGGTCGTTTCGATTTTTGGTCAATTGTAACAAACCACAATAAGCACGAGTTGCGGACAACATTACTAGTGTGAGACCATAATGCACTCGTTCCAATTAAAATCAAAAATTACATGCACCTAAATAAGTTTTGCGCATAATCTTCATTATCATATCAAAGTTATGATAAGAATAAAGAGAGCGTATACGCATCCTCTTCCATCATTACGTGTATACACAGGATGAATAACTGTAAGGAATCCCTCTAACGTAAGTACACGAATCCATGGCTTAGGTAAATACAATTAATAAGTAATCTCGGACATGCCCCCTCGAGAATACGTTAAAATTGGCGTGTTGTAGATAGATTTGTCATCATGGTCATAAACTTGTACCGATGTTAAAAAAAGAGTAACAGTTTCTTCCCGAGAATATCACCTATAATAGCATTTGCTAATGTATCGTTGCTATTTTAAATCTGCTTTCAGCATTGTTTGAAACTTGAATCAAGTCTAATTTTGGACTTCATGATCGCTTTGATTTAGTCTTAAAAGTCACTATTGTGAGTGGTTACTCAATAAGAGTTAGCCGTTGAGTCAAAAACTTCAATGTTTTTCTTCTTATAGTTCATTAAGTAGATTTCAAAAAAGTATAACCAACTGAATTGCGATCATTCAGATTTTCCTTTTAAATAAAATTGTGCTTGCCATTTAGTTAATAATTCTTTGCTGATTCTGCTTTTCTTTGCAATTTGACAACTTTCACAGGCAAAGGTTTCATTTCAGTAATTGACTTCCTTGCTGTTTTGATTGTTTGGAGCCACGGCAAGTCCCCTTTGCCAAATTATGTCGATTGCTTATATTTATTTGTTGCTTGAATAAATTGTCTTGTCAAATATCGTATCTTCGTCTGCTTTCCTCACTGAGATCTCCATCCATTTTTAGTGCTATTGTTAATTCAATCAAGCTACGTTTCATCAGGAACAAACCATATATTGCCCAAGGTTATCAAATGCTGCTTTACAGGATTGTCTTTCATCATTCCTTGTCACTTTTCATTTTGCTTCCATTGATCTTTATTCCAACCGAATCTCAAACACCTTAATCTATTGTTTTTAACAATTTTGATGAAAAATGGAAGCTCTGATGATGATAGAATTCTTTTTGATTTGAATCGTTCAGCTCTTGTAAGGGCTTTTTGAAAAGTCAACCAAAAGATTAGATCCTTCTATAGGAGTTAACGGTTGTGAGACTTTATCAGTCTATTTATGAATTAACTGGTTATGGATGTGCTCTGCTGTATCAGGTGAACACTGAATTTACTCTGTAAATTGACTAGTAATGCCGAAGAATTCACTTATGCAGTTTATTGCCACAGTATTGTATTGGAATTCAAATGCAGCGTTGAGGAATCCCGCAATTCCACTCTCGATAAGGTTGAATGCTAGGCCTATTATGATATGCTCTGAGTACGATACCATATAGATTTGAATTGTCATCAAATAAATATTTTGGCATATTCCAGGTATCAAGTTTTTGCTACACAAAGCGTGTTGCGCCCGGATTCAAAATCTTTTACTGAACCCTTAAAGTCATTCTGGAATGGATTTCTTTTGAAGGTCTGATCTATTTTTTGTTTACAGGATTTTGAACCAAAAATCGGGAAAGATAGAAAATTATATGAAGCAAAAGTGTTTAAGTAAACTTTTTCAAATAGACTTATCGTTCAAGGTGACCCATAACATTAGATATGCAAGTTCATATGAATCATTCCCTTTCTCATGGATAGCAAGGGTATCCATGAAGGCCAATTGGAATCGTGGTATCCATTTGTTGTTGAATTGATTTCAATAAGGCAAGTGTTTCATTTTTCAACACGTTATACATCGATTCGACACTTTGTTGGTAAATGTGTGCATAATCCTGGTTAACTGTCATGTCCCGTTGACCCCCATCCTTTGGATAGAGGTCCTGTAGAACTGGTATCGAGCCAGCGGTTAGACTATATACATTATTTGCAGCATATCGAGGATTGACTAGTGAGTCCTTTCCATGCGTGAAGCTAATGTCATTGCACGCATATTCTGCAGGCTTCCGGTCATCACATGAAAAACTGATTTTATCACACCAAGCGTAAAAGTTAGGCGTAGACTCGTCTCTCTTTAGTCGTCCAACTCCTTTGCTTCTCAGTCGCCTCATTCCGGCGCAAAGTTGTGGCATATCTCGAACAAATGACTTCGTAAAAATAGATTAGATTCAGATTATTTACTTTCATTAGGATAATGAAAAAACTTACCTCGTGGTAATACGAGTTGTAGTCTGGACCATTAGTAATGCGGCGAAAACCCCAGCCATTGACTTGTCTAGCGAAGGACGAGTATTTTCCATGACCAAAGTAGAGAGGTATCACAAGTCTTTCAAAAATTCTTGGTTGTAAAATCCTCCAACTTCGGCCGTGTGGAAGCCAAGAAATTATGTCTTCCAAATCCTTGTTTGAAAGGATGTAGTGCAGCTTCATTGGGAATGTTGACACTTTTGAAGAGGCATTCTGCATCGATTCGATAGGCTTATCGATTGCATAGTTTTGAAGTGAATTAGAGTGCATGTTTCTGTATAGTGACTCAGGATAGGTAGCAAAACATGTATCTAAGTTTGTACTCATCTGATGGGTTCGGAATCTAAATTCTGAGTCGGAGGTTGAATGAAGAGACACATCTACAGATTCTGTATTCTCTGCTGTCGTAGAAGCTGGATTTCGTAAGCTGCTCTGGCCTAGAAGTATCAAAGATGGATGATAATTGCTATTTATCATTTTTCTCAATCTATATGTTATGTCTAAAATACTTTCGAAGAGAATTGTCTGTAATCCCGTAAGGTTCTATCATTATGACTAATCTTCTCTTTGACGTTTCGGATGTGTAAGTTTCCTTTAAATATGTTTTGTTTTTCTCTTAGAGATTTCTTAACTATGCTTTCAGAATGAGTTAAACGTCGATTTTTTCGCAATGAAACGTATTCGTATTCGTGATTGATTTTCCTTCGTTAGACCAAATGTTATAGATACACTGGATGTACATGTCGTAACGAAACAAAAACGTACTCTGTAATGAAGATAGTGTAGTTTCATTTATCTCAGTTAGAAGGAATATATTCGACATTTCCAATGAAGACTGCACAGGTGAATACGGAGTCTCTCACAGTTGATACGTTTCCTTATTATTAAGGCTACGGATTATAGAAAAAGGATTTGTCATGAAGAGTAAAATGCAATAAGGGAATAATGATGAAAATAATCAATCCATTGAAAGCTATGCAAGCAAGATTAGAATTCAATTACCAAGGCAGGAAAGTCTGAACTCCAGAAGGAAAGTGATATACCTTTTAGCTCCGTTCCAATGAAAGCCAAAGAAGTTCAGATATTTCAAAGTTCTAATTCAAGCAAAATAACTGATTGGTGATTTGAAAACAAGCAGAAAAAGATAAAGGATGTTATCATTCCAAGGTATTGATGCATCGTTTATATGCTTTATTCAATGTCGTGCAGATTCATTATATTCAAAAGTTCGACAGAATATCTTAGGTTTGACAATGTAATCAACATCTTGTCCCCTAGCTCGTCAATGAGGTAAGTGACTGCTTTGATGAATCTTGTGGCTTCGGACAATGCAATTAACTTGCTCTATGCATTTGACAGGGTGGTTGTTGTTTGTAGCCTGGATTGCCAAAAAATTGGTTAAGACATATGGAGTGATCCATCTGGTAGCTTCTCCATTTTGATTCCCAAATGTTCATGCAGGTTGCCATGTATTTCAACTTCAAATGGCATCTGGATCTCTTTAAGCCTTATGGTAACAGTGTCTTTGCATGGGTCCATAATTACCCAATAGCTGGTGATAAACAAGGTTCATGACGCTCCCTTTCAGATGTAGGAACCAAGTATGACCCAATTCCTTGCCACCATCGATGCTGTTTATGGCTTTGAGACAATGGGTGCTCCTATCCAATGTGTTGAATGTGAATCCTGGAGGAAGCTTCATATAGGTAGGTTTGGCAATACTGGGTTGGATATAGGGCATTACATAATCAACTTGAACGGTGTGCTAAAATCCAAGGCAAGGAAAAAGGAAATTGTTGGTCATAAGAATACCAAGCTGAATGTGCTATGGTAGAGTATGCCTCTCTCCATGCAATGACCTCCAAGACTGAGCCTGCTTTTCCACTTTTATACCTGTTGGCTATCAATTTTGCATTACAGCACATAACGCATGTATAAATCGTCCCTTGTGGTATATCTGCCTTTAACATGGACTCCCAATTGCTTCTTTTGATATGTTGTTCAATCTTGTCTAACATGGCTTTCTTGAAAGTAGGTACATCTGGAGCCCAAAGTGTTTCATGAAGATACGCAGTGTCAAGGTCATTCATAAAGGTATTTCATTCTGTCATGCCCTACGTATGATGCTGGGTCGTCTTTGGTTGCAATGGATTCTACCAATTGCTGCCGGCATTCCAGATATATCTCTGTGTTGGCTTGAGTTTTCTTCCAAATCATGATGTTGCGATAGGTACTTGGGCTAGTTGGACAGTTTGAAGTTCCTTATTGTCAATATGCGTTGCAGATAATGTATTGTGTTCTTGAGATTCATTTATATCATAATGATGTTGTAATTTCTTTTCTAACCTCTTCAATTATGTTGTATTGATGGGATCCAATTCAGGTTGAGAAGTCCTTGGTGTCTCTTGCTTGGTACTATCAATGATCAAGCAACGCTTCGTTTGCAATTAGCATCTTGTCACCAGATTACGTACTGTTAAGGAAAGGACTTCAAAATTTAAATGATATTGCGGGGATACAAGTCCTGTGTTTGGGTTCAGATTCAAGTGTATACATCTTGCATGCTTAGGAGATATGCCCAAATAGATCCCAACGCGGCCCTGGCGGCCCATTTTGACATGACTATCCCCTGCGTGTTGGTAAGTATACGCGCGGGACATCCAAGCAGATGAAAATGTCCTAATTTTGGTCTAACATTGACGCTTGGGAACTCCTCAATTCTTGAATTGGCAGATTGGTATGGTAATGCAGAGTCATTCAGTGCACATGTCTTGAGAATCAATAATCATTGCTTGGGCTCTGTCCTGTAGGTCACTAATTCTCCGTTCAACTTTGTACAGTATGTAATTACTTTGTGCCTTTGCATTGGAGTCTTGAATAAATAAGTTTGTTAGCAAATCTTTCGTTTTCTGCATTATAGTTGCTTCCGTTAACGCCCAAATTCTCTGCTAAGTTATTGCTACTGTTGCCCATTCCTTGTTCATGAAACACATTGCAGTTTTTTTGTTAAGTCTCGAGCGTAGTATGGGTTCAAATGAATTTTTAAGTGTTTGGTAGTCGCCAACATACCAAGTCAGAATGATTTTTCTTATCGATTTCTTTAGCTACATGTTGGGGACTTAGGAGGTAAATTGGAAGGTCTGTGAAAAGGTAACTTCCGGGGATATCAAATCTGTGAGGTCAACCTTGGTCGTCTTGAATAATCCATCTAACAGTTCCAATGTTTGATATAGATAGTGACCCTTTTATGATATTGATATGCAAATTCAACTGTTTTATTGTGTAGATAAAATAGTTTTGCACTTATTCATTGATGCGGATGCGTGGATATCAATAAGTATGAGGTAAGATTGCGTGTATCGGTTGTTGATGACTCGCAACTTGTTTTTGGGTTGATGCCTTTGCTTGGTCTAGTATCTTGACTCATATTGTAGTGGAGAGCTTTATGCCTCTAGTAG
>CAAAJI010000005.1:405624-427995 GCA_900642245.1 Fragilaria radians | reverse complement strand
TTCTTTATTCTACTAGCCTCAGGCCTTTTCTTAGATATTTTAGAGTGTCGGTATATTGGTGTAGTCAGCACAATTTGTAGTTTATTGAACTTTTTGAAGCGTGTGGGATTATTAGCTTTATTAGAACTAGTGAGTAGTATGAGAGATAGCAACAGATATGACAAATGCTAAGCTAATTGGGGGTAATGAGGTTACATCAATAAAGACGTCGTGACAACATATTGTAATCTAACTGAATTAATTTGCATGTATTTTCGACACTTGCTTATTGGTGATGTTATTGGTGATGTTTTGTTGTTAGGCAATGAGATTTTCTTCATTACTTCACGCTTCATGTATACATACATGTTCCTAAAATATAGTCGGGTTTGAATATGATGATGATATTTTGATAAATAGATTTTTGAAATAAGAACAGTGATTAATCATGCTTAATCATGTTGAATATTGTAGTACTGAGTTAACAAATGACACTGGTGCAAATTCATTCCGTGTTCTTGTAAAATTATTCTCAACTTCTTGTTCTTCTTCTTCTGTACTCTTCAACTCTTTGTCGGGATTGGATGCTCCTTCCTCATAATCACTTTCCAAAATTATCTTGATTGTTACTGCCATTGTTATTGAACCTTGAATTCTGTTTCAAAATCTCTTCTAATTTTATGGGATTAGCTTCATCATAATCTTGGTTATTGACCTCTTCAAATTCATTGCCGATGATGTCTTCATCATCATCAATGTAATACACTCCTTAAATCCAAGATGAGTCGTAAATTGCTTTCTTGAATTTGTGGGTTATCTCAAGACCTTCTCAAATTCTATGATATTCTGCTGCCTTACACATCAAATTCATGACACTCTGAGTAATTGCTACTTGTGTAACATTACGCATTGCAATCATCTTACCTGAACTCAAATTAAGTGATTGATGCGCTCCCTATCTATTTTTAACTTATTTTAAATAAATGTAGGCAATGGTTCTTGGCTTCTGCAAATTCTTTTGATTGGGTTCATTATAAGCCTGCACGTACACTCTAAATGGCATTTACAGTGCTTCTCAAGTTAAAATTTCTAAATATTCCTGATGTATAGTCATCCTGGAGCTGTAATACTTCGACATTCCCCCTTTAGCTGGAAAAAATATAGTTCTTTGTACTTTACTGTGTTTATCATCATCCTCAGTATCTTCTTAACTGGTATTCGGTGGTAAGCAGCTCTGCATCTTTCTTTTAATAACTCTTATATTCCTCTCTGCTTTTAGGACATGCTCTTGAGGGTTTGAGTGGCAGGCATCCACTATGATCGTCATGATTGGCAGGAATTTTTTATAACTGTCAGTTGTTGTAATTTTACACCCTTCTTGAATATTTATAAAAGCTCCATTAAGGACGTACTTGTACAAATTCTTCTTTCTGATTTGGCAAAAATTGGCAGTGCTATACATAACCTTTCTCAGCACGGTGGAAAAAAATGTCAATCCTTGTACATGCATGGTATCAATGCACAACGTCACACTCTGGTGATTGTTTACTAATACTTTTGGCATCTCAATAGTGTTTGATTCATTTCTCACTGTATTGCCCATGTTCTTCAGCATCTGAGCTTACATGTGAATAATGCTTATTATGTGCCTTATTTATTGCCCATTCTGCTTTGGCTTTGTCTTTGAATCTGCAATTTGTTGATTTGTTCCCGGCTTTGCTGCAGCAATAACATTTCCCTTCAATTTGACTAAATGAAAGTTCCGGAGATACTTTTTGTGTGTGGTGTCTACACTGCTCTCCTTTTTAATTCCTATTTTTTAATAATTACTGTCAAATCAAAGATTAGCTAACACGCTGTTTACTTCCATAATGTTGTGGGATACTAATTATTCCCAAGTGAAATTTGGGTTTGTAATCCTGCAATAAGTGATCCATATTTAAACTTGTCTGCATTTTCCATATAAATATAGGCCATTAGTTGATTGCAGGCATAGCCATCTTTCTTCAATTTTTCATTTTGCCTTTTTTCTCTGAATCATGGTTTTCATTGAAGCAATATATCTTGTTAATACTGCTGGATTTGGTGTCCCTCTGTCTTGAAAATTCAGGGCGTGTTATGCTATTGACCTATGTAAATTGATTTGGTTTTCCTTCATTTCTGTTGGATAATCTGTCTGACCTGGCTTCTATCTTACTCTGAACCAATTGACTCCACAAGAATGCGTAGGCGTTTGTTGTGTTAACTTCCAAGGCGTGTCTCCTTTTCATAAAAGCTTCAAACTACGCTTTAAACTCTATTTTGAATTGTTCATCTTCACTAATTTGTTCTTCCTCATCCTGACTTAGACCGATTGATAGGGACGGCTTTTATTGCTTTATGTCAACTTCTTCTAGCATTTCCAGTGCTCTTCCAATGGCATTTCAGAATTGGAATGTTGGTTGTTGATTTGCAATCTGCTGGTATCTATTATGTGCCATAATAATGGACATTCTCCGCTAAAGTGTTTTTTGTTGGCTTGAACTGATGTTTATTTCATCTTTTATGTTCTTGTCTTCCTTTACTTGTCATGATTCATGTTTGCCGTTTTGAAAGAAAATCTTCTGTTTCCATTAAATGTACTTATTTTTTATGCTATCATCTGAGTTATTTGATTCTTGTGATATACTTGATTCACTTTAGCTCACAATTATTGTTGTTTCTTGTTTGATTTGATATGCAATGGATTTTGGTGTTGATGGTATTACTGGTGTTGATGTTCCACCTTGTAAAGATGCTGTTCCGTTCTTATTCTGCTTTCCGTACAGCATAGAAATAATTTTCCGTTTCCGATGGATCTTTTATCATAGCTACTCCACTTCCTTAATCGAATGTAACATGAACGACAGAATTGATTGAGCCTAGCCAATGCGCACTTGATACCTTTCAAGTGTTGTCAAGGTAAGTTCAAAGAATTGCAATAACAAGGTGAAAAGGTTGTTCTATTAGTTCTCCTTAGATTCGATTAAAGCAAGAATTCCTTCTGGATACACTTACTCTCTTTCAATACAGTATTTCACTTTACTGCTTTACATAACTTCCAACAACAAGCACAATGCAGCGTAAACTTAGTCAGAGACCTTAACACCGTGGGCACACTTTGTAAAGTGGGAAAACGGTCCATTGATCAAGCCTTAGCCAACACCATGATTGCAAGAGCTGCTATAACACTGTGATACAAAGATTGTTCTAAGGAATAATACACAGACTATCAACCATTACTTATAGTATTTTAGCTCAACAAGATTTATTTGCAAGGTTCAGATTAGAACATAGCCTCAAATGGGCAGGCTATTCTTGAAGGGCTAAGCGAATGCAACGTTTTGTACATCTGAGAAAAGCAAAATGATTAAAAAGATCACAAGAATATTATGCGATTAGAATAGGAAAGAGTCGTATCAGCACAAACAGTTTAGGACTAAGCAGAGTGTTTCAACAAAATTTCCACACTAGACAAAGTACTAACAAAGATAAGACCGAAAGCGAAAAGAGGTATCCCCTCAAATGATGTGAAGAAGCAGTCGAGGGCCAGATGGCTTTTGTGGAGTTAAGACTTGAGTATCAAGGTAAAGAAAATCATGGAAAATAGCTGAATTTCCACTATAAGGGAAAGAGCTTGAAAAAGAAGTTAAAAGAGCAACCGAAATACTGTGTAACAAAATTGAAGAAGCGACTTGATAAAGTTAAGAAACAAGACAAAGCCAGTGGGAATCTAGTGCATATGAAAATCAATCAGCAGCTTCAAAATGTTTACGAGAAAAGGATACATGATATGATTATTGGAAAATCGAAGCCAATGGTGGAATAGCAAATTGCACTTATGGAAAGAGAATCCATGCGATGGCAACAACTCAAAAAGTTAATAAGTTTGCAGATATGGAGTGTATTGGATTGTTGGAAGAAACCACAGAAAACATGTCTTAAGAATCATTACTAGACTTCACTAATTGTGAAATCTGCTGTGGTATATGCCAAACGATGGCATGCGATCGAAATGCGAAAAAGGAGATACTCTTATGCAGCCAAACTGTCCTAGTAATTCTTTACTATAACGTGGATTTAAATGCAGGTCTCCCATTTAAGCTTAAATCAGAGGCATTGGATGAATCACGAGTATGGTTTAGCTTGTTTTGATGGCTCTTTGACAATATCGAAAGATAAATCAGACTTAGAGTTTAAACAAGTGCTTGCTTGCTCAAGGGAAAGAACTTGTTGATAAAATTTGTCTGCATTTTGATCAGAGAAAGCTGTTGGATATCATAGAATTTTACCATATGTAAATCAGTACTGGTTGGGTGACTCAAATTCTTCAGAGTTTAGTAACCGGGTGGACCCAATTGTAGTTAGATACATGCTTAAGCGAACATTAACCCAAACCAAGAGCCTTCTATGATCCATTAAAATGGAACCTGTAACGAAAATGTTATGTAACTAATCCCTGATCAAACCATTTGAACATCCACCCCTGAGAAATAAAATGTAGCTTAAATGCAGCAAAAATAAAATTATTTGTTGGGAAATCAGGAGCTATTACCAACAACGAACTAGAAATAGGATTACATAGTATCTCTTAAAAAATATATGAGCTTGTTGTGCTCAAAATATTCTGCTGCTGAATATGCAATAATTACTTGATGCTTCAACCCGTATTGTTCTTGGGTGCCTTTTGGGAATGAAATCATTGTTGATATGCCACTTGTATGGACAATTGTTAAATTCAAGCAACCATTTCTTTTCGTAAAAAGTGAGTGCAGTGCAGCTCAAATACATTACTTAAAAGCCATAGGTCAACCATCACGGTTGTTAAAAACTCTCCACATCTGTTGAAGTATGCAACAACAATCGTGAACAACTGCTGGCAGAACATCATTCACATTGAATAAACTGATATGGAGAAGTCTGCTTCAAAGACTGGCAAAAAACAGAGGCTGAAAATGTGATGAACAATATTTCACTGACACTTCGTCGCGCCTGTAATACAAAAAATGATCCGAGTAAAATGTCAGTGTTGAAAGAATCCTAATCCGAACCAAGATTATGATCTTAAGCTTTAGAACCACTAGATTACAAAACTATGAGAATACCATAGCAGCAACAAATGATTCCCATATCGTGGTCAAGTCACAATTTTTAGGGATTCAATCCTTTACAACTGCCTCGTCTTACTCGTAACGTCAAAAAGGTGTGATTTCATGTAGTCTATACAAAAACAACCCGGATTTACAATTTCTTCATAACGGTCATAAAACGTGCACAGGGCGATATATCCGGATATATGTCAACAGTCTGTGGTACTACCCGGCTTATTCCTCAATGGACATTTAAATTATACGCATGAAATAAAGCTGCTGTTGACCGACAAAATTGATGTATTAAGAGTTATTGAGAAATTGGTACTTGAAATTTTTGTTGATCTTCTATTCTCCATTTGGTTGTCAACATATCGTCATCAAGTGAGGTATATGTTGTCACCTGAGATGACAATGGTAGATAGGGCACTAGAGCAAATCAAGGAGTATATATGATTGCAATGGTGTCCAAGATTGAAGTGTTAATGTATTCAATTTCATTGAGTCATCATCAATTCTAAACAAATTTCCTGTGCAAGTACATTTCCACACTCCTGTTAACCTTGCAGAACTTGCATCCACCATCTGAGAATTTAAGCTTGTCATGTCTATCTTCAGCCTACCTGGGATTGAAACGTCCAGATTCATGTCAAGATGGTCATGTTTAAATCCTCTGGTTTTTTCACTTCACTATTGCCATCAGATGCATGCATTGCTTTCAGCCAAAGAAAGATACACTGCTTACTGCTCTATGCTAAGTTGCACAAAGTGAAATTATTATCAATTATATCTACTTTTGACTAAAATTGATCTCATTCGCGCCACATCACCCTCTTGTGAAGGTCACTCTCATTCGCGCCACATCACCCCCTTGTGAAGGTATCGCGTCACTCCTTCAGATGCATGCGCTCACTTTCTGGTGAATCTTTATTAGGATATGAGTTTATTCTCTCAAAATCCTCCTTAAAACTATCTTTAGTCTTTTGAATCATCTTTAAAATAAATCAAAGTGGATACTTAATGTCTTTACTACCCAAACCCAGATGTGTAAATACATAAAATATATAGATACTTTATACTCACTTGTACTAACATTCTTGAACGTCTCCAACACTGGTACACAAATCCATCTCTTAGTCTAATCTATTAATGTCAGACTGGATATTATTCATTTCACATACAGATATTAAATTAATGTATTTCTTTTAGCATATACTTTAAGGTATGACACTTACTTTCTTGTTGACATGACTTGACTATACGTCATCAACATGCCATGCAATTGTGTGCTTTTTCCTGAATTAGCAACACAAGGGTTATCTGGATTAAATTTCATATCCATATTTATTCATTAAAGTAGGGAAGACTGTAACATACCGTAGAGTGACTTAGCAATGGCGACATATAATACCTTGGTTGATGTTTTGTCAGCAGAGACAGGTTAGTGATGTTTCTTTCTCTACTTCAACTAGCACGTCCGCTTAAGGTCCACAACACAGAATTATAATTTGTTGTCCCTTTGTACTCATTTCTGTGTCAGTTTGGACAACTGAATATGACATATATGCTGTCACGATGTCTCATTTCTCCTTAGCATCAATCATTAAGGGAAGAATGATTGATTCGACTACTGCCGTAGGACTTGCTGCCTTGACTATTTCTCTGTATTGGCGTTGCTTACTTTAATTAGCACATGTTCTAGCTATACTTTATCATCGCGCTTCTTCACAAGGAAAAAAAGACTCTCATCCTTATGATATAGCTGTGTGATACTCCATTTTTCGATGCTAAAGAGTTTGTAGATTCAAGTTATCATTAGTCTTGTGTATTTTTTTAACCATTGCTGGGTTACAAAAGACAGTAGTACTTGACTGATTATGGTGCAAGATCCACAAATGTATAATGTTGACCTGTGTAAATCATTAATATGCATGTTATCCTGCTCATTCCGTAGATACTATGCCGTTTTCTGAAGGTTGCTACTCATTAGATGATTGCTGAGATCTCCACATAGATGCATTTGATGATTCAACTTCAGGCTGTGCAAAACTCTCATGTGCCTTATTTATTTCCCCATTAGTTTTTGGTCTATCTTTGAAATGACATGTAGTGGACCTATGGCCTGCTTTTTTACAGCAATAGCATGTGCATTCGATCTGAGCAAAAGACAATGTAACGTCGTGTTCTTAACGTGGAATTTTTGTTTTGCTATAATCCTGTTCCTTTCTTGAAATAAAATAGAGTGTCATGTTGATGGTTACTCAAAACATGATTGAAGTCAGTGGCATTTTTTGGGTATTGATCATTTCCAAGGGATTGACCTCCAACAATCATGAGTCAAACCTTGTGACATAATGGGTGAATAGTCAAACGCCAAAACAGATATGGGAGAGATTACCTTACTTTTTGTCTGCAGTGATGCTTGGACCATGAAAGAATGTATTTGGTGAAAGGTGAAATTAAATAAACCTTGAAATGTGATAAGGATGCTGCAGTTACTTTTGTTTCAGGGGTATCTTGAGATTAGGCATTGAAAAGGCGGGTAGCTATGCGCATCAATAACACCTTGTGAACGCTCCATATTAGATGTGAGCACATGGACAAACATTTCTTGACTCATTCAAAGATTGGAATCACTTATGCAACATCCTGAGTATGACTCTGAATAAAGGGAGATGAAGTAGAAATAATGGGATTTTTGGATGTTGATATGGAAAGATTCGGATACAAGGAGGAGTGTAAAAGGAAATGCATTTATTTGATGGCGACCTATGTCTTACTGGCAGTGACGGAGGGATTGGTTAGAAGAGGATTGCATTCAAGACCTTTTTTTCAGAGAACCTTGATTTCTATAGTTCACCATGTAACAAATATCATCGGCATTGAAAGATGACAGTTGAAGAGCGAAAGTAGTATGAGACGCTACAATGTCAGGTGCTGCTACTCCATGAAATTCAATGAACATCATAAGAATAAATCCAAATCAATATTCACGAGTGCTAAGTTTAGTGATTAGTTTACAAAGAATCCAAGTTAGCGCGTTTACCTGTGGCAACCTCGATTATGGACTCAATTTGTAAGAGAAAAAATAACATAAATCATAATGAAGTTGTGCCAGTAAGCAGCAACCAATATCTAACCTTTGATATATTCCTTGGAATATCTAGCTTTCACCTTTATCCCACAGCTTGTTATTAGTATCACAAATTGAAGTTCACCAACTTAGGATACATATTCAAACATTTTGTTCAATTCTTAAGACAATGCTATTTCCCACATAGGAATACATGCTTGAATCCAGAACCTGACACTAGGGAGAATGTCAGGAGAAACGTTTTTCTTGTTGAGCTAGATGTCAAAGTTCAAACTTCAACTTTCAATATTCCATGACAAACGAGAAAAGGGGATGATATGATAGCTATTTAGCCTCTTGTCCACCGAACGAAAACAATACACTGCTTTCAAATTGAAAACTCCTGTACAGAACATGAAGCCGTTCTCATGTAGGGATTTGTGGTATCGAACATCACTCAGGATTGAGTTAATGTCATATTTTTCATATGTTCAGCAGCGTAGAATGTCGACGTGATTTTTTCAGACAAACTGATTTAGCATCTGTTTTTCTTGTACATCAATTTTAATGCATGTTTTTTTTCCCGCTCGCCCCTGTGTAATAATTCTACGCAGCTTCGTACCAGCGAGTCCCAGTGAGTAGAGATCAAGGGAAAAATGCCTCATTCATCCATCGTTGAGGCAATCAATCTCAAGGAAGTCAAGAATATTCTCCCACCCACCATCTCATTACTGTAAAGCAAAGATCTAACTTGCATCAAGATTACTACGCCTTTACTGCATCTTGAGAATAATTTAGTGGAATAGTGACTCCGAACACATTGATTAGTCAAAATCATTTTCATTGACTTGGCGTTTTTCCAATATCAAACTGTGTCACTAAGCAGTGCGTGCAATCTTGCCTGCAGAAAATTATACAGTCGTGACAGCACTAAAGGGGATCATTTGAAATCTTTTTCGAATTCGAGTCGTCGTACTTATAATAGACTGCTTAATCGCATTTATTCAGGAATATCGAGAATTATGTCTGACAATTACGTAAACGTAAACGAAATGAAGAAAGAGGAGGGTTCTAACTTAATAGATATGGATGTGGTTGGCACTAGTGCTGCAGCAGTGACCCCTCCTACGAATCCAACGCCAACACCAGTTCCAATGCCATCACAACCAGCTCTTGCTACTGTAAGTGCAGAAAATCCTAATGTCGCTAGGGAGCAAATGGGTGTCAACAACCTTGACTCAGAAACTCTTAAGGTTTCTGTTGATGCTGCTATTGAGTCCATCATGAATAATTCCAATATACAAGCCACACAGTCCCCACAAGCAGTCCCAGACACGAATACGTCCGAATTCGGCGATGATTCCAAGACGAAGCAAGAACAACTTCGAGCAATGTATTTGGCAGGATTTAGGGCTGCAGCACAGCAGCGACAGCACCACCAATCCCTTACTGAAAATTTTGAAAGGGCAAAGCATGTGCCAAACTCATTTGGAGCAGATGTCATTCCAAGCGCAATAGTCATCCCTGTAGAAAGTTCTGTAGCAGCAGGTGTAATAAAGATTCAAACCAATGGTTCTACACCGTTGTCATCACATGCACAAGTGATGATGAACACCAATGGTCGTGTCACTAGAGCATCTTCTTCACCACAAACGACTTCTCCTGCAGTTTCTTCTGTGTCCTCGTCGCCGGGAGCCTCAACGGGGCACTCTAACCCTTTTCCTAGAAAGCTCATGGAAATGCTACGAAAGGAAGATGCATCTGTGGTTGCTTGGCTTCCTAGAGGAGATGCTTTTACATGTCGCGATCCAGATCGCTTCGTTTCGGATATATTACCAAGATACTTTCGACATACTAAGGTGCGTGATATCACCGATTTGTTATTTCTTGCGATGTGGATGCTTAAATTGGTTATTCCTTTGCAGTTGACATCATTTCAGCGACAGCTCAATCTTTATGGATTTAGACGAATCACAAAAGGTCCTGATGCAGGTGCATACAAACATGACCTTTTCCATCGTGATCGACCAGACCAATGTTTGCAAATGAAGCGTTCAAAGCAGAAGGGCTCACCCCAACTTAAGCCTCGAACAGGAGGGAACTCTGTTTCATCGTCCCCTCTTTTGACTCCAGAATCCAGTCCATGTATCTATTCTCTAGAACCCTGCACCTTAAGTCAAAGTGCACCTAATTTGACTACCCTTATGACGCAGCCACAATCTCAAGGCACTGATACTCATATGGCTAATTTTAGAACATTCTCAGCTTCAATTCCGCAGCAAACAACTGGGACACCTCAAACTGGCTTAGGAATTCTCATGAACAACAAGTCAGGCAGCATTTCTAACGGTGCTTTGACACCTTCTTATTCTTCCGATACCTTATCCTTGGGGCAAAGTCAAATGATAACATCAGACATTGCTGATCGTGAATCACAAGCGAGTTCCTTAGCTGCCGCTGGTATGGTTGCAGAAAACATTAATTACATATACGAATTATCCGCACCGCTCCCAGCTCAAGGTCTTCTTGCGCCACCAATATTAGGATCCGTAGCTCCCCCACCAATCCAAGATCCAAGCTGTACAATTGATGGAATCAACTGGAGTTTAATGGATGTCGGGATGGCCTTGGATGATATGGAAATGGATTTTGCAAAACTTTTTGATCCAGCCCAGGAGGAAGCCAATATGCAAACCGAAGGGAGTGGTTGGCCTGGGATTAATTCAAATCCCTCAACCACAGGAGAGAGTGCCAATGTTTAGATTTTCCTATACAGAAGATTGCATCATTAACGCTGAAATAATTGTAAATAATGAGATTGAGTTGTAGTTAAGATCTACGGCAATGTAATTTCCCCCAACAAGAGTGATGTGACTCTCCACAAAGAGTATCGAAAAGTTTCATGTTGAATTTCCTTTCCTTTTCCTAAATTAGAATGATTTATTCCTATTGACAAAACCTTAAATCTTATTTCATACTAGGAAGTGGAAACAATATTGTTGCATGATTTATCAACGTACCTTTACTTTATAGCAAATATCAGTATTTATTCGAAATACTTTTTGTTTTTCTCGTCTTTCAAATTTGTATCTTTCACCGAATGAATTTAGGCGAAAGTACAACATTTTGATTAATGTTTCACTGATTTCAACGTCTTGCGCACACTAAAAATTTCTAATTTGAATCAAAAGAATAAATATCGCTGCAAAAGTGCTACATGGGTGACCATTGACCTCGAGCATAATCGTAACAAAGCAGTGTCAAAAGTGTGGATTTGAAATTGAATTCAATTTTTGTCTGGTAAGGAGGTGAGAAGTCTTATGTATTCAATCTTTTGTAAATCGTGATAGATTAGAGTTGATATGCTCTTTATCATTTCTTAAGTGAGTGCAGGAGATAGTATCGGGATTGAAAACTACAATCCATATTCATTCAACATTTTCGCTGTCATAGTCTTCCCCTTACAAGGATAATATTTTTAAATATAATCCACCACTAGTGGATTCATTCACACAACAAAACTCGGCAAACGAAAATTCACATGATATCAGCATGGCTCTCGCGATTCACATGCATTTATGTAAATTGAAAGCCGCTGAATGCTTTGAAGTTAATTGTTAGAGTAACCTTTACAGACACCTAAAAATTATTCCCAAAAAGGCTGATTACAATTTGGAAGAGATAGATTCAGTCGACCAGACAAGTGTTCCAATTGATAGGGTACGTCCTTCCTCTGACCTAATCATGACTTTCATCTGACTTTCCGTAACTGATACTGCCTTAACTGTGAGAGTACCGCGACGAGCAGTAGCGATGTATTCTATGGATATGGAATTTAGAATAACCTGATTTGGTGACTTCAAAGTTTCTATAGCTAATCTCTCACCCACGATCTCCATGAGAACAGCATGACAACCTCCCTACAAGATTCAAATTTATGTTTTGATAATGCAAAGAAGGACAAGGAGAAAATAGTCGTGAGCTTAAGATATATCTTCATTCTGTCTCACATCCCCACTTACATGGAGTCCCCCAAATGGATTTGTATGTTCACTAGTCACGTGAAATGAGGCAGTTCCTATCCCCATATGAATTATATTTTTGCCAAGTACGTCTTTATATAAGCACTTTTCTTCATAGAAACGAGGCGGGGAACCTAAACTAAAATCTGGAATAAATATCCCAAGCCCATTTTTGGTTGAAAACAATATTCATAATTAGATTTCCGATTGGCATGTACTTGATATGACTTCCAAAGGCTAGCACTTCTTCATGCTCTGGATCGATGAAATTTGTTTGCGTGAAGGAAATTGTGCGCCCTAATTTCGTGACCGTAGACACCACATCTAGTTCCCGTAGACTATACAACCTAGAACATTGTCTTCCACGGCATAGTCCCAGGCTCATCTGAAGTGAGACTCCTGGAGATGACGGCATACCTGCTCCAAAGCAAGCATTAGTTGTGAGATCGTCCATAATTGCTAGGAGTAAACTAGCGGAGAACTTTCCCATGTCTTCTGACAATCGGTAGCGATAAGTCAAAGTGTCTCCTGCCCATTTCAACCTTTCCTTAGAAATAAGATTATAGGAAAGTTTCAGGGCGTGTGAAAAGCCAGGATTAGATGCCGGTTGCTTGCTCCCGGCTTTTATAAACTGGAGAACGAGAGGAACAACTGAACATCTCGACATATGGATTCGCTTCAATTATAGCAGATCTTAATGCTGGGTTACTTATTGAATTTGTTTCATCACTAGCCAAAACCTTGGGAAGACGAAAGAAGTCACTGCGTATCCTAGTAGACGACAGCAATATTTACTGTCTATTACTCAGCGGTAAAGATTATCCATAACAATTTCACTCGATGGATGAAGTTTTCGCATGTTTCGGAAAGAGAATATGAGTCATAAATAGTGTAACGTGATTTAACATCCAACATTTGAAGGGGAATCAAATGCACTGAAAGTCACTGTCACGGACTATTTATGAATGTATAGACGGAGAATTCCTATTTGCCTTTGACCCTTTTTGCACAAAGTATTGTCTTTTATTTCATACGCTGAGTATGACACTGCCATTGTGAATAAAAAAGATACATTTCTTATACACTCTCGTAGTGTAATTGTTCTGGAAAATTTGTTCAATAGGCTTGCTCACATTGATGAAATCCCATAAAACTGCAAAGCACATTTTTGAAAAGCGCTGATAACATTCTATTTCTGAAAAGTCAATTAATTTGCTAAAGATAGTCCTTAAATAAGACATCATGATGGGCAAAACATTACTAGAAAAGTACACTTATAATTGATATCATTGGCAATGTGGCTGTTATTGATCACAGATACGATTGATGCATTTTCCCCAAAAGGCATATTCAATTATCAATATAAGACATGATATTGCTTTACCTAAGCAATCCTTAGTGAAACTTTATGATCTGGCTTATTTAATGATACGATAATGCTAGTTTAGAGATCAACAACATGCGTATATAAATATCTGAAAAATTAAGCCAAAGCGCCACATTGATAAAGCTATTCAAAAAATAAATGTATGAACTCCCCATTTTGAGTTTCCCTGGGTACATATATAATAATACATTGGTAGCAATAATTTTACAAGAATAATACTCTAAAATTCAAGCTTTAAAGAGCGAAATGCTTCATATGACATTCCACTCTAAGTTCTAAATCAAATTGAAAACAAGAAATAGGGTAAGTTGGATCATTGCTTTCTATAGCACACTATCGTTGAAGAGCTACAAGTAGGCACATTCATGATATGAAAGCGAAAAACAAGATAAACTGCTACACTTTTGGAATCAACGCAAGCTTCATATCTGTCAAATAACAAATGAAAACATAAAATACGTCAGTATGTTGACAATTTAAGAGTTTCTTATGTACGATCGCATTATAATCAATGAGGATTGTCCCCCATGCCTATGCATGAGTGGGAATGAGAAAGACATTCACCATCGCATTGATGAAGTAGTCCATGGGTTCCACAAGCTCCGTTTTGAGATTTTTTATTTGCTACGACGGATTGCCTATTTGGAGGAACTCATTATTATGCAATCACTTGAATATAGGAGTTGACTAATAGAGTGACCAAACCAATAGTCCTTATCTTTATGTTCCTAATGAATAAAATTTAATTGCATAGCCCGTGTTATTTCGACGACACATCTCTCAAACTAGCACGCGCTATCGGTTTCAATCAATTCAATACGGGCCACACTTTAAATCGATAGCGATGATTGCAGTATCCCAAAGGATTTTTCATCAAGTATTCCTGATGTTCCTCGTGCGCTGGATAGTAATCATTAGCAAGGCCAATTTGTGTGTGCACTGTGCTCCCACCATACTTCACTTTGCCTGCATTCACAAGAGCTTGAAGTTCATCCTTAACCTTGCTAGAAATCTGAATTTGCTCGTCGTCTGAGCAGAATATCCAGCTAGCATATTGAGTCCCGGCATCATTTCCTTGTCTGTCTTTCGTCGTTGGATCTTCACCAGTTGGGAGACACGTTAGTTGATTCAGCCATCAAGTGTACACACAATGAAAGACTTATTTTCATACAACAATAATAACAAGAACACGAACATTGACCTACCGTGAAACATGAAAAAGAATTTGATGAGCTCTTCAAAATGAGTGTCAGGATCATTCAGTTCAATGTGTAAAACTTCAACATGCGAGGTAGTCCCGGAACAAACCTGGCGGTAAGACGGGTTCTTTATAGCATTTGGATTGGGACTCATGAATCCAACAGATGCTTTATGAATTGAGTTTGGAAATCTCTTTTGAAAGTCGATGACAATGTACTTCTCCGTGCCCCAATAACAACTGCATCGTTCCGAATAAATTGATAAGCTGTCAGGGAACAAAATAATATCGCTCAAAGCATGAAAGATAAACCACTTACCCCGCACCAAGGGCAAGCGTCTTAGATACCATCATCGATGCAAAAGAAAAGTGTAAGTTTTATGATGTCATCAACAAATGGATCTATTTTTTGAAGAAGTCCGTGGAGTCGAATTTGGTCGCGAAACCAAGCAATAAATGTACCTACTAACCACAATGTAGCATCTTTGTGGGTACTTGTACTGTTCCAAATAAGGCGGGTGACAAAATGGAATAGAATTCTCGTTCAACAAAAATTATGCCGATTCTAAGAATAACTAAAAGGATGAATAACATTTTTGCACTTAGATAACGACAAATCATTCTTATTCCTTGTTTCTTGTATCCAAGATCGGTTTTTCCTAATGAATTGTAAAATCGGAGAGACCTCCCATTTCTGTAGATTGGGTCAAGTCTATGGAACCGAGGTGAAAAATACTTTGAATTTCAGACGATCATGCGGAGAACCCAGGTCTAATTTGTACTGTTCATGGGATAGGAAAATATTAAATCCAAAGATATATGTTCTCTTGTACAAGCGTTGCATAGTAGCTGGACTAGAACCTTTTTTCGCAACAACGGCACACTTCGAATCAATTTTCTCCCTAATTGTATATCATGCATAAGTGGTCACACATGGTTTGTCTCGCATCAGATTTGATTTCTGATGTTAATTGATGGAGATGTGATGATTCTAAATTTTTTTTTGCCATTTTATACTTAACATAGTATCTGGACAAGTCAGTCACTAGTGCAGTAAATTGATTCCCTTTCATCAATCCGTTGCTCTATCAATCTATCATAGCACTAAGATGTGAATGAAGAGTGTGTTTGTTACGTGACTGCGTAGTTGGAAATGCGATATCTATTTTTCATGACTGACAATTTTCAGTTTTCTCGTGCTTCAGATATTTCGCGGGACTTCGTAATTGCAGTCCTCGCTGCACAAGAATCACATTCCGGAGAGATTTCACATCGCATAGTCTATTTGAAGGACCAAGAATCCAATCCCTAACACAATAGGTTGTAAACAATAACAGTTTAAAACTAAAGTATTAAACTGGTATAAGGAAACGTCCTGTACCGTTAGTGCATAGTAAAAAATGGTAGAATCAAAATATTCTTATATTTACTCATCTAGCTATGGGTGGTTACAAGTAAACTATCCTATTACTTACCTACCATAAGTTTAACTATGATAAATGATTCACTAGTTAAACTTAGTGAAAATTAAAAATTGTTTACAAATTGAAAGTATCGTTATACAATCCAGCACCGTATCCAATAGCAACTTGAAAATCTGGAGAAAATCAAGAGAACCAATGGAACTTCACCTCCCAAGTGTAATATTCAATTCCTTCATTGTGAGTTTTTGCTGAAAATAGGACCTGAAATGAATATTGAAGGGATTATGTTAACCCTTGTTAAAAATGATGAAATTCTCAGATTTGATGAGCAGATTAAACTGCAAAAAAGCTTTCTAATTGGATCCAAATCTAAGTGTGTACTTTGATAATGGCAAGCAAGGATGGATGAATGATATGTAAATGTCATCAAAAGAAAGGTTATCCTCAATTGAAATTATAAGGTCTGCAATTTGAGATGGATGAGACGGTTGGATAGATGCGTGGGTTTTGTTCTTGAAAGGATAAGGAGGACATCTACTCCCATGGAATCCCATAACAAGGCAAAAGAGGCTGGGTTAAGCTGTGTTTTTTGTATGATGTCGATAATGCGATAAATTTAGTTAGTACAAAATAGGCGTAGGGGGGAAATTGATATCACGGGCAAAATTAATTTCTTCCGCGAGTTCTGCCATCCACAATGTCAATCTTTGCGCTAACCCCTGGAAATGAAATACTTACCAATCTGACCACATCTTCTATTGTGTAGTTCTTTGTCTCTGTGCCTTGAGCTTCCAACCTGGCCACAGAAGTGCCTTTCTGTTCCTTTCTAGCTCTCAACATGATTCAAATATGAGCAGTCGAATTACGACGTTGAAATTCTAGCTAGCAAAAAAACTTAAATTTTTGAGCCGCGCCATATTTTGATGAAGATCTTCCCTATGCAAATGAGCTACGGTAATCCCCTATCGTTTTGCGAGTTCTACAAGTCTCTAATGAGCGTTTTATTCGATCTTCGTGAATGAATACGGTCAAATCACTCGTTTCTCATTCTGTCCAGTTACACCCGTAATATGACCAGTCCAGATATTGTGTTAATGCTTGTACCTTGGTACCCAAAAAGAAGCTGCTAAATTTCTCAATTCAAGCTCATCTCTTGATCTTCTATGTTTTGTTGTGATGTAATGGTTCGTGACAAAGTTTCACTCTAGCTGTAGATGCACAGTTTCCACGAATCATACAATATAAATGTACCACTGTTGCTTCACGCTTCTGGGAAAAGGCTTGAAACATATTCCTCGTTCTCTTCTTTTGTTAAAATATGATTGAATGTGCCCCCCGGCTGACTAAAGACTATGATTCACATTTTCCTTTCTACCCTTCTTCATCTTTTTGGGAATGCACGCATAATATTGTCATTTATTATTCTCGTATCTCAAGAAATTATGTCTACAATTCCATTATGTCTTGCTTAGAATATCCCGCGCGATAATTATATGAAATTTCCTTTTGCCAAAAATAATAATGTAGAACAATAATCAGATCACTAGACAGTAAACGTACTTCCAACATCAACCCGAACAAGAATGCCTAATAAAAATCTTGTTTTCTTCCTATTCTACCAAGATTAACATAAATTTAAAAAATATCTACTTCCTCCTAGGCTCAATTTGCATAAAGATTTACCTTACACCCTATACCCTCATTCAAATTTCAGCTCCTTCTCCTTCTTTCCTTAACTTAATGTAATTTCAGATTTATACGTATGTCCCAATGACGAAAAGATGATGGAGTTATCTCAGATTGATATATGAACTATACCTTCTATATTCCCAGACGTTTGCCATGACTGGATGTATGAATACAATTCAAATTACTATATCTGTAAAGAGTAATGAACTTAGGGGCAATAATCAATCTATAAATAGTCTGAAATAGACTTGATTTCTCCTCGTGCCCTCTGTGCATAGAGAAATACGCTGGCGCTTTCTTTAGCTACAAGGAAGATTTCAAAGAGTCACTGTATTGAACCGGTCGGCGTGCTTCCGTGTGTGTGCAAAAAAGAGCTATCTAATTCGCTTCTATGTTGCAGAAGGTGTACTATCTTCTACAATCCTAGAAGATAAGTTAAACACACCGAATGAATCAATAAAAGAGATTAATTCAAGAGATGTTATTTTGTACCAACATTTGGAGACGTCCAGTGTTGCTAGTACATGCTTATCTAGATGATAAACATATCAGATATATTAGCACATCTAAAAACAACAAATGACAATATTAATATTTGCAGTTTTTTCTGTCGCAAATTTTAGATGATACTAATCAAAGGTCTCTAAAATTTAGGTGGTAACAAATCACATGTGTTTCACGAACCTTTTTATAATTAATATGTTTATCTCTAAATAAAGAGAAGTCAAAAGATATTTGACAAGCTGGCATAGCCAAGAGACAATAAATAAAAGACTGATCTAAATATATATTATCATAATGAAAAATTAGTCAGTCAAGACTTCAATCTTTCACGATTAGAAAACAAGAGTAGTTTTTCATAATTTCCTTAAAATAGGACATAATTTTTCTATCTCAATTCTCACATAGAGCAGAAGGTGGACAAGGGATAGAGTTCATAAGTGGATATGTTGGACCACATCAAGTTGGAATTCTTCATCCAGTCAACAAATTCCACGGATTTACGAAACTTCTGTCTGCGTGCAAAAGATTAACATGACGTCAGGTTTGCTTATCGGTCATAAACCTACAGTTCAGCAGCTTGTAGAGATGCTCAATGATCTTAACACATACTTGAAGCAAACATTGAGGAGTCTTATTAAGAAGACGTTCTTGAGATTTTAGAAGAAATATCCCAGACACTCAGAAAGGGCATTTATGCATTGGAGAGGATCAACTGCTATCCCCTGCGATTACAACAGTTCATTGATTTTGTGCAATGGTAACCATTTGGTTTTGCCCGCTTTGTTTTTCACGCAGTACTCTAACGTAACTTTCTATCGAGAAATCCTACAACACATGAACTTAGATTTCTCAATTGTCCGAGGGGCATCAACTCCATCTTCAAGAGCTTCACTTGCTCTCCCTTTCTAGGATCTAATACCTCACAACAGCGTTATTTCAAGCGCCTGGGATAAAACCAATCACCTTTTGGAACCTCACGAAGTGGTGGGTTCAATGGTGGCAACAAAACTTGTATTTTTAAATGTCTTTTGGGAATCTGTGCCTTGTTTCAAGCAAAGTCAAGTTTGAACGCCTTTCAGCCATTAAAAGGTTATAATTATCAAGCAAGTTGTTGGAGCTAAGGTCCTTCTATCTTACCTATATTGCATATTTTCATTGATGCATCTGATCATTAGTCAGGTACTCCCATAGCCTATTATTTGCATAATTCGATGCATCTATGAGAAGTGTCGGTGAACCGTCGTCGGAGTTGTCCCTTATTGTGATTACATGAAATTTTTATGAAAAAAGACACATTCTGAGTAATAAATCATCTATTCCCAACAGTAGCACATTATCTGGTCATTTTGATTCCCTTGACATATTTCGATGATTTTTCAGATTCCTCGTTTGCACTGCTTTCCAAGATCAAGATAACAACTTAGGTAAAGATACTACACTCTCACTCTTTACAATGACTGATTGATATGGGTTGAATTAAAGAATGAATTCTAGAGAATCTTGCTAAGGTCATAAACTTTTAATGATATTTTTTCAGCATAGAACAAAATATATCACTTCAAAGATTTATTTTGCGAACTCCAATCTCATCATCTCTTTTTCATACCCTTTCTCTTTCTGCGTACCTGATTGATCAAAACCGAATTCTTCGTGAAAAGGCAAATGAATGTGAGTTACGGGGGAGAAGGGTCGATTAAAGTTCCTTCCGTAAACTAGAAACATATAGCAGCATGAACAAGGAAACGATTGGATATGAGTACGTTGAAATCCTCAATACATTGATTAGGCGTGTGTGAGTATCTACCAATTTGCTGACAAACAGTAATGCATCGCCCAGTAGCGTAAATCCGAGACGACTGATAGACGAGAGGTACAGTCATAACCATTCAGAATGAAACGGATGAAGATAAAATACCATACTTTTGTTGAAACATTTGTTCTTTTTGATTCGTCCTTCCTCGGACATTGAGATTGACTAATCTTATAATAACCGGTGCAATATGGCTACTCGCTGCGCTCATGAAAATTCGAATGAAATCGGTGTCTTCGCCGCCCTTACGAATTCCTATTGCTTGACAGGTACGTTTGTTCCCTTTGCTATCCTAGCGATCATCGCAATAATATCTTCTGAATAAATGTTATTCAGAGGTTTGTCATCATTCCTCTCCCTGTCTGAAAAAGTAACTCTCAACTTAATTTCTAAATATGTAACTAGGAATTGGAGGATCCGAAAACTTCTACTCTGTATTTGAAGCTGAGTTAGGGGATCACATTCCTGTCATTCATGCCACTATTGCGGGATGTCGTTTCGTCGGTCGTACTACGGTCGGGAATCGTCGTGGTCTCTTGGTCCCCAACACGACTACTGATTTAGAATTACAGCACTTACGAAATTCTCTTCCTGATCATGTCGTTGTGCAACGTATTGAGGAAAGACTCTCTGCTTTGGGGAACATTATCTGCACTAATGATCATGTGGCCCTAGTCCATCCTGACATTGACCGTGAAACCGAAGATGTGATTGCGGATGTCCTGGGTGTAGAAGTCTTTCGACAAACAGTTGGTGGTCAAGCTTTGGTAGGATCGTATAGTAAGTTTACAAATCAAGGCGGTATGGTTCATCCCAGAACAACTGCAGAAGATATTGAGGAACTTTCAAGTTTATTACAAGTACCTCTTGTTGCTGGAACAATTAATCGCGGTTCAGATGTCTTAGGCGGGGGATTAGTGGCGAATGACTGGAGCGCCTTCTGTGGTCTTGACACCACTGGAACTGAAATTCAGGTAGTGGAGAAAATCTTTAAGCTTGCAGGCCGCGGTCAACAACATCACCAATCTTCGATTGTTACTTCGCTAAGATCTTCGCTCATTGATCAATTATCTTAAACACTCAGTACAAAATTAAAAGCTGTCTTCTACATTGTAGTACAGATTATTGCTTTAAAATTTGTTCTTAGACAACCAATGAAAAAGATTTTGAAGGTCACAACAACAGTTGCTAAAATTAAAGATAGTAGAATGCGATTTCAGTGTTAAATTAATTTTTAAGACTGATTAGCTTGTTTCTGCAGGAAATCAAGAAGGACGTTCAAGGCGCGGCTCTCCTCCCCAAAGTCGGTGATAACTGCGCAAGAAGTACGAACAGCCTTCTTGACAGTGCCATCATCATTCAGTTTGGCCAAGCCACAGTAGGCACCCAATTCTTTGCCCGTTTCAACCATCACAACGTGAACTTCTCCCTCGTTACAGAGGGCACGAATGAGCTTTTTGTATTCTTCATTCTCGCAATCCTTGGCAAGGCAGCAGAGTCTGGCTGAACGACAATCCAATGCCTTGGCACATTCATGAAGTCCCTTTCGGAGTCCATCGTGAACCATGGCTTTTTTCAGCACCTACTTGCAATCAAGTATCAAGGTTTAGAGGATATACCAAGTATTGGAGCAAATCTTTCAGACTTTGACATCCAACTTACCACTTTCAATGCTTCGAGGACACTCATTTCAGTTTCCTCTTCTTCAACCTCCTCTTCGGAAGGTACATCATCTACTGGGGAATCGTCAGCCATCTTTATTCTTTATCTAAGCGCTAAATGAAGGAAGGTGACTCTCACACTACTTCGTTTTTAGTAGGTTCTTCGAATGCGACGGTGTGTTGATTGGTCTCCTACGAAATTGTTTACTGCTTACTTGGAGTACTGGTAGGGTATGGAACTGCATTACTCGAGAGTTCAAACATCTATACCAATATTTCTCATGGTACACAGGCTACTACCGGTAGTAGCAAAGATAACAAATTGTTTTCCTATAGGAACAGCTTTCTCTCTCTGTATTGAAGCTTCAATTTCTCTTACCTGAGCCACTTTCAGGAGATAGTTATACAGCCTTTCCAGAACCTCTGCATCCAGTCTTTTGTTAAGCTAGTTAATCAAACGTTATGCGGTTTGTGGTATCCTCAAAATGAAGAATCTTCAACTGAATACAATTGAAT
>CAAAJI010000005.1:386554-404743 GCA_900642245.1 Fragilaria radians | reverse complement strand
ATGGCCTCACCAACACACTTCAATTTCAAATTCTTGCAAATGTGGTTGCATCATCTGTGCAGGACCCTTCTCTTTCTCCATCTAAATGTAACATGTGAGGTAATCCGTTTAATCTTGTTCAATCTTTAGTTCAAAGTTCTGCTTCTTAAGATCTTCAATGACTTGTTGAATGCCATCTTCTGTCCTAATTGTTAAACGCATGTCAACATAGAAAGCCATCATATTGGATGAATGGAGCATCCCTCTGGGTGAAATAAAAGCCAAGTCTTGACTGTACCTGCAAGCCATCAATGTAGCCCTAAAAATGTCATTCTTCTTAACTTTGTAGATCAAACAGCCAATCGCAACCCCTCCTGGATCAATGCCTTCAACGACTCTTGAAGCATCTGGATTAAACCAATGTGTCAATTTCTGTGTTTTGCACAACCTTTCATCCTAATAGGCTTTCTCTTGACCTCTGCAGCTTTCTCATTAGCTTCATCAGCTTCAATGATTTCAACTGAGTCATCTTTGCTCCCAATGATTTTCTCCACTATAATCATCTGCAAATCCTCTGATTTGGGAATCTTGCCTTTCGCAACAAAATGTCCTTGAACCGAGACCGTGCAGATTTGCAAAGGACTTCTCACTCCAGATCGGTAATTCATCCTTTTTGTATAAAGAGATAGAACGCAAAGAGCACTCACATCACTCATGCGCCAACAGTTCAGAAACTGTAAACAAACTCAACCTGAAACAAGAAATATATGACGCTGAAACTTGTTAGAAAACTTCTTCACATTAAGTTGTAAATTAAAAATTAGGTCTAGAACTAAGATTCAAATATAAAATTTCGAAATTTTCCCTCCTCCCTACTCCTAGCTTTTCCTGATTGCTTGCCATAATTTATATTAAATTTTTTCACATGCACGTTACCACTACCAATTAACTAGATGGATTCAATAAAGGGATATCTTTCTATCAACAATTGTACAATGCCCTTCATTAAGCAGTATAAATCTTTCAAGATGGAATCGAGGTTCTTTCCTAAGAGTAGTGATCACCATGACATTTAGAAGGACCCAGGTGTTGAAGACTCATCATAATGCAATAAGGAAGGCTGCTCAACGGCTTTGTACAATTCTATTTTGTCCCATCACCATGGATATTGTCAAAGTATAATTGATAAGTCTGAACCTCTCAACATGGAGCGAGCTGTGCAATCATGAACTGATCCAATTGTTGACAGGCCTTTAATCCACTTAGAATTTTGAAGGATATGTATGATTCCCAGGAACGTTGATTCTTGTCAAGGATGCCACATCTTGACTTCTAGCATACTGGGTATTTTGAGATTGGTTTATCCACAAAATAATGTGACACAAACATTTTTTTTATTCCAAAAGTGTAATATTCTTGACATTACTTTATGGCCTTTGGCGATAGGATTAAGTCCACACCAAGATTAAAACATGTGTGACAATCATGACACAATAGCAAAACCAAGAACTACCTTTATCGCCCAATTTGAGGTATTATTTATCAATATGCTCAGGTTGTTTAGGGTAGGAAAAAAATAGAAAATAGTAATCCAATTGATTATTGTCTTTGCTCTAATGCATGGGCTATACAACACATATACCTTACAACAATCAGGATATTCTCATTCAACATGCATAGGGTATCACAATGTTTTAGCTTATTGGAGCCATGATGACACAGCATACAAAAGTATATGCGTCATCAATAGGAGGTTAGAGATCAAGCGTCATGGGAAAAATTGATCAAAAGTTTTCTACTCCTTGTGCTGGAAACACGATTCTTTAGTATAGAAAAATGAAATTATTTCCTTGGGATTGCATATCTCTTCTCCATCATCAAGACAAGAGACATCACCAATAAAAAGAGTGAAGCTAAATGTGCTAATCTAATCTTTGAATTCTGACAGTGTACCTATCTCTTGGTAAACACTCTGCGGATTTGACCTTTTCCAGGCTCACATGAAAAACCAAAAAGTAGCTAAAATTGCGATTGCCGCTTTTCTCAGACTATAATATCTTCTGAAAATACCTAATTTTGATATCCATATTGTGTACAAGATTTAAATTTACACTTACGGTGTAATATTGATGCGAATTCAATGTAAACAATAGTGATATCCTCAAGGCCCGCTCAATCGACTCTTGTCGATTTGGTAAAAAAGTAGGAAATCAATTGTGAATGAAGCGTCACTAAATCTTGAAAACAATACATTGTCGTTCAAATTAGGTGGATCACTCAATTCCGGGACGGTTGAATCCGTAACCCAAGCCGGCTCCAAGCGATGACGCAGTGTTATCGTCAGCGAGATACAACCACATGAGCGATATTAAAGCGCCACCAATTGAAGCCATTGAGGTTAAAATAAGTAGCCGAAACGGTAATTTGATGAAAAGGAAATAAAATACTCTGAAGGCAGCAAGGAAAACAAATCCCAGTAATACAGATAGAACATCAGATGCACCGTCATCATCGCTCGGCATTGGAACCATTTTTGGCTTTTCGGGCGTTGGAACTAAGTCGGAAGCACTAAGAGCCAGAGATTTCACAGGATCATTAGAAGAGATTTTTTCCTCTGAATTGTTGTGAGATTGAGATGACTCCATAGAGAAAGTCTTGATAGGTGAAGCAGACTCTGGTTCACTTCTCATGTCCAAAGGATTGTGAGGCTCAACAAGAGGGTGATGCAAAGCCGGTGCCACTTCTGCTACTAGGATGGACGTCTGGGCTAGGGACTGCGGCTCCATATGGACTTTTGAATCAAATGTTGGCTGCATTTCAACCGTTTGCGATACCGGAGTTGTCAGGACAGGAACTTCTAGATTTGGCACATAGACTACATTATTATCGGGTGTCGAGATTTGATTTTCAAGTAATGACATCTTGAGTGCCGATGCAGTGGCAATTAAGGAAGCACAATACGTATCGCGTGTCGACATAGCCTCCTCGTATATTTCATCTATATAACAAAGAAAGTTAAGACAAGAATATCCATACGAGTTGGATAAAATTGAGGACTCACCTAGCCAATATTCTCCTTCGTTTGCTTGCTGATCAATGAACATAACAGATCCAAGCGGTTTGTCCATTTCATCTATATCTTCAAAGATCCTCCATTTTGTGGATCCTAGTTTCTTGTGTCTGACGTTGCAGTTACCACTTAACAGTAATGTACTATTATCTGCTTTGATTTTGGCAGCTATCTCAAGCGTTGATGGCTTTCCAACATCAGCGGAGGCTTGATATTCTTCTTTCGAACGCAATCCAACTTCTTTCCATAGATCATCATTTGTGGCAACATAAGGCCTCCTAACGAAATAAGTTGCAACTTCTGAGTCGAATTCATCAGGATTGGTCTCGGTGGCCTTAGCCAAAAGTTTGAATTCCTCTCCATTAGTAAGTGAACGTTTGGGATGAGGAGTTGTAACACGTTTACGAAGAGCTGGGCCCATTGCACCTGACATAGCTCGACGACTGGGACTTGCAGTGCGTCCGAATGAACTCAAAGGAGACTGGCAAGAAATTAGAATCAGTTAAGAAGAAAAAGATATACCAGTTTTGGAAATATGGACACTAACCTTAGGATAAATACTCTTGGAAGTTGTAGAAACGGCTGCCTGTTCTCTTGCCCATTGCAAGGCTGCTTGATCTCCGTTACGGTTAGCAATGTCCACAAGGCTCTGTAATTCTTGGGATTTATTCGCTTGAAGAGTTTCTTGACGCTGCAGCCTCTGAATTTGTTCACGTAATCTCACAACTTGTCGAAACGCGTCCTCTTTGTCTTGGTGAACTTTTTTCAATTCCCGAATAAGTTCTAGTTCAGAATTTCGTTTTGCCGCTGTTGAAGGAGAATCTGCGGATTCTCGCATGGTCGAGAGAAACGCCTGACGAGAGGAATTGGCTGAATTCGGGTTGCTAGGCTTGACAGTCGTCGTGATCATTTGTTGATCTTTCAACGCTGGAGTTATTGGCGGCGGTCGTTGAGGTCTGCTGTTCCGGGGTGACGCAGATGTCAAACCATTTGCCTTCTGAAGGAGAGAAGGCTTAGCTTCGAAATGCATGGGAGAATCGGATTTGCTTTGAGGTTCCTCTGGTGCTAAGGAAGGAGGTTGGGAAACAGGTGAAGTATCTCTTACAGGAAAAGAGGATCCAGTGATAGTAGGTGATTCTGGCGGGGGAATAGTGGGAGCAAAACTCAGTCGCCGAACTATCTCAGGTGTTCGAGGAGCAAAATTCGCTTTTCGTTCGGCTGAAGTATTGCTTGTGGCAGACAAAGTTGAGGTGGGATGATTGGATACCATGGAGGCAGTTACATTTTCTGGAAGCGCTTCCTTTTGAGGAGTCCTGCCCCGAATGGGGGTTTGCGAATTTGCATTCGAAGAAACTTTGAGACTTTCATAATGCAGCTTGGAAGCGTTAGTTGGGTTTGGCATTGTTGGGAGGACTTCATTCTCTCGTCGAAGACCCGCAACTCCAAAATTTTGAGGCAAAGGTAGGGGGATTCCAGTTTTTGGGGAGGAAGTAGTAGATGGGGGGCCAGTATTAATACGAAGGTCCGGTTTCCAATTTGAATTCACACTTGGTGTTTCATTCAAAAATTCCGGTCTCAATTGACTCCTAGCTTTGCTAAGTAAATCTGATTTTTCTTGTTGCCTCCGTAGCTCCTGCAGCTGTTTACGACGCCGAGTCAAAGCATCGTCAATAGGATCGGCGGGTCGTTCGCGCATTGGAGGACCGTTTCCACGAGACTGACCTATGACGGACTCATTCGAACGTAGTTTCTTGGGAGGCGGAGCACTCACTACAGGTGATTGCATCTTGAGATTGCGCTTTCGAATAGGAATCGAATCAATTCAAAATGAGATGGAAATAAGGATCCGAATGTAGAACTCCTTGAGGAACAAACTACTAGTAATATGTCGTAGTGATAAAGTAGCAATGCCAAAAAGTAGTTTTGCACGTAAAAGCACATTTTTGGATTATTGCATCGATACACTACTGGTAGTCATTAACGGCCATTTTCAACGACCAGCAATGCGCAGGAAAAGGAAAAAGAAATCCTGGAAAATCTAAAATCCTGTAACCCTTTATATTTTATCGTAAACCATTTTTAGCTTCAAAATTCTGCCTGATTGATTGTATCGTAATGTCTGTTTCGATTATTTTCCTTCTTCACTTTGAATCAATTCCTCTTTAAAATTAAAAATCTACGACACTAAGTGCAGTCAACTTCATTATTCGAATTACTGCAGTTCCCATCATTTTGTTGAGCTTTGTTTTTACATTCACGAGCTTTATGTCCAATCCTCATTTTGTACATATCGACTGGTTCTAAGTTGATATGAATTAAAAAAGGATCGTAAATGAAATGGAGCATTTCAACGAAGACTTTTATTATAACATGCCTTACCGTGCTACAACAAGGTAGGGGTTGTTATGATTGAGGTATTTTGATTTTTCCCTAATGACATAAAGGCCATTCCATTCTACATTTTGTAAAATGCAACGATGCTGCTATGATCCCGTTTTTCTTTCTTTCAAATCTTTTGCTAGAAGTTCATAGTTTGATAGTGGTATTCCAAATCCCAAGATATTGACAAATCTCTCTCAATGTTGCTCTGTTTGGGTGAAATAAATCTACCATATTTAATCATTTCTATGACTCCATTTCAAGGGTTTAATTCTGTCAATATAGAATTGCAATTTATACTAATAGTTGCTATACTTTTAAACTTTGAAAATAAGAATGGGAACATGATTTCCACTTGCTTTTTTTGTCATCGCTCAAAATGATGCATCCACAACTATGGTCTAAAGCATCAATACATTTATGGAATGAGTTTGTGAATCTGTATCTGACATAAATGACTTAATATTTTATGAATTTTAATTGAGAAGGCCTTTTTTTCGATCGTATACACTTAATTTGTTTGAGGTTTTTTCATCAGATGAAGCAAGATTCAATTCTTCCAAGTCATTTGTGATGGTAGGAGTCAACATCAAGTCTCTGTTTCTTATTTTTGTCATAGGAAGGTTATGATTATCCATATCATTTCTTTTGTTTGATTGCCTTCTTTGGGAATTCAAAAGTCCTGAACACCAACAGACATTTAGAACGTGACGCTATCAAAGTCTTCAATCAGCATTCTTTTTTGGGGAATTTACAAAAATTGTACTAGTACTGAAAATATTTACAAAAATCGTACTACCTTTTTATACTAAAAAAATCTTACGAATGTCACGGAGCCGAGTTGGCCCCGTGTAGTATAGCTCATTATGCCCCATCAATAATCTAATATAGATATTTCACATCTTACCCTTGAGTCCACATTGGGCCGCCGGCGCTTGGATTTATTGAATATTCCTTTGAAAATGAATGTTGGAGACGCAATAAGTAATGGCATTGCCGTAGGAAAATGCTGCACAGATATCGTAGAAGCAAAAAGAAGTATCAAACATTTCTGCACACTTAAGAAAGTTAACGTGGCTGTATTGCAGAGCAATACGAAGTATTTCAAAGTGACCTGTAGCGCACAAGACTGCACCTTTCAAATTGCTTGCAGGAAAAGAGTTGATGGTCTAGTGTACATCACAAATGTTTGCCTTGAACATGGGTGTAACCGATTGATACGCAGTGAGCTTTTGGTGCCTTCAGATTACGTCGTAGAAAAATTCAAGGAATCAATAAATGATAACAAATTAATCACGGTGGAACACATGAGGAAGCAAACTTTACGAGAAGATGGAGTAAAATTGAGCTATATGACTGCATGGAGAGGAAAACAAAAGGCCCTTGAAATTGTCAATGACAGCGTTATGAAATCGTTTGGAAAAATTCGACCCTTTCTCAATATTCTGAATGAACATGCACCAGAATCCCATACTGCATTTGAACTTGATGGTGAAAATCGTTTTTTGAGGTGCTTTATATGTCTGCCAAGCTCAAAGAATGCCTTTGAAAAGTGTCTTCTGCTGATAGCATTTGATGCATGCACGATAAAGAATTCATACAAAGGAGTTATTCTGGCATGCTGTGCATTTGATGTTGCTGGCCAAATTGTGCCTTTGTTGTATATGTTAGCATCAATGGAGGATACGAATAATTGGAATTGGTTTATGCAGCATTTGGTTATAGGAATTGAAATGATTCAACAAAGGAACTCAAGCATTACTATTCTCAGTGATAGAGAAAAAGGAATCCACATAGCGGCAAACACTCATTTACCATTAGCTAGCCATTACTATTGCGTCAAACACTTGGAAAAGAACTTGAAGAATATGTTTAAAATTGGTCCTACCTTCATGCAAAGGTTGTGGTTAGCAGCAAAAACTACAAATCTCAGTATGTTTAACGCTATTATGACCCTATTACAGGGGGTTGATCAAGTAGCATATCTATAATTGGATCAATTGCCGCGAAATTGTTGGACAAAAGTGTTTTCTACACTGCCAAAATATGGACATGTAAGTCAAATGTTGCTGAGAGCTTTAATAGCTGGATTGGGGATTCCAGAGAAGACAATCACTTTTTGCTCATTGTGAAAATATACAGGAAGATAATGACCTTATTTTATCAAAGGAAAGTAAAATATGAATTATCCAAATCAATGTTTTCCAAAGAGTTCCTTAAAACTATGAATGCAGCAATTGAAAAGAGCTATTTTATGGATTGTCAAGCAGCTAGTGAAGATTTCTTTTTGGTAGCATTGACTGGAAATGAATACAAAGTGGACTTTCATGCTAAGAAATGTTCATGTGGACATAACAATGATGTACTTTGGCCATGTCCTCATTTAATTGTCACGAGTCGTGAAAAAGGGTGTGATTTAATGGATGAAAAGTATAAAATATCTACTATTTTAATGGTCTACATTGTTACAATATGCCCAATTGCAATTGATGACATTGAAGCAGATGCAACATTACCACCCCAAATTGTTTCTCAAGAAGGCCAGCCAAAGAAGGTTCGAATACAAAACAGAAGTGAATTGGAAACTGAAGATTCACCGATAGTCTGCTCAAGATGTTGTGCACATGGCCATAATATAAGGACATGCGAAAGAAGAGAACAAGGAGATAGAGTTGAACGTTATTAATAAATATATTATTAACTCAATCACGTTCTTGCGTAAGAATTTTTTTTATGAAAAAAAAGTAGTACGATTTATGTAAATATTTTCAACACTAGTACGATTTTTGTAAATTCCCCTTCTTTTTTTCGTCAGCAAGATTGTCATGATAGGGTTAGTTATAATCCCAAGCAGAAAATGAGTTTGAAATTCTCCAAGATCAATTGTCGAGGATGCTGGCATTAATCTGTCCAACACTGAATGTGGATTCGGAAGGAGCATTAAACGTTATGGTTGACAATGAAGAAAGGTTGTGTTCTATCCCTTCAGATTGTTTTGTACATGTACTCTCCTACCTGAAGCTTGAGACTATGGTTAATCTGGGAGCATGTTGTCGACACATGCTATCTGAAATTCAGCCAACCCTACGGAATCGACGACAGCGCTTCAAGCAAAGATTTTATTACGATCTGAATGATGAATCTTCACAAGCACAAGATCATGTTTCTAGTATTACTGAGATATGTATGCTACCAACTGTATATGATCGAATTGTTTCCCTTTCCAAGGCGTTGTCACGGCTCCATCCGTGTCATCCGTTGGTTATGGAGTTACTCAAGTCTTTGAGCGAGGATTGTGACGACAAGAAGCATTGTCAGCGTTCCCTTATCGAAAGTCATTCGTACAATATTCGACCGCACAAGCTTCACTGTCTAATTCTTAGGTCGATAATGGAGTCAAATCCACTGCACGTAGATCTGGGTCGTCCTGTATATGGAAGGAATCTTGATGCATTGTCTGTGACGCTGGAGCGTTACATAGGAGATGTGATTTGTGCATTCTATCTCTTTGGTCATTCCGCTTCTGGGATTGTTGAAGCTAGTCCGAAAGACGATGCATGGAGTCAGAGAATCATGGCAGATCTGAATTTGGATGTCACCGCTAACCAGTCGAATGAAAACTCAAGCAACTGCCGAATCGGTCTCGTTTCCTGGTACCGCGCATGGATATTCCTTCATTCCTCACTCCTTCGCATTGCTCCGTTTTCCTGGAATCACCAAACCCGCCTTGGTGTTGCGTCTCCAACTCCATCGAGCAGTAATTTGGCAACCAATGATGTCGCTCAGGGTTCCCTCCTTCGACCTCACATACCATTTCGTGGCATGCCAAAATCATGCTTTTGGTCTTTGCTTTCCGAGACGTCAAACTTTCCGCCACTTCGTGTAACTTTCAACAGCTTCGGTCCTTTGGGTCCGACCTTCCGCGGGCGTGATATGATTGAGTCCATGATGATTTATCCAGCCTCAGTCTTGGGAACATTGGTTTGTTTTGAGAAGATGGACCCACATGAATACCTACGTGGTCCCACAACAAATTTCCGTCCGTTTCTCCAAAGTTGGGTCAACGGTGGCGATGCGGTGATTCAAACTATCCTACATCTCCATGAGCAGGCAAGGCGAACTAGGCCAATGAATGTAATACCCCCTCTCATTTCCTTAGAATCGATGACTTAATGGAAGAATGATGTGGCTAGGTTCTCATATTTCTATTTTTTTGTTTACAAGAAATCTATAAGGATTACCTTAATATTGAAAAGAATTGGAAAGTAACCACACATACAATTAATACTTTTTTCTGTACTCGATCCACGAATAAATTAGTATTTATTCCAAGAATTTCCTGGAATGGGAAGGTAGGCAACCTTAATCCTGCCTTCAAATGTTAGTTGGAGGAGTGTAGTATTGTATATTTTGATCAAAGACATTGAAGCTATTGACAGGACTATTCCATAAATCTGTTTCTGAAGAGAAATGTTAGCCATCAAAGCCGCAATGAACTTCAGAACAGCAAAATCTTACCGGCAGCAGCTCCTTTACCCAATTGTTCCTCAATAGCCCGCTTGCGATTTTTAGCCTTCTTGGCACGTTTGAATTTACGACCTTCCAGTTGTAAAGCTTCACGTAGCTTGGAGTCACCAGTTCGAACATCATGGGGATGTCTCACAACAAAACTAACGCAATATAAAGATACCAAGCCTAAAAGAGAGATGTATAGCCCTGGCATTAAACGAGGCAAGAGCAATTCCTCATTGCTTTCGGCCCATTCGTTGGCTCGATAAAAGACAAATGTTGCTACCAGAGGCATTGTGCCGCCAAATATCGTCGATGAAAGATTGTGACCGATTGCGACACCCGTAAACGAGAGAGTTGGGTCAGCCATCCATAATTCAACTTCCCAAGCTGCTTTGCATCCTTCAACCAAGGCCAGAACAAAAGCAAATTGAAGCTGGCCAAGCAAGTAACCGTACCAGCTTTCACTTTCAAACATTCCAAACATGGTGGGACAACCAATTATAATGGCAGGGATTCCAATCCTCATGAGGTCCATTCTGTGCGGGAATGTGTCTGATAATTTCCCTCCTATCAAGAGGAAAATAATGTAAACGCCGACGACGATGAAATTTAAGAAATCAGCATCTGCTTGAGACATCAACCCTCTCAACTCAGAAAGATACACTGGTGTCCAAAGGAAAAGAATGTAAAACGAGCTTGTAAGCGAACACAGGGTGCCAACCATACCTGCTAGCTGGCGCCTGCGGAATGGTGATCCAAAGAGATCGACTATCGCAGGTTGAGTATTCTGCTCACTTTCACGTATTAATTGTTCTGTTTCCTTTTGCTCTTGTCGTTCTGACCACAACTTGGATTCTTCGGTGTTATTGACAATAAAGAATAGAAGTGGCGCAAGGAGAAGTGAGAACCAGAATGGAATCCTCCAACCCCACTTTGAAACTGCCTCCTCTGAGAGACACTTTCGGACAATCGTAGTCACAGCGGATGCAAGCAAGAATCCTCCCACCTGAGTAAAAATTTGTGAATAATCGGATCAAGTTCAAGGATGTGATAAGAGATGCTTATTTCTAAAGGGGAATAATTAAGAGGAAAATGATAGATACACGTACTGAGCTAGCATCGCAGACAGATCCACGAAATCCTCGGGTTTTGGAAGAACTTTGTTCAATACTTATGACATACGAGCCTGCCAATTGTCCACCAACAGAAAGGCCTTGCATCATTCGTAAAATGACTAAACAGATGGGAGCAGCTTTTCCCCATGTATCGTATGTCGGCAACATACCCATTGCAACTGAAGGTACGGTAATTAGAATGATTGAAACAACTAAAGCGTGTTTACGTCCTAGCAAGCGGTCACCTATCTCACCAAACAAAACAGCTCCTAATGGCCTTGTTGAAGAATAGGGAGATTAAGCATTGGCTGAACAAAAAAGAAAAAGATTTTTCGTCCCACACCAAAGACTCACCGCATGAGAAACGCAGCAAGGTAGACACCAAAGGAGTTAATTAGCTGTAATTCTCTGGATGCCTTGGGGAAAAAGGATGCTCCAATTTCAGGAGCCAACAAACCGTAAACTGCAAAATCATACCATTCATAAATATTTCCTCCTACTCCACTTAGTAAGCCCCATATGTTGTCATCCCCATCATTATTCTCGGATGCAGAGTAAAAGGAGCGTTCTTCTTCCATCATTTGCTTCTCACCCTCCGGGATATCGTCATCGGATAGAGAATCGTTTCGGTCTGCATCTACAGCATCTCGATGGACAGTATCCATCCCTTCTATTGTTGGACCCTCAACCTTATAATTCCTAACATTCGTCGCCATAGCAGTATGCAATTTTGAGACCTTTTGAAGTCCGACCTACTAAATATTGATATGTCAATGAGAAGCGAGATGGGCACTTGGCTATAGCTGAATTCATTGTTTGACCACGATTCTTTCCTCAAGTCAGAACCTCTTGCCTCCCCTGACTTACCTAGACTTGAACAATGATTACGTTTTATGTTTTCAGCTTTGTTTCTCATTACCGTTAAGAGGTGGTTTCAGTTGGAAATAGCTTTTGGCTATATTTTTTGAATGAAGAAAGAAAATCATCAAAAATCCAACATCCACTATCCCACCGACATGATAAACGTCATGAGATTTTTGTCAAGCGGAGAGACTTATGAAAAACATGTGGTTACATTTTAGGGGAGATGACGGTAGACTGAATAGTAGATACAACGGGTTTTAGAAGGTATCACTTTATTTGTTGTATAGTCAAAGAAATAACATGACTGAAGTTGCAGATTAACGATTGAGTGAGATCAATATCGATTCTCGCGGTAATATTCTGGAATGAGAAATAATGAAATCATTTTAATTTTAGTGACAACCATGTCTTAAGGGGACTATCCAACATGTTTTCAGTCTAACCTAGATCACCTAAAATGGTCAATGTCATGATCCATGGTTATATTTACTTTTTGGGTTGTTATTTCCAGAAATAACGGCGCTTACAATGGCCTCTAATTTGTTATAAGAAGAGTCAATTAATCTAGTAAATGTATCCTTGTCGACGTATATCATGTTTTGTCAGGAGGGATAAGTCCAGAAAGGTCAATTTAAGTTACGGGATCAAATAACTTTGCCTTCCAAAACTTTGTATGTTATGAGCTTACTGCTAGTTTGTGAAAACTCCTTCCTTCCCTTTTCTTGTAAGGGCATCAACATGAAATAACCACTCTACCTCTGGAAAACTTCAAACATTTCCATTTAGGATTACAAATGAATTTCAGCTTACATATACGGAAATTTTAAGATCACGATAACCATACGGTACGATTCCATACAATACAATATTAGAGGTCTTTTGGATTCCGCCTGCAAAATGGTCAACTGTAAAATTTCGAAATAGAAACAATGAACAACAGTCCTCCGGAATGGGATCAACTCCTGAGTGCATGCCAAAAAAATAATCCCGAGGCTGTTCATCGATTATTAACAGTTGTGGGAGTCAGTCCATCGCACGCGAATCGTGCAGGACAGTCCGCCCTTCATGTTTCAGCACTTTGGGGACATGGTAAGAGCACAAACCTCTCTGCTTTTCTCGATAATGCTGCAATGGAAGAAATTGTATCTTACCCATGCATTTATACTCCTATTTTCCAGAAAAGTGTGCAGAGCTTCTCATAGATGCTGGAGCTAATGTGAACGCCAAAAACTCAATTACAGGAGCCACACCGTTACATAGTGCAATTCAATCAAGTAAAGCACCATCGAAAAGAGTTCAAATTGTTAAACTCCTGATTGAGCGTGGAAAAGCAGATTCTTCCATTACCGATTTCTCTGGCGCTGTGGCACTTGATTATTGCGCAGAAGAAGACGATGTGGAACTGAAACAATTACTCCAACCAAAAATGCCACCTCTTGTAAAAGCAATACTGGATTCCGATATAGCCATGGTTGATTCCTTGGTGAAGGACAAACCTTCGATTCTTGAATCCAAGTTCATGTCAAAATCACCCTTGCAAATCACATTGGAGAAGTTACAAAGTGAAACCAATAATTCTTCGAATCTAAAAGTGTTGGAGATACTACTCTATAATGGTGCAAGTATCGACGAGCCGCGTGAACAGAGTGATGAGGATTCTTTGCTTTTCAAAGTCTGTGATGCGCTTAAAGAGGCTTTTATTTCGAGTGATAAATCAGCGATTGAGTCGTTATCGAACTGTGCTCGGCTTCTTCACAAATTTGGTGCACATCTTGCGCCACGAACTCAACAGTTGATGCATGATGCAGCGCGACGTGGAAATGCTGATTTTTTTGATTTCATGATCAAAGACTTGCTAATTGATATCAATACCCCGGGTCGACAAGACATGACTCCTCTGCATTTTGCTGCCAGGTCTGGTAGGGTTGAGATGGTTCAGCACTTACTACTGACATATCCTTCCATAAATGTCATGGCGAAAGGACAATCGAGGAAAGACAGCTTTAGATGCGGCAAGATCAAATAACAAAATGGATGTTATTTCACTTCTTGAATCTTATGCGGGACGTGAAAAAACGTCATAAATGAAGGCCTTCTAATCGTTTGATACAATACCCAAGACTCTTTAAAAATCAGATAACTTTGGTATCGTAGAATCCTTCAATTGTGCACGCAAGAGAATTTTGTTTATATTCCCATAACAATAATGATTGCTGATACAGGGATAACATTCTTCTGTAGGAACCTTGCAATCTAGGATATCGCTTACGTTTTAATTGTCTGAGTGTCCTTGATAAAGAAAGAATTAACGAAAATTAGATATTCTATTAAGATATAATGAAAATGACCCGCTGGTGAAAGATTTTCTCAGCAAAGGAAATAGTCAACACAGGATAAGGAGCCGAGAAGCATGGGAAAGGATTCATCAAACTATACAAGACGGAAACCAGTCAAATAAGTAGCAAGCAAAGATTCTAGGAGCTACTTGACATTCAAGCAGAAATATGCGACTTACAAATTCCTTTTGAATAGTTTAGGTGACGCATCAGTTGTCACAGAAGCAAAAGAACCAAAAGGAAATTGCTACAGAGTCTTCTTTACAAAAATTGAAATTAACGAAATTGATGACATCAGATATGTCTGATTCGGTTATAGGCAACATTGCATCACTCAATCATTACGTACTCACAACTGCTCAAATTTAGTGGACAAACTTGTTACGCACCCATTGGAATGTACCATATGGATTTGCTTTGGGTTAATGAAAACCTTTGCTTTTGTTTCGATGGGGATTAGCTCTGATAACATGATCATTGCTCTCCTAAGGAAAAGTAGATCATAAGTCTCAGAAGAGCTTGCGTTTAATCTAAATTACTACTTTTGGATCATAAGTGATACTCTCTAAAACCCTTTATATCATACAATATGCAATCCTCAGATCACTCTCAGCTGAATTTAACCAAATACTTCTCATAGTTTCCTTGTTCTCTTTCTCAGTAAAGATTTCCGCATATTTGTCATCTGTCCATACAAAGCTATAATCTTGATAGATCTGTCTGTTTTTGATGTGCTTTTGCATGGATAACTGTTTTTCAATAGGCTGCAACAACTGAAGGCTTCACTAATACCCCCCACGTATTCAAAAAGATAATAAACAAATTAATTTCCTGCTCAGACTCTGAAAATGCAAATACCACATAGCACTGCTTGACAATGCGACTCTTTCTAGCCCTTTGCCCTCCGAAACACCCACCTATCATGATATTTGATTATCTGAATCTCCTTCCGTGGGCCATAAATTCACAGTCTTCTTCCTCTACCTTTGGTTCATTTTTTGGATTAAACCAGCTTAGTTTCAAGTCAGGAAAGGTTGCACCATCAATATACTTTGATTCTGCTCTATCTTCATTTCCAATATCTCGACGCAAGTGTTTTAACAAATAAAGCAACTTTTCATCACCTTATCTGTAGCAGGATTGCATTTCTGTATTGTTTCATCTTGCAAACGCTTCAAGTTATACAAACACTATCCATATACGCAATACGATTCAAGACCTAAGTTTCATTGTGGATACATATAATACCCAACCTACAACTTCAGCACTGCAAGATGCTAAACTAATGCTAAGCAAAATCGACAGTCACTTAATTAGAATTAGTTTGCAGGCAGAGAGATCAATAAAGCCATGAGCTAATCATTATTCTTCAAAAAAGTGGAAAGATACAATTGACAATTAACAAGTTAAAGCGAATATACTGGAAGTTAAGCAATATCACTGGCAAGAGGACGGAAAGACACAAAATATCACGTACAGTCCAATATAACGACACAATATAGATCACTCACAATCCGGACAAAATAGCGCATATATCAACCAGACTTTCATACATCTCTAGGTTCAAGATGTTCCAGATTCAAAGTAGTAAGATATGTTTTAACCCATGCTAAGTCTAAAGTGGAAAGAGGCCCTAAATGCTGCTGACGAGACAGGAGGCATTAGAAAAAGCCAATACGTAAGCCACAAAAAACTATCTGTCCTTGACCCAAATCAACTCATAATAGTGCAAATGGAAATATCTTCCTTAACTCGCCAGGAGTATGGACAAATTTATTATGACGCCAGAGCGTCTTACGATCACATCCTCTCAAATCTGGCGGCTATGGCTAGCAGGGCTCATGGGGTCCCCACAAATTTTGTAGAACTACACTTCAAATTATTGAAAGGAATGGAGTATAAAGTCCAGATTGAAGGAAGCACAGAATCAATTACCTTCAAAGATGCGCCAGACAGTCCAATCTATGGCACTGGACATGGAAGCAGAAATAGTCCCTTTATACGGCCTATTCAATCAATTATGCTGCTGAAGAGTATGAACGATCCAGCTACAGACGCACACTATAACTTTGAGAATGAAGAAACCTTCCATATTAGAACCTCCGCATTCGTAGATTACGTCAAAGACATCTTTCTTGAAATGGAAGTGGCAACTTAGAAGAGAATATGGACAATGACTATGAAACTTGGAGAAATATTCTTCATGGCATTTGCGGAACATAAGCCCCAGAAAAAACGCAATCACCATACAGTAAGTTGGGCTTTTAAGCCAACTTGTCAACCAGTTATGCAAGAACTTAAAATTGGAAACCCTGGGTAACACAGTTAGTCATAGGCTACATGATATTACCATCAGGAAGCTTGGAACATCAATAGACTTATTGGTTAAGTAAAGAAAAAAATGCATTCAGATGCTTACAACAAAACAACTTTTGACTCACAAAACAGAAGAATTATACAATAGGATATACCCTCCAACAATACAGAATGTCGGGCCATTTACAATCTTATCCAGAGTTAAAACAAAAAACGTAACTCGCAAACCGTGAAGCTATTCCCGAATAAAATGGGATACTCTGGTAATTCATCATGAGCAGCAGTACACGGACCAAAAGAAATTGGAGGCATGGGATGGCGCGATATAGTATAACAGGGCATTAGCCACCTAGAAAGATTTCTCCTTGGTATTGCTGCAAGCCAACTCCTATTGGAGAAATATCCCTCACGTTCAAATCTTTTAGTCTTTATTTGTTTAGGTTATTCATTAGGGATATTAGGAATCAAGAATGTGTGAGTCAGCGATTAGGAAAAGATAAGAATTAGTAGTCACAACTTTTAGTGCAACGAACGTTTGCCTTCAATCCTCTTCATCTCTCTTAGACTGAATAGAAGACTTGCTAACAAACTCCTTGGACCAATGATGATAATAGCTATTAAAAGATGGTTTTGGTCCCAAGGCCTCTCCCCGTTCGAACACCCAGAAGTGAAAATAGTACATGAGGAAAGGATTTTGTAAAAAAAGTTATTTTTCAATACAATATTAATATCGAATTCCCAATCAAACGCAACAAAAATACTCAGAGAAGGGGACAAATACATTATGGAATATGCATTTATGGAGACATGTCTGGAGTCAGAAATTAAACTCGTGGATTATTGTCGCTTATTCCTGGATGCCATCACCATAGCGGGTATTACTGATGCTAGCAAAGGCATTGTCTCTGAGCTCTATACCTGGACCAAAGCCTGCAAACAGTCAACGCAATGAGAGCTACCATTCACCTTCATCTTGGACAGCATGGAAAAGGTAAATCCAACTAATGACACTCCCAAATAAAAGGAAACAAAAGACAAGCCATGGGCCATGGTTGGCTAAAGCTAGTGAGATTCATGTAGATTAAAATATATATTACAATACTGATAAGAGTGAAAAAAGAGTATGCTCGAGAAGACAAGGGATATTTGAGGTTGCAAGTATTCAAAACAATTATATTCAGAGAAAAACGACAAGTACAATAATAAAATAATTACCGGAGAATGTTATACCATGCTACGTCTCAAAGAGCGGCAAAATCTACACCGCATCCACCAGAAATCAAGATGAGTCACCTGTAGATCAAATCGTATACATCCCTCCCCACTTAGTGTTAGTGTCAGATGGATCAAAGATGGAAGGGAAGGCAACGAGGGCGTACTCCTTTGCAGATATCACGGAGATCAGCTTCTTACAAAATCACAAAAAGTGAACGGCACAGATGTATCAAGTTTCAGCTCTGAATTATCAGGGATATCCTCAGCGCTCACAGAAATGAAGCGTTTGTGTGCTGAAACCTAGGACACAGTATATTGTGATAACCAAGATCCACACATAGAATATGAGAAAAAGATGGCATGTCATATCACAATAAACGGAAGACTACTATCAGGAAGGTTT
>CAAAJI010000005.1:335222-373361 GCA_900642245.1 Fragilaria radians | reverse complement strand
TAGTTTATAAATCTGGATGAAAGTAGGATGGAATTAGTATTTTACTACCTTATGATACCGTTCGAATTAGCTATATCCCTATTGATTTTAGTGGCTCACTCCGTAAACTGTAAACGCTGTACTCGTACTCGATCACTTTCTCGAGTATTCCTGTTCCAACAAAACGCACGAGGGTTAAGGGTAGCGCCGGCCAAATCGGATGTGAAACTTTTTTAGTAGTGTAGATATGTAATCTGTTTTTTTACACTTCAAATACCATTTATGAAGGGGTTAATCCTGATGATCTTTACATTAATGGGTAAATCCATTCTAATTACAAATTTATAATGCTAATATAATTGTTGATTACTTTTAATTGGTTCCACCTGCAATTGCTGGCGATTTTTGTTGTTTTCACCGTATTGAAAAGAGTTAAAATCTTGCTGACACTCTGGCTATACATCTTTATTCTTATGAATAGTATGAACTAGTGAAACCGTGACTTTCTGCTTGTGGTAAATAAAGTAGAGCAAATTGATGGCTCTAACGTAGAAGTTACTTTGAATGGGAAAAATGTGCAAGAGATTTGGGATAACCTTTTCATTACCAAGAAGGCAATTAAAACGCATACATCTTGAGCGGCAAAGAAATTGCCTTACTCTTTTAGAACGGTTTTATAACAGGAACCGTACCCTATCCTCCATCAGTCAACAGTGCCGCTGAGGGCTTAAATACACAGAAAATAGTTGAGATCATTATACTTTCTAGAGCATACAGTTCTAGCAGCAGTGAGGGTCAGTCAAAAGACAAACCAAACATGAAGGGGCAAAGACTGTGCCATTGCAAATGAGGCTAAGTAGAAAACACCAACCAAGTATGGGAGTGGTACTGGAGTAGAGGAGTAATGTTCAAATCCTTCATGAAAGCACTAGCTCAGGGTCCTGGTAAGCTGCTTAGGGAATAACGATTGCACTTTTTGAACCTGGGACACATACAAGCCCTTGAAAGCGTATCAGAAAGATTTTCCACAGGTGTGATTTTCCTATGAATGATTTGGTCGCAAGGTACACAATGAATCCAAGATTGTGCATAAATGGCAGCTTTTTTATAGCTCAAACAATAAAATAAACAAAGCGCAAATCTGAACAAAACTCCACAATGTTTGGCGAGCTGACAAAAAAATAAAGCACGTAAAGCAGCTGACATTGGAATGCACAGTGATCTTTGCTGGACAATCACAGGAAGTGGACGCACTATAAGCAGCCTAAGCATCTGCTTGAGTGAGACCGCAATACGTTCCAAGGGGCCCGTCTAAGTGGTATATACATTGGTAATCTGGTCCAGACCTAGAGTGGCTACTTTCTGTTTGAGCTTCACTTCTAGCACTATCCCACAGCATGCCAACGTTTTCTCTTTCATGAAAGTTACTAAGGAAGTTCAAGCTGGTCAAGTTCAACTTGCCACTGTACTTCAGGCATCACAGGTTGTGATTGTCTTCTTCCATTGCAAGGTCAATAAGCAAGCGTATGACAGGGCTTCACAGGTTTCAATTCTTTTTTTACTCATTTATAGTTCAAATGATTCAAGAGTTCTATTATCTTAGAGGTGTCACATCTTGTTCTGGCAAAAAAAGACTCATGCGCAAACCATGTGTCATTACCGTCTTCACCCTGAGTCAGTAAGCCATCACTTTTCTCAGACAGAATTTTATTGGAGACATCGCAAATTCATACTAAAAATACCAGTGGTCATTAAGGAAATGAAGACAGTTATGGAATAAAGTAAAAAACTTTGTCCAAAGTGTCATTTGGAGATCTCATGATTGATCACCTGGGATTGAGAAACAAAATATCCGCTAATTACAATGGCTCTATATAGCATGCAAAACTATGGCTTAACCGTCAAACTTAGATCTACACATGGTCATAACCTTCTTTCACACAAAAGTCAATGCGACTATGCATTTCAAGGCACAATTATGAACGTGTCTGGGGAAGGTTTATGATCCTATATTAAAGAAGGTCCGGATTGAGAAAAGATGAAGAGCTTCCTGACCATCTATTCCATCTACATTACTAAAGCGAGACAGCTATTCTACGTTGTGAGGCTCGTGTATACTAAAGGATATATATTCTGGGTCCTAGTGGCAATTAATGTAATACTTGTAAGACCTTTTAGAAGTAATTCTAACCTCCAGAATGAGTTCTGTAGCAATTTGTGACACTGGTAATTCCAGACCGTAGGTTGAAGTCTCTACTGTCTTCTGACGTTTAGATACCCATCTGATTGGCGTATTATTCAACATCATAAGTATACCTGTGATGAACCTTGTTGTTACTAAGTCTTGTGCATGATCTGCATCCACATAGACAGTCATCCGGAATTTTGGTCCCTTTGACACAGCAAGGTCATTTGGAATCTCCTCTTCAGCATCTGGATAGAAGGCTTTCCAATTTGGGTGATCCTCAACAGGGTAAGTTGAATGATCTGGATATGTTGTATCAGCAACAACTTTCCCATTTGGAAAGGCCTTTAGGTAAGCTAGAATTCTCTTAGCAGCCTTCAAAATATCCTTCCCTTGGTGACATGTTAAATCTACTCATAGCAGATGCTGCATAGGCTAAATCAAATCTGCCTTACACAATTATCCAGATGCAACATCCTATTATTGATCTATGCTTAGCTGAGTCTTCATCAGTACATAACGGTGTATCATCTACTTCAGGATGATATCCGTTGCTCATGGTTGTCTTGGTGTGTTACAGTTCTTTACCAAAAAGGTTCTCAAACGTAGGGATGACATTTTGGATATAGGTTTTGGCAGAGATAGCTAATCTTAAACCTTGGTTCTTCTATGAATCTCCCAGGATTTCCACATTTGGACCTAAATTGTATTCAGGAATACCTACATACCAAAAAGGTTCTCAAACTTCGGGATGACATTTTGGATATAGGTTTTGGCAGAGATAGCTAATCTTAAACCTTGGTTTTTCTATAAATCTCCCAGGAACTCCACATTTGGACCTAAATTGTACTCAGGAATACCTACATTCTTCAATAGGTTTTTCTCTAAGTACTGGATTACTGCCATGAGATCCTTGCTCCAATAGAATATCATCCACATATGTCTTATCTATCATCCATAGATCCGGGTCATGCTTATTTTTCTTGAATCCTTATCTTAGTAATGGTTCTGCTAAACGTTTACGACATCTTGCGGCAGAAGTCTTCAATCAATATATTAACTTTTTTATGATTAGATTCTTTCCACATAATCCTGCACCAAACTCTTGACCAGCGTTTATGTACACTTTTTCCTTGGTCTTCCCATATAAAAAGGCATTTCCAAAATTACATTTACAGCAGTAGAGATCATATAATTCTCCTAAGAAAAATCCAATTCTTACGGTATCCATTCGTACAAGACCTGAATAATTGTCTTCCGTTTCATTAACTCTCCAATTGCCTCCTGCAACCAATCTTGCTTTGCCTCAGGTCATATTTGACATCAAATACTATGTGATACGGAATCTTCTGTTACCCATTAGGAATACTTACCCCTGAATCAAGTACTGTAAATGTCTCATAATCTGTAAGTTGTTTGAGCTCTGTCCTAATCGCCTCTTCCCATGAATTATTGCAGTTTTTCCTGTCTAAATTGATAGCATTCTTGATTCCTTTGGGAACTTGAATTCCAAATTTGTACTTTAAGATTGTTGGACTTGTTGAAACCTTGTGTACCCTGTCAATATCCACAGGTGTTTTAACCTTACAGTACTGTACAAGATGATGAAAAGGCATCTTATTTAGAAGATGTTGGTTCCCTGCAAACGAGATAGCTGGTGTAGGGTTGTTGAGACATAATGCAAAGAAATTCACCCATGATTGTTACTAGTTAATATCTTTCCATTCTACTAGGCATTTATGATTTGCACTTGTGTTCATTCCTATTTCTTCACAATATTTGAGCACCTTAGTACATTCCCATGACATATCCTTGTCATCCTCAGCCATTTCCAGTACATGCACTTGATGCAACCGATCCAGCTCTGTTTGAGACTTAGATCCCATCAAAGCACTATGGTATATCTGACACTCAGTAGCTCCTAATTGAAGATCTAAAATTTTTAAGTTCTCATGACCTTTAATCATAACTACATCATACAAAGGGAAGAAGACTTCTTGACCACTTGAGTTACAGATGGCTTGTAACTGTGACGGAGGTCTATGACCAACATTTTGGTCCAAATGACCAGTTTTGGATCTTGTTCTGCTTCCTTGTTTTCTGTTTAGAATGACTATTTCTAGGAACATTACCTGGCATCATATCTAATTTATTAATCATTTCTTGCACATCTGGCTTAAATGATACCACTTCTGTGTAATACTGTGCTTAGATAATTCTTCAAGATCTTGAATGTCAGTGTGTTGCCTACATTCTCTGCAAAACCTACAAAGTATCCAGGCTTCTTGCTGGTTTCTGGTAAGTTTGAAACCGGATCTAAGTGCAGAACAGGTACAAACCAGTAAAACTTCAGGATACGGGAGATATCTGATGCCCCCTCCCCTCTTGAAACTTGTTCTGGTATTTTCCAATTCATCTGACGGTTTGTACTTAGATTATGAACATGTGCCAAGTAATCCTGTTCTAGGAAACGCCTAGCATCTGGTGCACCAGTTCTATCCAATAACACTTGAGCATGTGACTTTAAGTATTTTACACCATTTAGCTCTGCAGGGTTCTACCATGGGCTGTGTGGTTCTGTCCATTGATCAGCAATGACTAGATCTCGATGGATTTGACGAACTCTCTGACTCATTTCAGATTTTGCATTATCTCGTCTGAGTGCAGATGGTATACCATGTTGCCTGATAAAGTCAAGATAGACATCTGGAAATTCAGACTCAGTCTTCATTCCTGCTACATATAACATCTTGGAAGTCATACCAAAGAATACTTGTGCACAATGGAATCCTTCAATAGACTTGGTAGAAGAAAAATAAGTATGGGTTGTACGAAATTGTTCCCGGCTTGTTATTTTTCTGTTGCTATGCCGCTACGATGTTATAGACTTTTCTTGTCTTGCTACATAGAGTTGTCTCTCTGATGTGTTAGCTAGTGTTGGGACCTTTTTGGCAGGCAAGCAGAAAAGGATTTATGACAAATAAATGACAATAAGCACACACACACACAAGTGTTGATGCAATGACAATGGGCAAAACAAACAAACAAACACAAGCGTTTTACCTTTGTAGTTAACCTAGAAAGATAAATAGTTCTAGAATAAATTTATGCTAGAATATATTTTTTTGTGTAAATTGTGAGCCTATAATTTAAATTACTGCTTTCTACCTTACCATCGGATGGGAGTTTAGAGCTAGGGGAAAGCTAGAGATGACAAGAACAAGACCAGACGCAGCACAGGGAATTACAGGTTACTAAAATTAACACATCAAGTTCTCACAGCTCTTTTGGGAGTATGATAGCTCCCAAAGTCCCAATTGAAACTGAGGCAAGTCAGATGAAAGAGTTTTTGCAGCTAAAGTTGATGGTGTTTTAATACAGAATTGTCTTCCAAGAAAGGAAATAAGGTGCTGTATAGGAGTATCTATAACTCCACCGTCAAATATCAACTGTAGGGCTTGTAGATGCATACGAAAGGAATTCAGAAAGTATCACGTAAGAATGAACATCTATTTCTTCAAAAGATGGGATACTTCAATACCATGGCAAGTAAAATTGTTTTGGGAAGTCCTGATTTAAGAGGGATTGACTTGATATGTAGAACAAGGTCGTCTCAATATACAGATGCATCCCGTTTGAACTCAGATTCGTTAATCCTTGCAGGTTATATCTCAATGTTCATCCCTTGAATCCACTCTGTGAAGCATGAAGGTGATTAAGATAGTTTAGGATCCCCCACATCATCATCACATTCATCATAGCTCTAGCCTCATCAGACTCCGTCTTTTCAGGAATCTCTGTATTCAGCGGCTCAAAATCTGAAATCGAAGTTACACGAATGAGCTCAACCTGCATTGCCACTAGAAAGTAGTCATTTCCGTTTTTACAGCTCTCTCGTTCATTTTAGACAAGCTCATTTAACTCTTCTGAATTGAAGCCTTAGAGCAAACTGCTTCGTCTTGCTTTCACCACACTGCTTAACCTTGGACTTCTGATAATTTTTGAGAATCTCCATTGTCGAATTGAGCATTTTAACACTTATTAGATATTTGAAACCAATCTCCAATAGATGCTAGATGCATCTTTTTCCGAAATAAATGCATTTGATTCAACAAGCTTCTTGAATTGCTTAGCCATTTTGGTGCCATTAGGACTATCTAGATTGGAACCAGGAGCTCAAACTGATTTGTCTGCCAAACTGATTTGACAGCACCAGGAGAAGGCTTCTTGAGAACACTAATCGTTTTACTTTTTGCAACCTGGAATGAAAAACAACAAGAGGTGTGAGAAACATGTTCATCAAAAGTTTTTAAAACCACGAATGTGTTGATGAATTAAATTACTAGTAGAAAAAATATAGGATCTTCACCACACTTATTAATGCCCTTGTAATCCAAATGTCTGACTGGATTGTGTAATTGGGAGATATACTCTCCTGTTTTACACCCTCAAGAAATTCATTGTTTTTGTCAACCTTATTCTTGGAGGGACCCTTTCCTCTTTCAGGATTCTTGCAAATGTTGTTGGAACCTTTCTTTCCCCAAGCTTTCTTTGGAGCGGGGCGTCAAAGTTGAAGAAGTTAAAGAACTTGTGCATTGACGTCAGAATACGTAGAGTCAACATCATTGATGATAGCAACGGTTTGATGCAAACCTTTTTAGGTAGATCTTGAGGCAGCATCTTGCTAATTTAAGTAGGCACAACACCAGAGACCCTTCATAGTCTTCTTAGACTTTTTTTGACAATCTAGTGGGCACCTTTATGGGCAAAGAGAGAAGAAACAACAAAATAGGAAATAATTTTTCTAGTGCTATTCAAATAGTCCAAAGTACCGAAAGGATACATTTATTTGTTCCAAAGGGGGAGGAGGGTAAATTTTTGGCAAACACATACCCATTTGGACTACTTGAATAGTCCGCAAAATTGCAGTATTCACTCTATGAACAATGCTTTTCTCATTTTTTGGCCAAGGCTCAAAACACTTGCACAATGAGAGCAAGAACATACCTCCAATTGAAAACAGATGCAGTAGCGAAGAACAAACAACTCTACATAAATGGATCACCACCCTGACCGAAAAGAATAGTACAAACGCAACAAGCAGTTAACCCGCAAAATCCAAACCTAAAAAATGGAAAAGAACAGAATAATCATAATCCAAGCAATCCAACAGAAAAAGTATACCTCGTAGGCAGCGAATCAAACACAATCAAGGAAAACTCCTTCACGTCAGGTGAAACCAGCCCTCTCGATTCGTTGCCGTCAGTCAGGGGAGAAAGAGACCATCAGTGAAAAGCGCTATGGAGATCAGAGCACACGGCAGATGTACAATTCAAAAGCTAGAGCTGAAAATGGGCTTGCCATATGGAAAAGATCTTAGAAAGATACCCCAAATATGTACTCCCTGCACCAGCAACCTCCAGAAATCTGAAGCCCATGTCAACATTATGGTCAACATATGTCAGACATAGGAATACAAACCAGAAAGCGTAGTACAATGACTTGATTGATGCTAGCACCAAAAATATCTGCTTTGTGTAAGGAGTAAACATCTCAATGTGCAACCATCTAGTCCAAAAATATTGCAATAATTGTACCTTGGGTACTTCACACTTCAAGCTTGTATTCACTTTTGGAAATATAGACAAAGGAAAAATGTTCATCTCAGTCATCACTCTATGAGATCTAACTACTATTATTTTGTGCGGTTAGGAATCATGAGATATGACCTATCTATAGATCATGGATGTAGATTGATATGTATTCATAGCAATTACGTTGGCTTTTTATAGAGGTGTGTTGAAGGAGAAGTAAATGTGTTATGGGCAATATTCTTTTGTCCAGAAATTAACCCCGAACCACACAATTTTTTTTTGCTCCATTAAAACTCTCCTGTACCATGGCCGCTAATCTTGAAGCTCTTGCGACAGAAATCGGTGCTTTGGCTGAAAAGATTAAAACATTGAAGAGTGAAGGGGCTGACGCTGGTTCTATCAAAGCCTGTGTCGATGCTTTATTGGCTGCAAAACAAATGTATGCAGAAAATAACGGTGGTATCGGGGTTGATGGAACTCCCTACGAGCCACCACTTACTAAAGCACAGAAAAAGGCGAAGGCAAAAGCAGAAAAAGATGGAGCGGGTAAATTACCGCCGGTTGCATCTGCTGCCGTAAGTCATGTTGTGATTGATGTGTTGTCAGACAGGTGTTACTGTTGAATTTGATTCTCATTAATGGTGCATATTATCCTTTTGAATGAATACTCGCCGTTTCACAAACAATAGGAAAATACAGAGGAGTCCAAAAATGCCCAGAAAAAGTTGGAGAAAAAGGCAGCTAAAGCGGCAGCGAAAGCGGCTCACAAAACAGAAGAGGGACAAGTCATGAAAGTAACTACAACAGCCCCACCAGCTTCCCAGTCCAGCATCAAGCCTATCCCGACATCTGCACCGTCCAAGACAAAGATACCTATTGTCCCTTCGAAAGTTGTCGTTGGTCGTATGGCATCCAAGGTACAATGCAATCAGATCGTGCTGAATCCAAATTTGCCATTGAAAGAACGACCAGTTGTCACCCTCACCATGGCAATCATCAACAATACCATTCTAGACTTTACTATTACGCCCGATCACCTTTCACGTCATGCGGCATTAGGACTAGATGACGGCAGTACCTTAGTTGGTGACTTTGCCATGGCAAGATATATTGCAAACAGGACTAACTCCCCGCAAACCGCGCACATAAATTCTTGGATGGACTATGCACAATCTTTGATGCAACTTTCCCATGAACAGGTACTTCAGGCTGTCACTGCAACCTTAGAGCAAGCCTTGGCGCAGCGAACCTACCTAGTGGGTTTTTCTTTGAGCATGGCAGATTTAGCAGTATTTTCTGCACTTGGTTTTCCGGCTGAACTTTCGAAAAAAGCAGCTATTCTTGAATCTATACCTGTCGAAGCCAAGGCCACAAGACGTTGGCTTTCCATGGTAGCGAGTGCACCTTCCGTCATGGAGGCCACACAAATAGCAACTGGACAAGAGGAAGCGGTTTTTGATGAATTTCCGTTGGAACCCCTTGCTTCAGGAATGAATTTCTTGGAGGGTGGTATTGCCGGAAGAGTTGTGACACGATTCCCCCCAGAACCTTCGGGATATCTTCACATCGGGCATGCCAAAGCAGTTCTTTTAAATGATTACTACGCTAGGCGCTATCGTGGTCGTCTGATCGTTCGCTTTGACGACACCAATCCCTCGAAAGAAAAGGAAGAGTTTCAATCAAGCATTGTAGAGGATCTCGCCAAGTTGGGTGTAAAACCCGATTTGATTACTTTCACTTCGGATTATTTTGACACCATCACCAAATATGCGGAGTATTTGATTCACAATGGATTAGCATTTATGGACGATACTCCTCAGGAACATATGAAAGAAGAGCGCATGCAACGCAAGGAGAGCCGACATCGCAACCAAACACCTGATGAAGCCCTAAAGTATTTCAAGCTAATGTGCAGTGGAAGTGAGGAAGGAGGAGCCTGGTGTCTACGTGCAAAAATCGATATGCAAAGTGATAATGGAACGATGCGTGACCCTGTGCTCTTCCGTCAAAACTTAACACCCCATCATCGCTCTGGCTCTCGCTTTAAGGCATACCCAACGTACGACTTGGCATGTCCCATTGTAGATTCCATCGAAGGTGTCACACATGCCCTTCGGACGACGGAGTACAATGATCGTGATGCCCAATATCAATGGATTCAGAAATCGTTGAATCTTCGTCGAGTCCGCATTCATGCATTCTCTCGGGTTAACTTCAACTACACAGTTATGTCAAAGCGAAAGTTGGCATGGTTTGTGGATGAGGGTCTTGTAACCGGATGGGACGATCCACGATTTCCCACAATTCGAGGAGTTGTGCGGCGAGGTATCTATATTGATGCTCTACGTTCCTTTATGTATAGTCAAGGAGCGTCACGCAATATCGTAAATATGGATTGGAGTTCGTTTTGGGCTCTTAACAAAAAGGAGATTGACAAAATTGCTAAGCGATTCATGGCAGTTGACAAGACGGATCATGTCCGCATGAAGATAACGAATGGCCCATTGGTGAATTCAAATACCTTTCTCACCACTGATTTTCACCCCAAGGATCCAACACTTGGAAAGCGCCTTGTTCGTATTGGAGGAGATGTTCTTCTCGAGACTGTCGATACCGAAGGTATGGTTGTAGGTGAGATTATTGTTCTAGTTCGATGGGGAGTGATGAAGATTCTTCAGGTGGATGGTGGTTTGGTGGCAGAATATATTCCCGATGGTGATTTTAAGAATGCAAAACGCAAAATAAGTTGGATTGTGGATGTTGCCGATAACACAGCTTGCGTTTTGACTGAGTTTGATAATTTAGTGACGAAGGATAAGCTAGAAGAGGAGGATAAATTTGAAGATTTTGTCAATCCGTGCACAATGGCTATAACAGACGTCATTGGAGACGCAGGCCTTAAAATGCTTCAAAAGAACGAAATCATTCAACTGGAACGTCGAGGCTACTATCGCGTAGATCGACCTTACATGGGGCCTGATAAACCTTTGATTTTGTTTACAGTACCCGATGGCAAGGTAAAGGCCATGGGGGGGATCACAGGTAAATTGGCACATCGATAAGATGCATTTGAATAATACTAGAGAATTGAAAGATTGAATTTAAATGTTAAAGGTTGATTAACACTGAACTTAGGATGTATTGCATCAGATGGATGGAAGTGTCATACCAACGACTGCTGCTTGATCGACGATATATGAAAGTGTACAATTTTCATGTATGGAGTTTGGGATGACGGCAGCGCAGGGGAACGGTGCAGGTTGTTTCATTTGTACTTGATACGTCTGAGTCTTTTCCGAGTCTGCAATAAACGAGTCAAAAATTTGGGTCAAAATAGGTGCCTTACTTTCTCCAGCACCACAAAAGATTACACTTCGCGTCCTATGATTCAAAACATGATACGTTAGTGTGATTCGTTTCGAGGGTGGCTTCGGTGAGTCCAGTATGGAGGCAACCCACTTATGATTTTCGTTCAGTAATGCATGACCAGGAAATAAAGAACATGTGTGTCCATCGGGACCAAATCCAAGGACTGCTAAGTCCAATTGATCATTTGACTTGGATAGGACGCTTCGTACTAAAGTTTCATATGCTGCAGCGACAGCCTCTGGATTGTCGAGATTGGTTTCATCGATGCCATAAATTTGAGACTGGGGAATGACATTGTTGGTATCCATAGTTGAAAAAACCACTCGTTGCAACAGTCCCATATTGGATTCTGGATCTATTAGGGGCACACATCGTTCATCTGCCAGAATGACATGCCACTTATCAAATTCTGGCTTTCGCCCTGACGACTCTCCCAAGGCAGTACTCAATTCGGCCAAGTATCCTACGAGAGAACCTCCGCTTAAGGCTATCGTAAAGACACCCCGAGCTTGAATGGCTGCCGAAGATATTCTGGCTATTTCAGAAAGTAATGTACGTCCAAGTTCAGTCGTTGAAGGGCAAATTATAAGCTGTGATAAAGGTTGAATCTCTGCCATCTTGTGGTTTCTCTTCAAGTAAACTAACTTTGGGAACTACCTTAGTAAATTAGAATACCATAATTTTCCCCTTGCAGTAATTTTTTAATTACTGTTGTGATAAGATTGCACAGAATACTGTTACGAACCCATGCAGTAAACTTCCTGTTGTCATAGCTAATCTTTCTTGTACAGAATACTGTTTTAAACACACTGTTGTCATAAACTCAAAGAATCAATAATCTATCTCGGACACACTTCCATCGCATCGTCAACAACATTTGGGACGCATGCTGTCCTTCACAATCACTCTTCGTTTGCTTCTACTTGTGTTGACAAACCCAAACTTATCGCATGGCTTTACCCCTCATTATTTCCAACGAAATTCTCCTCGATCCTTGGAATCGAACGTTCAATGGGCTGGGAACAAGAAGGTAAAGAATCCACAAGATGAAGTTGAGAAGGAACCATACGAAGAATTGAATCCCGTTGGAAAATTTTCTTGGTACGCTGTGGAAGCATTTGGCAACCTTTTCGGTAAACAGAATACGAAGAAAGGAGGGGTATTCGAATCCACCGAATTCCCAACCTTGAATTTGACCGTCGCACCTACAACGCTACAAGAAACCCTACGACGAATCCAACTAGATAATGATCGATCCTATTTTCTATCTGGTGACGTCGATTCACTCATTTATGATGAACGCTGTCTTTTCTCAGATCCCTTTGTGTCCTTTCGGGGACGTCAACGATTTGTGGACAATCTACAAAATCTTGGAAGTTTCATTACGAAATATTCTGCAAAGCTATTGGAATATTCCACATCATCAATGGAGGCTGGTGAATTTGTTGTCCAAACGAAGCTCATGGTAAAGCTAGAGTTATCTCTCCCCTGGAAACCAGTCCTTGCATGGCCATGGGGAGTGAGGTATGTCATCGATCCAGATTCCTTCCTCATCATGGAACATATCGAATCTTGGGATATTGAACCTCTAGAGGGGGTGAAGCAAATCTTCCGGAAGGCAACTACACAAATAAAGGAAAAGGCATAGCGAATGGTGCCTATGTTTCTAGCTTTGAAAAATTATTTGGTTAATTCATTTTTCTATGCTCAAGAAAATGCCAATACAAGGGTTGTGATCGCCAAATTGGAACCTGATGCATGCTAGAATCACGTCACTATTCATTATGTATGAATTGACGTATATTTTCCCTTTCTACTATAATGTATATGAATGCAAAATGAATTAACTTCATGACTTCATTTTAACGTCTTGTCCAAACGTATCCTGAAAGATCATTTCTGACATATCGTAGCGTGGAGTTTCCGCAGAAGTTCCAGGCTTACCATGACTCATTCCAACATCATCCGAGTTGGATTCTTTTCGTATCAATGGATTACCAGTGGCAATAATAATTGGTATGGAATATCGTCTTGGAATTTTCAAGGCACGACGAATGCCAGGCCCTCGTATACCCTCCATAGGACAAGTTGCAATATCACGAGCAGAACATGCTATCATATACGCCATTGCAACCAGCATCGTATTTTTGGTAGCCCACGTCTCAGCAGAGGATAGTGTCGGAACGACGACCCATTTGCCAATAATAAGATTCGTCAAGCGGACACCTACTCGTACCATAAAGGAAATGGGTATTGACAACATTCGGGGAAGAAATGGATAGCCCGATGAAAAGAGGATTAGAATCAACTTTAACTTCATCATAGGCCAAAGTTTGTCCTTCCATGTGGGATTATGATTTTCGAGCAGACGTTGGTATCGTTGTAATGCTTTACCCGTTTCGTGATCTGCCAAGAAGACAACAGTACAATCAGAATCACGAACACGATACGCATTCTTTCCCGAACAATGCCGTGCTAGCAAAGCTTTTTGATCCGTTGAGGATACAACAACCATCTTGTAAGGTTGTGCATTAAATCCAGACGGCGCTCGTCGTGATATGTTAAGGGCCGCCAATGCCATATCCACAACTGTCTGATTTGATGGACTGGGAAGCACTGTAGATTCCATAATTCCATCGTATCTTCGAAAGCGTGTACAAGCATATCGCTGCAATAACGAATCATCCACCGAGTTGTGGTCGCTTTTCAAGTAACGTCTGTGGTCGTCCTCATCCTTATTCGATTGTTCATGTTCCAAGATGGCCGTCAATACGCGAGGACATTTTGAAAAAGGAAATAGAGGTTGAAATCCAGATATAAGAGCGATTGGAAGAAATTGGAAAAAGACTAGACGCAGTCTACCAAATTTAGTATATCTCATTTTGTTTTTGTTGGTGAAGCTGTTGAGAGAAATAGAAATGATATCCCTAATGCTAGCTTGCTCCTTAACCCTTTTAGATTTTAGACCACTTAAAAAAAATTCGAAAACGAAAAAAATTATCTGATGAACAATTAAATCGATTTCATTTTCTTTCTGAACAGCCAATCGTACGTATTTTCCCCGATATCAATGTAGGAGCAGATGGATGACAACTGGGTAGCCACATGTGCTATTTGTGGTGGAACTCCTTGTGAATGGGAAGAATTTGGAGAAGGCATATGGGGGCAATCAAAACATTTGCACAGTCGAAAACAGCAAGGCAAACAAGAGGCCATAATAGATGATAATAGTGTCATAATACCAAGCTCCGCACTGAGAAAAGCATTGTACAAAGCCTTTGCCTATCTAAATTGTGGTTATTGTGGTAAAGGAAGTATGACACCGTTGCGTAACAGAACATTGAAGTGTCTCTATAGGAAGATGATGATTACATGGGTTTTCATGAAGAATGAACATAGTTGTCAATTAAAAATGCATTTTATTTCGTCAATTTTTATTGGGTACCATTAGTAAATTACCTCCACAGCTTATTGTCATAACAGAGAGCTGTATCACCTTGAAGTGCTCCTTGACAATGATATGCCGTAATCCATATTGAAAGCTTTAGCTCAATTGATTGTCAAGCATGTTGTCAAAGCTGTAGTTCAATTCGGTGTCACTGTTGTTGCACTTCTTTTCAACGAAGGAGTTTGAATACATGATTCAATTACATAAATAGTTTAGAGCGTGTTATGGATTTCTTAAAAAAAATCCTAATTTTCTTTACCACTTAATTGATTCTTGCTTTTTCAGACTTTTCATTATTTTGGAATAGTAAGCTTTCCAAGTAGTACATCCCTCATTCCAGAATGAATTGGCAAATATGTTTTCACTTCCTATTGACCATTTTTCCTTGTGAAGTTTAGAGTTCTATTGCACTCATTAACATCGCTGCTTCTCAAAACCATTTACCCTCAAGTTTGAATAGAAAATTGATCAAGTCTAAATCGGACGACAAAGAGTTCCTAATATGCCCCACACTTGATTCTCTTCATTCTAATTTCTTCTCTCTCCCTTGCAATAATACTCTGACCTCATCTCTTATTGCTTGAGACATCTTTCGAACCACTAACGTTGCTCTTTTGAGCACAAGACTAAGCTCTGCTTCAATTTCAACGCTTTGACTTGGAGACTGAGGAGCTGATTAGATAATGATTTGCATTTTTTGTTTTCCGGAATCTGATTATGTCTGTTATTTCAATTGAAGAATCTTTCGAGATCACTTGATTGCCCATTATTATTCAAAGAAAAGTTCTTAAGGCTCGTGTCGATTCGCAGCATTATCTGCAATTGACTCTTCACATGTTTTGTTTCTGCCAAAAACATATTCAAATGGCATTCAAATTTGACATCAGTAAATTGACTTGGTATGATTCATTGCTCATTGATGAGCATGTCATAGTAATTGTTCTTTGTTCAGTGTCATAATTTTCAGTTTGTTCACATTGATACAAAACAGTCCGAGCCAAAGGAACATCATGGATGTTTCAAACGATCTTAATGCATGGATGATTGTGAAAAAAGTCAAAGTCTAATCTTGAATTAATCATCCATCATCTATCACAAAATTAAATGGAATCTCTGGTTGTTGGCTCTTCCGGACGATTAACTAACTAGGTGTAATGAGGTTGTTGACTTTTCCGATTCTGTAGATTATTTCTGGTTTCATTATTGACATAAATTTTCTTCAGTTCAAATATTTTTGTGATAACGTGCGGCTTTATTCACAAGCGACTAGGTTACAGAAGTGAGAAACTATGAGTGAAGGATTAAAATTTGCATGAATTATTTATCCTTCTTAGATTCGTTTGCTGCATTCTCATCTGCTTCGTCGTCCTCGTCAAAGGTCTCAGTTTCCGTTTGCAACTCATCATAGTCGTTACGGTATGGAGGACGTAACTCTTCCGCAGGAGGGACAATCAAAATAACGAGGATAGCAACGAGAAGAATGACCCCCACTAGACTGTATGGCAAATGTCGGAAAAACATGAGTTGAGCCTTTTCTGCCAGTCCCTTCCAACCACGATTGGAATGCGCACCCTTCTTCTCCAAAAGTCCATTATCAATCGCCTCTAGTAAGGCTTTAACGTCATGTCCAAAGGTTTCATTTTGATAAAATGTTTTTGTCGGAACATGTAGGACAAATATCTGAGGGATGGAAGTAACTAAGAACTGCTCGAGAAATTTTTGCCACAGAATCCCATCCATATATCCAAAGTAGTATTGAGAAGTAATGGCTGATGGTCCGTTTTTGGCGTAATCGCGGAGCTTCTGTTCCATATCCATAACTTCCTCACGGTCGCTTCCATTGACACACCCAATCACAAGCGATTTTCCAACCTTTCCGATTTTATAAAAGTTAGAAGGCCCCATCTCAGAAACCAAAGGAAAATTGTTCTGCGTCATAAACGAAATAAAACTATAGGAAGTCAGATCTTTTGCATCCCAAAATAAAGGGTCGACATTGGATTCAATTTTGGCAATAAAGGAATCGGGAAGATCATTAATTCCTGGAATTTTTAATGTTCCCTTTAATGTCTCCTGAGTTTGCATCACAACGAAGTTAGCAATCGACTGCTGCTTTCTTGCTACCTGGTTAAATACTTGTGCAAGTAATGTAGATTGCAACTTTTCCTGTAATGTATTACCTTGCATGGCGTTGTCATAGAGAAGAAATGCAACTCCTGGTTCATTGTCCGTTGCAAATTTTAGTGCTTCGTCATAGTTATCCACCGGCTGTACTGCGGGTAAACTCATTTTTCGTGCGAAGCCAATGATCTGATACGACTTCCGACCACCAGGATAATCATGAAATACTCCATCCCTATAAAATTTAAGCGTAGGAAAGGACTTCACGTTGTACTGATTACACAATGCCTTTTCTACAGTACAATCGACTGTACCAATGGCCATCTTTCCCTTTACCAACGGGGCGACTTCCTCCAAGATAGGAGCTAGGGCCTTACAATGCCCGCACCTAAGCAGGATTAATGTGAGGACTGTCGATAATTGGATATTGCAGGGATATCCGTGTAACCTGAAACCATCCTTTCACTTACCAAGGAGCGAAAAACTTAATTAAGAAGAGACCATTTGCAGGATCTTCCAAGACTTCAGAGAAGTTCTGACTAGTTAAGATTTGCACACTATCATAAGGTGTTCCGTATGCAATAACGGCAATGATATTTAGAAATACAACCCAAGCAGTCAGCATTGTTTTTTGTTTTCACCAATGCACAGAAAACGAAAAAATCTCGTAGCTGCCCCCTCCTCTGTACGGAATCATCCAACTTCGAGGGAATTTCGTAAATTTTAATTTCCCTTCTTTTCGACTTTCAATTAAACCAAGTTATATACAGGCTTCCTCTCGACATATAATGTGATGAATGAAACAAAGCCATCCTGTACGAAGAGGAGCGCAAGGGATAAAGGCTCATAGTCACTACGTCACCTATGTACAAGTCTCACCCAGGGAAACGCATAATTGTATGCATGAGCTATTATGTCCATTGAACAAAAGCATTTCACCCGTAAGACAAAATGCTGCTCAATTACTGTTCCACAGTAACTATCATAATATCAGCATCACTTGACAGGTAGTTTAATTGGTAAATCCTAGAATTCTCCAAGATTGCCAACCTAATCAAAACTAAGTATTTAACATTCAAAGGGTGATCCAGAGGATAACTCCCTTTTCAAGTTAGTTTAAGTGATTTGTGTCAAAGTGACTTCCGGTAACAATCATTTATGCTTCTGTATTCGCTACTAGCGCTAGTCCTTCATAAATCCACATAATAATGCCACATGGCAGAACAAAAAAAGACAATGATCATGAGACACTGAAGGATCAAAAAGCTAATCCCTAACACAATAGCTTGTAAACAATAACAATTTAATAATAAAATAGTAAACTAGGAGATGTGTGTGTACTGGTAAAAGGAGACATCCTGTACCGTTAGTGCATGGTAAATAATAGTAGAATCAAAATATTCTTATATTTACTCATCTTGCTATGAGTAGTTACAAGTAAACTATCCTATTACTTACCTACCACAAGTTTAACTATGATAAATGATTCACAAGTTGAACTCAGTGAAGTTAAACATCGTTTATAAATGGAAAGTATCATTATACAGTCCAGCAGCTAACTCTCTAATAACAAAAGAGTCTAAATGCTAAACTAGCTTTTCCTTATTGACCACCAGCATGTCCTTATGAACAACTTCAGGAGATTTGTCTTAACAGTTGGGAAGAAGCTTTAGAGCAAGATACAATTCTTCAAGAGAGTTCACAAACATCTCTTGAGAAGGGTCAAGAATTCACACAGTATTGGGATTCTGTTTGCTATTCGACTTAATAAATGACAATGTGTTGCAGCATAAGTCCATGAAATTTTCAGCATTTCTTTGTGTATCCTAACCAGTTCTGTTATGTTAAATATTCTCTTATTTTTAGATATGAAATGATACTTGCCTCATGAATTGTTAATGTTCAGTTTTTCTCAAATATTTGTATTCATGAGTTGCATATGTATATATATATATATTTTACGAGGGCAAGATGAGATTGACTACACATCCATATATTGGACAAGCCTATTGGAACATTTCCTTTGCAAAGGCGTTGAAAACATATTCAACCTGTCTGCACAAAACTAGATTTAAGTAGACAATTCCGGAATGGATAAGAGCAATTGATGTGTATAGGATCATAGCTATAATTTTGATTTGACGTATCAATTAAGCATATTTTACTCTACTTTGTCTTTTGATTCATTGAATCAAATTAGAAAAAATAGCTAGTTGACTAAAGTGTGAAAGAATATTTTGTTTATCATAATCATGTGCGGTAGATTCTTAGGGCATCCTATCCTTTCATTTGACTAAAATATTTATTAGGTGGGACCTAGTTGGTTGCATTCACCAACGCTTTTAAATCGCTATCACTGTCTGTATAGGTAGATATCTAAAGCAGCTTGGAATGCAATCGGCTAATGCCTCTATTTAAGTTTTACATGAATTTTTTTTTACTATGTCTGTTCGACCTTAAAGGAGTGTTACATAATTTCAATCATACAATTAACTCTGTTATGTCGCTGGCTGAGGATTATAGAAAAGTGACTGAAAATTGCCTCTATACACGTGTCTCATGTCTTGGTTGGTGGATAGCAAGGATAATTGACATCGATGTCCTTATGAATTTTTTTCTTCCCGAGGATTCAAATCAACATCAATAATATCATGCAGGGGAGTCCGTTGAGTCTACCAGAAATTAAAAAAATCAGTAATGAAAATGACTTCCTTGTTCAATCAAAGCTGGCTGCTAAGTATGCTGATTATGCTTGAAATACATTGGGATTTTAAACATCTAAATCGGAGAGAGTATAGTCGATGTCAAGATGAAACGGTGTACGCTTTAAAAGTAAGGGGAGAAAATGTTTACTGAGTTTTTCAAATTATTTGAAAAAACTTAACAGGGAAATCGCAGAAGTATCAGAACTTCATTCAGTTAAATGCTACTCTCCATAGCAATTTGGGCATAATCCGTATAAGCTTTGTAACGCAATCGGCTTTCCAGAGATATCTGACCCTCGGTCAATGGTTTCCGTTACCTTCAAAATGAAGCAAGTCCATATTTCCATTCATTCATATCGGATGAGTTGTATGTTATTTTCCATTCAATCGGCTATTTTATAAAGCTGCATCGTCATAAATCTTAACTACGATACCAACCAAATTCAGTGCCACACAATGCTTCTAAATTTTGTGTATCTTTCGAAAATAGTTTGACCAAAGTTTCCCTTTCTTTTGGAGTAACGATAAATTTTGAATCTTGCATTCGAATACCTGCATTACGGTGCACTGCATTTTGATGCCAAGCCTTATAAGCTGACATATTTTTCGGATCGTTTCCCTGCCTATTGCGAATTTGATCTCTTAAACTTTCAATCGTTTCTAAAAGCTTGGCTGAATCCGATAGGCAGTCGATCGAAATGACATTCACAAATTTTAAACTTGATGATTTTGGAACACGATTAGAAAGTTCTGGATTCCCAAAGGTTTTGGTAAAAACATTTTCATATCGTTGTATGTTAGCAGCAAAATGGCCATTGCGTCCAATACCGGACAATTGTCCACCAGGCCATGTCAGCGCCCAATCAGGAAGTGTATACGTTTTGTCACTGCCTATCGTTTGAAATAGATTTTCAGCATTCAAATACATATTTTCGACTTCATCAGATAATGAAAACTCAATAGCGCTCTCCAAACTTGACGGTGGGTAGTTACTGGTGCGAATTACGGAATTCCACTCGTTAAGTCCCATGGATTTCCCCCATGAAACAGCATTGTTTTCATAATTCCACCAACTTCTTGCTTGGTCGATTGGATTACGCACACATGCCACGAGAACTGGCGGAGGTAATCCTGCCAAGCTGTATGCCTTCGAAATCAAGTAAGGTGCCGTTGGTGATGATAGGTATTGAGCACAACCGTCGAAGGTAAAGAACATCCTCCTGAAGAGATACTTCTCCAGAAATCTTGTGATAACCAGAGGAAAGCACATACGATAGGTCAAAGGGTCGACTTTTCCCAAATAGTGACCGACAAAGTAGAATGTTTCTTTTCCATCGAGTTCAGGATGTCGCCAAAGACAAAATGGTCTGTAACATCCATCTATTGATGCTAGATGTTGACAAAGACTTGTTGTACCACAGCGGACCTCTCCAAGAATAATCAAGTCTGGAAGGACTCGAAAATGGCGTGTCAAGTACCGCCAAATGATCTCCATTGGCTTCAACATTTCTAAGTGAACTTTGAGAGAAGGTAGAATTCTTATTGGTATTCGGCTATTGAATATTGTATGAATCGAGTGACGATAGAGTAATCCCAATAAAAAGAAACTGCTTATGAGAAGACATGCGATCAGACATCTTGTCGCTTGTATCCAGGTACATAGTTCTGATGGAACTCGAAGATGAAATTCAATCCGAAAGGACACTAAAAGAAGTAGGGTAAGTTGCGCCAATGAGTTCCCTCTGAATGCCAGATACGCAAAATGATAGATAAATTCGACGAAAACTTCAATAATCTCCGTCCATGAACAAAAATAGCCTTGCAATTTGTTGGTTGCTAGATTGCAAAATCGAAGTCTCATCAATCTGAAGTTTGCAATGAAGTTTTGTGTTCCATTGTAACTTGGGAATCAGGAATCTGCTGGTACACCCTCATATTTTTTCAAATGGTTTCTTTGTTACTCTTGAAAGTGGACTTGTATTCAAAACAAAAGCAGGACGTCATACGTATGGGCTGTGCCTTGTTGCTGGCTTGTCCTTAATGTCATAACTGTCGCAATATCTTGCCCTCACACTTTCAAAGATAATGTCTTGAATTCAAATGTATATATTTCTTACCCACGTTTTGGGCCTTTGCATATTTGGAATGTGAAATTTCAACCTCCTTGTATATGACCTGGCCATGTCATGGCATTTCAAGTGGTCTATCCATTAATAGTCTCTCCCTGATGACGTGTATTTTCATGATACCAGGGAAATGCTGTTTGACTTAATAATTGAGGAATTCAGCATTTAGCTATAATGTTTACACGGTGCTCTTCTCTTATTCCCTTTAAAATAGATCTGTTCTTTGAAGTAAATGGCAGCTTGGATTGAAACTTAATGCAAATTTTTCCTTATTCCTTTTAACTGAAAAGGCTACAATTACGTAACTTAGCAAGAAATATTTCTATTCTTTAATACATTCAATGGTTGATGACAAATCTCATTTGGATACGTAATTTTAAATGAGATTGCAGCAATAAAATGAAATTGGCTTTTTACGTATGTGATAGAAGCACCTAACTTCCAATAACTTCCTTTATTTCCAAAGCCGTAAGATGGTTTGCTACCATTCAAACTTTGTGTCTTGTTTGATTTGAGACAAGTTACTAGGGACGCAGACTTGCATATATAAAGCAAATTCCCTTTCAAGCAGGTAGCAATGTCAAAGTTGGGGTACTCTTTTATATTTGTTTGGAGTTCATGATCTTAAGGATTGGCTGAGTATTTTGCTCTTGTCATATAATAATCAGGATGCCTGTTTGGTCTGCAAAGCACATAGAATTTTGCAAATTTGAGTCATATACCAGCTATTGATGGCCTCGCTAAAACCATCACTAAATAAAGATGTATGGTCTTTGGAGCTTTACCATTGTATTAGCAAACATCAAGATAAGTTTCTAAATATTCCTTGGGCAAGTTCAGCATAAAATTTGAAAGGCATCTGGGGCAAGTTTGATTTCCAAATGTAAGGGCTTATCTATGTAATTTCCACCTGGGAATACTGTTGTACACCTATTTTGAGAATCATCATTTAGCTTGATGCGATACTAACCCATTCTTCTTGTGCTCCCAATATTTGTCATTTCCATCCCTGTGATCTACAGACGAGATTATTTCGTTTTTGATTCTGACTAAGGGCAATTGATCACCAAGGACTATAACTTTTACTCTTCATAACATTACATTGACTATCATAATGGTACTTAAGACTAGTATAAAATGAACATCAATGGGCTTTCTGTCCCTCACACACATACCTAATTTGAGGAAAAAATGTCTGCTGTTCGGGAAAAGGGTCGCGAAGAGCAACAAGTATGGAATTATGATGGTTTTGCAACAGCATTTCCTTTAAGAAACGGGTTACGTCGCCCCGTCCAATTGAGTAAGAAAAACCATCCGTTTTTGGATTAAGAACGATTTCAAACATCTTTCTGACACGAAACCATGTATTGAGACCAGAGGTTTGCAATTTGCAAGACGTTAAGGATGAAAAGATAAACATGTAACCGAAAAAAGAAATGTATCTCTGACTAGGCACGCAAAACATAAAGCACGCACGCTTTGCTACAATAAAAGACATCAAGAAAGACACGAGTCTCTGTTTCGATTTCACATCGCTTCTGAGCGGAAGAAAAGGTGCTGCTTTCCTTTTAAAACCATACAGCCTATCAAGACTGTAAATATTTCAAGATATCTTTAAGCTTTCTAAAGTTAGCGTTTCAATTGATTCGACAATCTTGGATTCAGCGCACACCAATGCACCTCTCAAAAACGAGTAAAACGCAATAAACAATTTCCAGATTACTAGAGAAAAGACTCCCATCATACGTTCTTACGACAACATCTATTATCACTTCCTTTTCACCAATGTGGCCGAGAGCCAGTCAAGCCCCTCATAGAGACCATCACCTGTTGTGGCACAACATGCTTGGATATACCACTGACGGTACGATGGGCGGAGTCCGTGCAAACCAAGTTTATCAGTCATCTCTGCAGCACTCATTGCATTGGGGAGATCCTGTTTGTTTGCAAACACAAGAAGCACAGCGTCGCGTAATTCATCTTCATTCAACATTCGGTGCATTTCATCACGTGCTGCATCGATACGATCAGAGTCGTTCGAGTCTACAACGAAAATCAATCCCTGAGTGTTTTGATAGTAATGACGCCACAATGGACGAATCTTATCTTGACCACCCACATCCCAAACCGTGAAAGAAATATTTTTGTACTCCACTGTCTCTACATTAAACCCAATGGTAGGAATTGTAGTTACGACTAGAAGAAAACACGTTAGTTAAAGGAGGTTGGAAGATCACACAGCCAATGACACGAAATCGAAATTTCAGGATACGACACAAAAATGACATACCTTCACCAAGTTTCAATTTGTAGAGAATAGTCGTCTTTCCAGCTGCATCAAGACCCACCATCAAGATGCGCATTTCTTTTTTGCCAAACTGTGTAGAGGAGAGGCAATAGGGAAAAACAGAATTAGCATTACGATTCAGTTGTTGTTCCATCAAAAACGGAAGAGGTGTTGAAACGGTCTAAAAGTGACCCTACGTAATTTCCTACTGGCTGTAGTACTCCGAAGAATGACCAGGGTGCATGCCCACCATATCTTGAATCCATTCTTTGTTTACTGAAAGAGAAAGAGGGAACAGTAATTCCTAATGCTGTAACGATGATGCCTTACCATGCGTTCCCAAACTCGCGAGAATGTAAGACCCATTGTAGAATTAGCGTGTACGAGGAAATATCTAAGAGTTGGAAAATTTGATCTCTTCCAATGCCCGAAGAGACGAAAGTGAAAAATAAAGAGTTACTTGTAGCTGCAGGACTAGAGACCGACGTGTGTAGAAAAGTTACTATCAAGCCATAACATTCCGAGTACTTCAGTGCACTTGGTCAAATTAATTCTCTATATTCATGCCGTATATGATCAAATATAGATTTAAAATCTTCGAATGACTAATTCTTTCATTGCTACTAATGTACGGTCTGGTGTGCAAGTAAGGTGCAGTGACCATGTTTTTTTTCTTTTTTTGCACCCCTTTGTACTAAGTACTCTATTTCTCGGGCGGAAGCCCCTTCATCCGAAATTGAATCGAAATGGTAATGCTTTAATTAGTGTAATATACACAAATCTTGAGCGCTTGATCATGGATCTTATGCAGCCTCCAGACAGCTGTTGTGGCGTTGTTGCATTATATCGCTTTCGTTATTCTTTAGTATCAAATGAGGTTTAATGGAGCTGATGCTGTTATCAAAGTGAATTCTGCTATTCATTTTGATGAAAAATTGCTTAGAATTTGTGTAAATAGATAATACTGTGAATGATATTAGCCATGCTACGTTATTGCTGGTCTTTTTATTTCATTGAGCGTTTTGGCAGGATTCATCCAAAAGATGTCATTTTGCACTTATTCTTTTATAATATTTATGCGATTGCTACTAATAGCTAGATTTTTCATCATTGGTCCATATGATAAATCAAGCTGTTACCATAGCCTAGTAAACTCTATGCGTACCTCCTGCTCGTGTATGGCTCTACATTTTTTCATCAACACCAAAAGCTAATTTTCATTGATGAGAAGTGCATATTTTGTATCAGGAAGGTACTTTTTTGAAGAATTAGAAAATCCCGGATTAAAGTGCTGAATAAGAGCAACACCAGGGCATGTTTTGTGATGCATATGAAGTTATCACAGATAAAGTGTGTAGAACTAATCAAAGTGAACTTTGCTCTTTGTAATGAATTCAATTAAACAGATAAGGAATTCGTTTTTGGCTACATTAGATAAAACCGTAGATAGTTTCTCTTTGGTAAACTTTACATCCATGCAGATTGTTTCATCTAGTGAAGGAAAGCAGTTTTGGAATCGATTATTGTTGCTCATCTTCCAAACGAGCTTTGTGATAAACATAAATCTGAAACTGGCATCGTGGATAACATGAGCAAAAATTTTATAAATTTTTATTCCTGGAACCTGACTGAAGCGAAATGCAACCAGAGATGCGCGAAAAATTCAACATTGAAGAATTCCTGAGGTATATTGCTAGAGTCAAAAACTTCTCACATTTCTTTTCTTCTTATTTTTGTGGAGTTCTTTATTGATGGCTTCTCTCCACGTTTTTTTGTTTTGTTTGACCACTGCAATTCTAAGCCTTCTCAAAAGTTGTAGATACCTTAATCGCGTCTCTAGAGAAAAATAAGCAGTATTGGCTTGCAAAAGTGAAATCTCCCTTCCTTCTTTGTATTTCTGAACAGCACTTCTTGATTGAGGGCATTTCCTGCATTTTCGAGAAATGAGCATTGAACTAAAAGCAAACTTTCATTCTTTAGTATAATCATGGATTGTATATTTGTTCTTTAAGAACTTAATGAACATCTACATGCACTCATTATCCTTTGACTGCAAAGTTCTTGTACCATTATCAATAATATATGAACCACTTGCTGTTTGTTCATGTAATCCCATAAAATTTAAGGATAATTCCGCAAGTTAAATTTTTCCTTTGAGATGGAGATAAGATACAATGAATATAGGATTATTCGTTTAGTTTTAACAAATGCTCCTGAAGGAGAATCCCCCCACCAAGACATCTGTATTCTATGTTTAGAGTCCAAATTTTAAACTAGCTCAGAGACTTTTAACACAAAGAAACATTTTCCCTTTAGTATAGCTTTTTTTAATTGTCGGGTATTAACAATCATGGTTTGTTGTATTGATAAGGAAACAAACATTGGGTTGAGAAAAAAATGGTCCAGAATGAGGTCATCAATCATTTTCAGAAGAAAAAGATAAACACCCTTTAACAATAGTAACACACTTTAAGTTTAAGTATATGCATGATGCCTTTTCATAATCTTTGAATAGTGTATTCAACCAATCCGAGGCGTTGAGGAGAGTAAACCTCAATCTCTAAACGGTTTATCCTTCATTTGATCATTGTCACTTGAATGCATGGCTAGCAAAACAAGAACAAATGCAGCGTATTTATTGTGGAAATTGGAGTGTTAATTTATGTCTTTCATACCTACGTACTGTAGTGGTTAGTGGTACAGAGTAGTTCCATCAGAAATTTTTCACGTCCTTTGAGTTCTCAGTAGACAAAGAAATAACGGCTTGAGGCAACAATGGCAGATTTTTCAATTGACGGCGGTATCACTAGACCTACAGGTGACAAAGCAACAGGAATTGCCGGATTGCAGGCTGACAATATTCTAGAAAGCCCTAAGAAAACGGTTGATGAGACCTATACGTCCTGTATCCAGCAATATTTGGCTGTTCATCTGGTCGACAATGCTACGTTTTATGCGGAGAGACTTGTGGCTATTTCTAAGTCTGATGATTCTATTTTCTTACTTGCCTTGTGTTATTATCGTCAACAAAAGCCTCAGCGAGTGAAGTACATACTTCAGAACCATTCTTGTGACAATTCACCAGCACTATTGTACCTATTAGCAACGGTGGCTTTTGAATTGGAAGATTACCTCACTGCCGAAGAGGCTCTACTTCGACAAGCTCGAAAGGATTTTAGAAAAACTGAATGCGAAGATATCGATCAATATATTTTATCGACAAGTGTAAGTCAATAATCCTTTTATCGTTCATATTTCTTATCATTGCAATCCTAGGAAATTGGAAAGCAAACGTACACATCACTTTCCCCCCTCGAAATCAATCAACCAATGCTTTTCTTGCCTCATGATTTTCTTCATTATTCAATTTAACTTCATCAAACCGATTTAGCCTTGTCCGATCCCTAATGGCGCTGCTGGCATTCACTTGCTTGCCAAAATATGCTCCAGGTCCAACCGTAAAATTCGGGCAATTCAATACTATAAGATGAGTCTGAAATTAGATCCACTACTTTGGAAATCTTTTGAAGAGTTATGTCATATGGGAGTCGATGATATGGAACCTAATGTCATTTTCGGTGTGAATATCGTTTTGGAGAATGCTCCCACCAATGAGTCAAGAAAAAACATTCCAGCCGAACAAGTATCTGGAGTTCTAACTCCATCCTTTTCTTTAAGCAAATTCAGTGAATCCAATCCTACATCCGGAGGGGGGTTACAACCCAGCATCACAGCGGCAACTCCTGCTTCGTTTTCATTGCAAAGAGCGTTTCCCTTTGGATCAACCACAAGTAGGTTTGACCCAGAAGAAGGTTCCATCGGAACACCTAATCTTACACCAATCCCGAACGAGAATTCCTTTGCATTGGCGAACCAATCGAGTCGAGCCGTTCAACGAGCAAGGAAAGTTGCATTTCGAGAATATTACGAGCCTTCACCTGAATTGAGGACTGCCTCTCGCACAAAACCGCGTTCGCTTTTTTGGAGTGGATTATCACCATCAGAAGACGCATCTTTGACAAATAAAAGTTTGTTTCACTCTAGCAGAAAGAAAGGGACTAAAGGTTTTAGTGCTGATTACAGCTGTCGTAAAGATCCTCTTCCATTCTCACTGCCCAGTACTTCGCCAATCATTACTGCCAACATACCAAATACAAATCTAGCTACTTTAGAGGAAGATGGAGTGCAGAAGATACTTGAAATGCTATGCTTGTTAGGAGCAGCACAAATAAATCTGGGGCAATTTCGATCGGAAAAGGCAATAAGCCTTTATCAGAGTCTTCCCGAAGAACATTATCATACCGGTTGGGTGTTGCATCAAGTTGGAAAGGCTTACTTCGCCATGGCAGATTATCAAAATGCGATAAGAATTTTGAAGGTAATGGAAGAGCTAGAGCCTCATCGTATGGCTGGTCTTGAAGTCCTCTCAACAGCTTTATGGCAAACCAAGAGAGAAGTCGAGCTTAGTCATTTGGCCCAACGAGTGACTGAATTCGATCGACTCTCTGCAGAGACATGGTGTGTTGTAGGAAATTGTTTTTCGCTACAAAAAGACCACGAAACGGCAATAGCTTTCTTTAGGAGGTCGAATCAACTAGATTCTTTTTTCACTTACTCCCATACCCTATCTGGGCATGAGTATTTTGCTAACGAAGATTTTGATAAGGCAATCGTTTGCTTTAGGAGCGCTATACGTGCCGACGAACGTCATTACAATGCTTGGTATGGTTTAGGTGCAGTTTACTATCGACAAGAAAAGTTCGATTTGGCCGAGTATCATTTTCGACGGGCATGTTGTATCAATCCTCAATCCTCAGTTCTAATCTGTCACTTAGGTATGGCACAAAATGCCAATGGAAAACCTTACGAAGCTTTGGATACCCTTCAGGCTGCCTTTAGTCTTGATCCACATAATCCACAAGCTCATTATCAACGCGCACTGGTTTATCAAGCATTGGATCGCAATGAAGATGCATTAGCCGAATTGGAAAAGGTTAGAGATGCAGCCCCTCGCGAAGCGCAGATTCACTTTAGTATGGGCCGCCTTTACAAACGAATGGGACGAACTGATAAAGCAATGCGATGCTTTCTTGATGCACTTGACTTAGATCCAAAGGACACAAATCTCATCAAGGCAGCATTAGATAAGATGGACGAACCTGACTTGGAGGAAGAAATATCTGCTTTCTAAGTTATGGCTAATAGAGACTTGAGGCCTTAGAGTTATACATTGACGGAGTTACTTTTACTCAACAGAAAGTTCTTCAACTATTACTTAGACTTTTAATGGCGTTTCAAGTGTGAAGCCGAAACAATCGATACCCTCAAAACTTCATTTCCCGAGACTTTTTGGTAGCTTGGTTATGATTGAAAGTCATAAAATGTATCTCTCCTTTTCGTTCTAATGGAAAGCTAATAAGAAAGCTTCGAAGAAGATTTAACCTCCTCTTTGGAATATGATTTGTGTAAAGTGTGAATACTAATCGCGTAGGAATTCCGCTGGACCCGATTGTTTAAGATCTGCTTTCATTATTGTATTGATATGCCGATATTTGATCCAATTCTGATCATCAGTAAAAGGCAGCTTGCTGAATATAAATAGTTGATCATCGTAAATTCCCAGTCCTTTCATCTGTCTGCTGAAAGCCTAACTTTCATGATATCAGTTAACGCAATAAATATGTATGTGATGTGATCCTTCATATTCTTCCGATGCATAAAGTATATTCTCATGATAATGCAGTTCTTTTTATTAAAAGATTCTAAGGATAACATTTGACGTTCAAAATCGATGGAAATAGATGTTAAGGTGCATAGATACAAGACGCATCAGTTCTGATCGTCACATATTTTCGTTTATTGATACTGCAAGCCTGATATGATATAGGCGAACCATATCATTCATGTTAGTCTATGGAGAAAATAATGTTCAGCTCAACATAGGCCCAAAGAGATGATTATATAAAGTGCATGAATCGTAATCAATAAAAAATTATCGGATTTCCCCAAGAGTCTCATTTTAAAATCATGTTATCCGTTTATCTGTTGGACTGAGTTGATAATTACTTAGTGAGATTGTGAAATATGCCTGATCTGATACGTTGAAGGTCCTTGTACAATAAGTTGCAAGTCTTGTTGTTTGTTTTGTGACCCAAATGTGAACACTATTATAACTTTTTAAGAAACTTTTTTGCCACAATTTACCTGCTACTCACAAAAACACGAGATGTTACTACTATGAATCTCATCGCCTATACATAGTGCCCGATTCTTTTTTTGGGAGGCATCAATCCATATTACTTGCCTTTTTGGTCAATTAACAAACCGGGTAACCAGAACATAAACATTCAAAGTAATGTGCATTGTGTAACGAAAAAAATATATCTTTCATATCTTGCATGAAATACTAGTGTTGAGATAACCCATGTCTCTTACTCCTTCCCGTTTTTTTTACTCATCAAAGATTACGGCAATGGTCATCACTCTTTAGGACAGATATAGTATCCCAAAACAAAAGGATTATTTTGAGACTCCTAGGCGCTATTCAATTTTTCAAGGAACAAATCCAGCATAATGCACCATATGCAATTAATCCGTTGCAGACACGAGGCGTATGGTCCGTAACAAGCATTATCAGCATGAAACAAAAAATTGTTGAACGCATTAAAACAACACTCTGTCAGTTACTTTATTTGCTTATGAGCAGAGTTGGCTTATTGCATTTTGTATCTGAATTCTAATTGTACTCAGAATATGATCTGATGTGTCAAATTGAATTTGAAATGACTCCTACATTCTGGCAGAGATAGAAATGCCTCATCTTTTTCAGTCTTCTTTGTTTATTTCTCACTAATCCAGATGTTCTGTAAAGAGCTAAAGGCACTCATACCAACAAGTTGGATCTTAGAAATTTTTAATTTTTTGCATATGTTGTTTTAGCATAGATTTAAGAGAAGCATAATAGGTATTGTCCTATTCCATGTCTTGGAGACGCTTAGAAACGACACAATGAAAAAATTAGGTTCAGTGTCTCCTTATCATATATCTGCTTGTTCTTGTACTTTTTCCAAGTGAGTATGATTATTATAACCTCAGAGACTCTGTATTCAATTAAGGGCAATGACGGGTCACGCTTACAATCCTGGATCATTTCCTCAGTCATTGCAGTTAAAGTGGGTTGGAATTTCAATTATAAATTATCATCCTGAAATTAGCTACAATTCTTTTTGGTCAGACTCTATTGCTGTATCTTTAGCACATCTCTCAGTTTTTTGAGTGACGGCTATTCCATTGATCTGCATATGCTTCATGGATGCAAACAAGTGGATGCTGCATTTTCATCATTGCCAGTTAGTTTACTTGACAAAACGAACGGCATGGAATGGACACGCTAGCAGTTACTGTATGTCTGTTTAAGAGGTGTATAAGTTCTTCTTCTACTATAAATTTTGCAATAATCTGAGATTCTTAATTCCCTTTTTTAGCCTTTGAAACTGCGGCTGCACCCTCAGTCAAGTCATTTAGAAAAACTTATCAATATTCAATATCTTTACTATGTTTGAGAAGACGTTGACTGACATCGTAAAGGGTATTCGTGCCTCAAAACGAGACACTGCGTTATTTATATCACAATGTATAGCAGAGATCAAGCAGGAGATCAACTCCACGGACTTATACGTGAAGGCGAATGCGCTGAACAAGCTCACCTTTCTTCAGAGCATGGGTTACAGCATGTCATGGGCATCCTTTGCTTCCATCGAGGTTATGAGCAGCCCACGATTCGCTCATAAGCGCATCGGATATCTCGCCGCGTGTCAAGGGTTTAACCAGAATACGGATGTTATTTTACTAACGACAAATCTACTTCAAAAAGAATTACGTGGTGCCGTTGGCGGTTCTGGTCTCTATGAAGCGGGACTTGCAATCAACTGCATTTCAAATATTGTCACAGAAGACTTAGCTAAAGACGTTCTTCCTGAAGTCACTAGTTTGACAAAACATCCTCATCCATATCTTCGGAAAAAGGCTATACTTTGTCTTTTTAAATTATTTATGAAGTATCCCCAAGGACTTCGTCTTACTTTTGATAACATTCAGCAATGCCTAGAGGACTCGGACTCTAGTGTTGTATCTTGTGCAGTCAATGTTATCACAGAGCTTTCTGACAAGAACCCAAAAAATTATTTGCACCTGGCGCCAGCATTTTTTCAACTTTTGACACAATCACAAAATAACTGGATGTTAATCAAAGTTGTGAAACTATTAGGATCGCTAGTACCAGAAGAACCTCGGCTTGCTCGAAAGCTTCTTGAGCCTCTCTCTAAAATTGTGGAATCAACGCATGCAAAGTCGTTGCTTTATGAGGCTGTGTATGCAATGACGCTATGCCTACCGTATTGTCGAAAAGCCGATGGCAGTATGCCTGCAATTGTTCCGCGTGTGGTACAACTTTGTGGTTCCACTCTCAAAGATTTTTGCGCAGATAAAGATCAAAATCTTAAGTATCTTGGCCTCGTTGGTTTCGCAACGTTACGTATATCGCATCCTAAATGTCTTGCAGAAAGCGATGCTCGTCCATTAATTTTGGCATGCTTATCAGATGACGACGTTACCATTAGAACACGGGCCCTTGATTTGTTGCCTGGTATGGCATCTCGTAAGAACCTACAAGAGCTGATTGCTCAGCTTCTTAAGCATGTCGATGCAGCTTCTGGTCAATACAAAAAAGATCTCGTTTTAAAAATTTTGGAACTATGTTCTGCGGACAAATATGCCTTACTTCAAGATTTTGCTTGGTACTTAGACATTCTATTTGAGTTATCTTACATCAGCCCAGAGGATATGGGTGAGCTACTTGAAAAACAAATTATTGACGTCGCCCTTCGGGTCTTACCCGTTAGAGCATATGCAGTCAAAAAGTGCTCCGATGCCATAATAAAAAAAAGAGATACAATGATGTTGCAACATGTACTGCCAGCTACCGCGTGGATAGTTGGTGAATACTCCTTCCTCCTCGAAGGAAATTTCTCAAGCATTATAAAATCGCTTACAACTCCTTCGAGTGTTTCAAAGTTACCAAGTTTGACTCAGTCCATTTACATTCAGGCATCACTTAAGGTATTTGCAGCTGCAACTGATGGCAAAGCTAACAGAGAGGAGTTAATCCTTTGTCTCGAGACTCTTAGCAAGCATCTACCATCATTTTTGAATAGTTTGGAGGTGGAAGTCAAAGAAAGAGCGTTTACTGGAATTGAAATTTTGAGGGCCCTGAAACTCTTACCATTAGCATTAACAGATTCCTCCACATCCCAACAAGTAATATCCGACGGGATCAATTTGCTTGATATAAACGATGGGTCAAACAAATTACAACAGAAAAAATATAACTCACCCTTGGTATCGAACCCATTTTCCGCAGCAGCTCCTTCTATCAACTGTATTTTTAAACCCGAGCCAATGAAGCCCATAAGTGTAAAGTCACAGCGTAAAAAAAGAGGAGCTCCCTCTGGAGGGATAGATGTGGCTTGGCTAGATAGTCCCGTAGATATGTCCGTATTTGCGTCGCTGGGTGGAGATTTAGATTCAACGAAGGTCTTAATGGAAGAAGTAACCTTCACAAAGGGTAAAAGTTCAATCTCTTCTGGGACGACGCGTTCAGGTGTTGATTCACAAAGTGCCGTTGGTGCAATGGCAACAAAATTTAATGATACGAGAGAGGATATAGACGTAGAAAGGAGCAGCCTGAACCAGTCAAAACATCAGCAAGACCCATTTTATCTTGATTCTGGCGGCACTGTAGTTCATGCGACATCTGACGTAAATAAATTTGGCTCAATCCAACTTATCGATAGCGATGAAGAGGGTGACATACGAGCCGCTAAGCGAAAAAAGAAGGAAAGGAAAAAAGTGAAGCACATTCAAACAACATCGTCGCAAGGAAACTCTTCTCAAGTTTTGGCGTGTGAAAGTGACGAAGACGACAACCTTGTAATGACTCACAATCGCAGCCAGAAGGCTCGAATTAGTAAAGATTTTGCTGGACTGGCTTCTGTTGATTTAACAACACCCCTGGGTGACGACGAAGTTATGCCTAAGCGCGAACATCGTCAAGTCCCACAACGACCGAGCACAGACAAGGTGATAAAGAAAAAAGCGAAAAAGGAAGACAAACCAAAAAAGGGTAAAAAAAATGCTTCGTCTACCAGAAGCAAGGATGGCGATTTACTAGATTTAGGCGGCTTGTCTTCGGTTAATGATGTGTCATTGGATCACTTTCAATCTTTGACAGAAAAACATGCACCATCGAAAGCTACGTCAGACAGTTCTACATTCGATGATTTGTTGAGCTTCGGTGCGTCTAATTCGGCGCCTCCCGTAAGTAATAATCTGTCGATGCAGTCACAATATTCTAATATCGAGGGAGACACAATGCAAAAATCATTTAGGAAAGGGAAAAATAATCTTTGGATGAAGGCGTCTCTAAAAATATCAGGAGATGACAGCAAGCATTTGGACTGGAACTTAGTATTAGTGTATTATAAAGTTGCAATATCAGACCAAAAAAATGAAAAATTTCCGACAACTCTTACTCTACGGGTTGACAACATGACTTCCGAGCCTTTGAATAATTTGACATTAACTCTGAAGAAGTATGGAAAATTCGATATCGGAACTGTTCCCACGAATAGTTCCATAGAATCGAGCAAACTAGGACCATTCTTTTACTCCCATCGTGATGCAGCAATGGAACTCAGAGGTAACCTTTCAACATCGAATGGTGCGAAAGCTCCATTGAAGGTAACTTTCCCGGTTGCTCTTCACTTATCGCCTACGATGGGAATGGACATGGAAGTTGTGTCAACAGAGCTATCAAGCCGAGAATTTCATTGTGCGACTGTAAGAGTGGAGCGATTCAACGTAGATACCTTGAATATCAAAAAGGCATTAGCCAATTTTTTTAATGCGTCTGAAATCGGGAATATCGGCCCTTTAGTTGGAACTCTTGCCGCACAGTCCTTTTTAGGTGCTAAAGTATTCTTTTTGGTTAAGGTCAATGATTCAACCGTGAAAATTGATATCAAATCAAGCGATGAAAAAGTTTGCATGGCTTTGGCGTCTGATGTTAAGCGATTAGTACTTTAAATGTGAATTAATTTATCCCTTGTTTTACATTTTAGTTAGGTCATTATCAGTCTCATTGATAAAGTACAAAATCGTAGTGATCAAGAAATGCCTTCAAGTCTTGGTTGGAAACAAGAGGCAAGAGATCCCACTGCTCTTGGCAGCTCAAGGCAATACGCAAATACGACCAGCAGTGAGTAGCCAATGGATTCAGAGAAAGTGTTTGTAAGTAGCAACGTGCTGCTTGATCGTAGTTTTGCATGTTGGAATGTGATATCGCCATATTGAGCCAAGCCCTAGCATACTTTGGTCTAAAGCTAAGCGCCTTTTGATACGCCGGTAACGCTTTTTCAGAAGAATTTGCATTTGCCAAGGTTGCTCCTAATTTATTCCACAAAGAATAATCATGGGGTCGTACTGCCAAGGCTCGTTCAAAGCTTTGCACTGCGGCTTCATAATCACGGCTCACATTAAAAACAACACCTAACGCTTCATGGACATCTGGTGATGAGTCATGCTCTAGAGCTCTGAGAAGTAAGCCTTGTACCCTTTCCAATTCGGACTCTTCCTCGCAGCCATACAAATCATTGGTAGGTAAGTCAGCATACTTTGGGTTATGTGTAATCCATTCTTTCAAACTTTGGAGAGCTTTTTTGTGATTTAACTCATTCACGTAACTTACCCCCAAGGCCAGTAAGGCTTCTGGGTTGAAGGGATCTCTTTCCACACTCCTTTCCAAGCAAGTGATCGCTTGTACGTCAAGGTCGTTTTCTGCGTGGCACTTCCCTAAATAGTACCATGCTTTGGCGTGATCATCATGTGTCTGTAGAAGTGTCTCAAAGCAACGTATTGCTTCCGATATATTTCCTCTATTATACTCTTGCAGTCCTATGTCCATCCAATCGTGATCCAACGCACTTTTTTCTGGCAAGACATTTTGGAAAGTATAGTGGTGTTGGTCTAGATCCGTCACGATCGCACCAGAAAGATCAACAGATAATCGCTCCCGATCATATTCAGCTTCAGCTTCTGCCCAAGCAGCAGCAAGATCATCAATCGTAGCACCCTGCGAAAGCAAGCTATCAAAGTCTTCGAGTGCATTCACCTGAAGATCCTCCTCCTGATGTTCAAAATGATTATCTACTGTCCCATAAGTCTGGTTGGCCAAATCCAACTGCTGCTGTTGATGAGCCATCATTTGCATTTGCATTTGCATTTGCATTTGCATTAAGTATTGTTGTTGCATCATAACTACTTGTGGATGACCTACTTCGATTTGAGTCGTAGGAAAGGAAGAAGGTTGTAGATGATGATGAACACGTCCAGGGTACATAACGTGCGATACTTGATCATAGGAATCTGGTGATCGCCAAGCCTGATCGAGAAACAGATTTTGATCCGACTGCTGACAGGATAATTCTACAGGAATTGTAGGTTGTGGTATCTCCAAAGAGTTGTAAATTTGAGTCGGGGCCGAAGTTGGCATGGGCATAGATTGATGACCCATCGCGAAATGACTAAATAGCTCTGATATATTCTTCCCAGAAGATGACGACTGGCCAGATATCACAGCCACGGCTCTGTCGATTGTCGAACCGCTTGTACCACAATCTGTCATTATCAAAGTTTGATTGAAAAATAATAAGTGTTTTACTGTACCACTTGGATGTTCAGGGTTGTCTACTCCAGATATACATAACCTTGGGAAGGCTGATTTTTCCCAAAAAAAATCGAACGCAAAATGCATGTCGCCCGAGAATTCCTTACATAAAAATCCTTGCGTCACAAAAGTATAATCAGGAGAAACTTGTGCTAGCTTGCATATCACTAACACTTTGAGACAAACTATTACTTGATTTATAACTTTGATTTTTCATGAGACATTCTAGACTGGAATGATAAGAACCATTCAATTAGGATAAAGCCTAGTCTAAGAAGCCAGTTAAACTGCAATGCGGGTCTGTTCCATAGTCAACAACAATCCAAAGAACACTCAATACTACCAGTAAGCTTAAAAAGCAAATCATACTTTCTACACGCCCATACATGATCATGATCACAAAGTATAGGTCCCCTTATAGCATCACACAAAAGCAATAACTGATTTAAGAGCACAGATATATCAAGAGAAACAATTGCAGCGTCGGAAATAAGTCACAGGAAGATTTATTCACCCACAAGGCGGGGCCATTAAGCCTGGATGTTGTAGATGTTGAAAAGAATTACCAACCCTCACAAGGTTAATGCAACGTTTGGACTAGTTAAATAAGTCATTATTTCCATTTAAAACATTAACGTTGTACAACTGAAGTAAAATAGTAAGCAAATCTAATCTCCTGCACAGCCTTTGACATCGCAAATTGTATTCCTTCTGCCCCTCTGAACTGCAACAGATTGGAACACCCAACAAGTACATAATGAAGCTGAAAAACGATTCCTTTCTAGTTCTTTTGCCTTTGGTTCATTTTGAAGACAAAGCACCTTATATTTCATCACAAATTTAAAAATGTCCTTGCAGACAGAAAAGGATGTACCATCCGATAGCTGTCTTACAAATTTACGATGTCTGATCGCGTATGCTTTATTAAGTAAAGCAACATTCCAACACCTGACCTGTACCGGATTAGAGTTTCTGGATCAACCCTTTCGATTTCATCATTATGCATCACAATTCTAAATTGAGGGGAGCTCGTTTAGCTCTACATACCCAAGATGTCTTCACGGAACGTTACCTGCAAATTATCTACCAGATTTTGTTACTCAATCCACTATCCCTCTCAAGAGCAATCCTACACATTTTGTTGTCAGCCAGCTTGTCCACAAGGCTTAGAACAAAATCGAAACTTTCCAATGATCTGGAGCCTTGGAATGCTTATTCATTTCTTATTGTTGGACAGTTAACCACAAATAATGCCATCATCACACTCCGAGGGAGGATGCTTTATCCATAGACACGGATCAATATGTCCAACAAGAAGCCAAAACCTCTAAGGGTTTCCATCAACCTCATGCAGTTTTTTCCTTGCACTCTGAATGCTTGCGATTCCTTGTGATATCTCCATGGATACATTTGCAATTTCAACATCAATAATCCTTGCCGTAAGATCTCACATCGTCATGGCAATCAGTAGTGATAACACGAGTATTATGTCAAGACTCGTGACCGAAATGTGAGATGACTGCATTGATTAATTTGACTGGATA
>CAAAJI010000005.1:286808-318101 GCA_900642245.1 Fragilaria radians | reverse complement strand
AATATTAACAATGTAAAAGTAATTTCGTTTCCGATTATGAAAGCTCCACCAAATGCAGGGTCCAATTAAGAAAGACTGATTCTAAAGAGGACATTCATCTCATGAATCAGCTCTCGTAGAGGAACTTGCAACATTGAGAAGACAACTCACGTCGGAGAATCCAAAATTCCCACTCAAACGTATCCTTCAGCACAATAAAGTGAAAAAGGTATGTTGCTCATTAGAAGGGCACAAAAGGCTTATCAATAATGGATTTATGGTTGCCCATAGTACCGTGACTGACCATCGCACCCAAAGCGTCGACAACAATTCGAAGAGCCATCAAAGATGTAATGTCGGCATGGTCATATGGAGGACTGACTTCTACGACTTCCATGCCACATAAACCTTCTTTGGCAATCAAGCCGACGAGTTTCAGAGCTTCACGAGGAAGAAGTCCTCCGGGTTCGGGCCAACCAGTCCTGAATTAAAACGTTTCAAGATAAGAAAAGTGAGATAAAGGAATAGAAGGGGTATTTATCTTCTCTTAATCCAACGTACCCTGGAACAAAGGCTGCTTCAATAGAATCGATGTCGTAACTCATATAAACAGCATCACATCCATCCCAAGCTCGTTCCAGCGCCATTTCGGCAATCTTTTCGATTCCAATGGTTTCTACATCCTCCATGGTAAATATGTTTGTCTCTCGATCGATCATATTCTTGACTGCCGCTCTTGGAACTTGCCAACCTCCAATGCCGATTTGAACAAGATTTTTAGGATTTACATTTGGAAGATTGGTGGCATGAAAGTACGGTGTGGTATGCATCCTTTCGTCGAGATCAAATTCTTGAATGTCTGCGTGACGGTCAACGTGAATAATCCCGATGTTCTTGGATGTAACCGATGCAATACCCCTAACAGTTGGAAATCCTATGGAATGATCGCCTCCAAGGATAATAGGCATTGTTCCATGAGAGGCAATGTGAGCGACAGCATTAGAAATTTGATCAAATGATTTTTCAATGTTGGCAGGGATTGTGAAGACGTCTCCAATGTCACAAAGCGTCATTTGCTCTCTTAAGTCAATTCCCTTCTCATAGTTGTATGGAGTATAGAGTGCCGATATACGACGGATACCCTGCGGTCCAAATCTCGTTCCAGGACGATAGGTACAACCACCATCGAAGGGCACACCGACCACAGCCGCATCGTACTTTCCCACCTGATGTACATCTTCGAGATACGGTGCCTTAAGGAACGTATTGATACCCGCAAAGTGAGGAAGCTCACCCCTAGAAAATGTGGGGATGGTCTTATCATTGATACTAGATGCACCCGGTAGACCTAGGGCCAAACCACGGGCAATTTCAGCTTCTGCGTGAGATGTTGGGATAGTGGATTCCTGAGTTGAGAGAAATTGCGAAGTCAGGAGGACAACAGATGTAAGAGAGATATATGCATAAATATTCTGGAAAAGCAAATTCGGATTCAAATCTTTCACAACCACAAAATTAGATGTTTTACTGGACGGAGTTTGCAATACGGACCTTCAGCGCATTGGCCCATCCTTTGGTTGTTTTGGGATTGAATGGATCTGGATGATGTAATCTAGTTTGCCTAGAAGGCTTCCTTGAAAGTGCTTGAAAGATAGATCTCGGCGTGCGATTCATCTTCGTCCGTCGAGAAGGTAACTAAGTGATTGATGGAAATGAAAATCTTTTTATGGTTCGTGTGATAGAAGTGAACAGCATCAAATAAGATACTGAATCGTCGTACGTACAATACCTTCTTCGTGACACATTTCGATACTCCAATCAAAACTTGACACTTTCCATCAAAATCCTAGTACGGCAGTGTTACTGTCCTATCGGCGACATAAACACAGCATTTACCCATACTTTCAATTTTGTAAAGATTATATTTTATGTTTATAAACATACACCAAAAGGAGCATGGAATTGTCAAGACATAATCAGGTTAACATTGAAAAATTACTTCAGAATTAATAACTTTGCTAACAACATAAAGATTCATTCAAACCTCCTTTAAAAAGCATCTTGATGGATTTACATTTCAAGCAAGCCTCACAACCTGTCCAGTCGAAAATCATTTGGTGAACGTCCTGAAAGTTGGAAAATATATCACTATTAAGTTCATCTAAGTTGTTACCCGTATCAACCCAGACATGGGTTAGAGTTAGATATTCCTGGGATTTCTACTTTGTTTCTTTTTCCAAGAGTTTGGTGCATGTTCTGCAAATTGCAAGTGAAACTTGATGAACTGACACCTCGTTGACGCGCATATCTGATAGACAGAAGAAAACTACATAATGTTTTTATTAAAAGAACTAGTAGTTGGCATTGGCTTTGCTACGCAGAGTTAATCATCTTACAAAATATCAGAAGAAACAATTCAAAATAATGAATCTTTGAATTTCCGTGTATAAAGTTCCAAAAATAATAATGACATGGAGTTTATGATTGTTATCTGTTAATGCAGAGTTTGCAGGTTATAAAATTTATTGTATTATGCCACATTTGAGTTTTACTACTTGTGATGACATGTATCTTCAAATGTATTCAATCTCAAAGGACTGCCTCTGTGATTCCATATATTATACAATGGATTCATCATTGATTATTATTTTTAAGGTAAAAGTCATATTTTAGCTTTTTCTGTTGTTGTCATTGTAAAAGTCATTGCTCCTTCTGCTATTGGAATGTCAAAGGATTGTTGCTGCTAATGCAAATTAAAGCTTTAGCGAAAAAGTAAAAACATGTTGTTGTTGGTGCAAAGTCTATATCATAGTTTTGTCAGCTTTAATTCTGCGTATTCTTTACTTTTGTGAAAGTATAAGAAATCGAGACAAATGAAGGATTAATATGATAACAGTCATTCCAAACATTATAATTAGACTTTAGATCAAGAAACATGAAAGTTATTTACATATCTATTGTCTTGAAGAAATTTCATTTTATTTGCAGATTAATATCGCAATTAAGAACTATCCCTATGGACCGCAACGAAAATTTTAATAGCATTACATGAAAAATGACTTTAAATACTCAATTTTTTACAATTGAAAGTTTGGACAACATTCTAGTTTAGAATTTTGAGGAATACAGAATAGAATTTTTATTGGTAAGGCAGGTAACGTACCATAGATTGTTGGGCAGTCTATAACCTCTGTACTTGTACGCGATCTCTTATTTGAGTATTCGTGGTCTGTGACGTAAAAGTTTCGAGTTAAACAAATATTAGACCGTTGCGCAGGCTGAAGGCCAGATCGGATGTGAAACGTTTTCAGTAGTGTAGTCAAGCAGTTGGCGTAGGACTAGTAGTTGGTGCTTGCTTTGCTCCGCAGAGTTAACTGCTCTACGGTGAGATAAAGAAAGTAGACACAGATAAATTATAGACTACTTTGTTGTTTCTTCTGTTAGTCTTGTCTAATCTTGAAACTTCTCTCAAGAGATGTTCTCAAGAGATCTTTGTGATTAAACTTGAAGATTCGCAATCTTGTTCTAAGCTTCCTACCAGGTGCTTAGAAAAGTTGCTTCAACCTGGTCCATAATGACAAGTGTATAGTTCATAAGGATAAGTTAGTTTAGACCTTCAACTCTTTATAATTAAAGAGTTGTCTTCTATAGTTTAGATCCTAATTTAGATCATTGCCATAACTGTGTTACTTTGGATCCGGTCCTGGATTGTATAACAATACTCTCCATAAGCAATAGTTATGTCTCACTAAGTTTATCATAGTAAATTTGTGGTCAATATAGTAGGATAGTTTGCTTGTAAGTATACATAGGTAGATGAGTAAATAAAAGGATACGTTAATCCTACTACTGTTTACTATGCACTAACGGTACAGGACGTCTCCAGATACCGGTACACACACACATCTCTAAATTTAACATATTAAAATAATGTTATATACAACTGAAAGTCTCGACAACATTCTAGTTTATAATTGAACTACCCAAAATTTAAATCAGATTTAGCTGCATCCCTATTATTGTAAGCTATGTACTCGTACTCGATCACTTTCTCGATTATTACTGTACTAACAAAGCGCACAAGGGTTATGGGGTAGCACCAGCCAGATCGGATGCGAAACTTTTTTAGTAGCGTAGACTAGTAGTTGGTGCTTGCTTTGCTACGCAGATTTAATTATTCTACAAAAGATCAAAATTCACAGAGAAGAGTGTATTTTTGAATTTCCATCCATACATTTCCAACAATAATTATGACATGGATTATTATGATTCCCTTTTATGAACATAGAGTTCACAGGTCATGAAATTCAATGCATGATATAGTTTTACCACTTGACCTGACATGATATTGGTATCTTCAAGTGTATTCACCATCAGTGATTAAGAAAATTATGCTATTGATTTAGTATTGACATAGGGAAAGTGTAAAGTTAGAGGTTTCCCTTTTTGTCCTATTAAGCGTCGTGTTTTAGCTTTTTCTGGTGTTGTTGGTTTAGAATCCATTGCTGCTGCTGTTATGATTGTTTTGATAGCTTTAATTCTTTGTATTCTTTACTTGTATGAAAGTGTAGGAATTTGAGACAAACGAAGGATTAAACCCTAACCCCTAAGGATTAACATAGCAGTCATCCTAAACATACTAAAATATAATTAATTCATGGGATTAAATACATTGGATTAATGCCTTTCATGCCAGTATAACTCTGGATGAAAATAGAATGGATTTATTGTTATACTATCCAATGCGGGCTATTTTAATCAGTTAATGGAATGTGCATAGGATGAATGTACAGTTTGAATTAGCTACATCCCTATCGATTTTAGTCGCTCATGTAATCTTGTCAAATGATACTTATGTACAAAAGTATCCAGGTATTTATTATAATCACTTGACTTCTTCGCATCATTCTTTGAATGCATCCAGCTGACTGTTCATTATTTCGGAGCTGAATGGCCGCCTTTTCCTTGCTTCTTCTAACTCTGAGTAATCCACAATTTCGCACAGCACTGTTTCCTAGATCACTTTCTCGAGTACTACAGTAGTTGGGTTCAGTGATTGGCACCAAGTCCAAAAAAGAAGGTTTTCCTGTGCTAGCAAGATTTATAAATGCAAAAATCCTGTGATGATGATGAAACAAAGAAACAGAGTCTGATTCCGAATGCTCAGAATATTCGACTGGTATCGTTAGAAAAAAATCTCTGCAGAATGATGCAAGAATCAGCAAAGCAGAGAAAAGATTGTCAGTTTGGTCCATAATGCTGGGCAACTAACTGGATTTATTCAAAAGAATGGTGGAAAGAATAGCATGTTCAGTATATTATAATTAAGTTTTCTTGAATGTCCATCCTACAAACGATCCAAAACAAGGGATACTTTCTCAAAGCAGGTCGGTCCAAGATGCAATTTCAAAGTCACAGATGATTGAAAGCATTCTCTTTCACATACGTTGAACGTAGTCATAAAGCTCTACACGATTCCTTGAGCACTTCAATTCACCACAACTAAATTGAAAATACGTATCGAATAAAGAAATTTTAGTTTTTCATAGACTATTTTTGTTTTGGCAGTGTAGTCTACTTTATTTCCAAGGTCAGCTTGATGTTCATGGCGGCTAATTCATTCACCAAATATCGATAAACGTATGGCAGAATAATGGGTTCCACAGCTTCATCATTGACGCCTTCTCTATCCGCAGCTTGCTTACATTTTGGATTTCTACAAAACAATCGTAACCTCGCTCGATGAAGTGCATCCAAAGCTCCCTGACCAGAGGATAAAACGGTATTACGCTCTGTAGTTGGAGATAAAAGATCTCCGCAGCGAGTACATGCGTATGCTACATGCTTATCACTACAGTTTACGAGGCGATCATGTAATAGAAACGCCGTCCCATGGCTAAGAAGAGAATCACGCTCCATCTCACCAAGGCGAATTCCACCACCTTTTTTCCGTCCCTTAATAGGTTGTCGGGTCAAGGGATTGACTGGGCCTGTCGAGCGAACTTGATATTTATCAGAAACCATGTGTCTTAATCTTTGATAGTAAACGACTCCAATATAAAGGTCTGCTTGCATAAGACATCCTGAAACACCTGAATATAGGGGCTCAGACCCGTAGTAATTATATCCAGCCTTCTGAAGTTGTTCACCAAAATAATCAATGGCAATTTTATCTCCGCTCTCATGAAAAATGAAGGGGGTTGCATCTTGATAAATACCATGCAAAGCTCCGCTTTTACCGGCCATACTCTCAATAAGCATTCCAATCGTCATTCTACTAGGGAATGCGTGGGGATTAATAATAATGTCAGGTGTGATGCCACTCTCACTAAATGGCATATCCTCTTGAGGCCAGAGAATACTAAGCACACCTTTTTGCCCATGCCTACTCGAGAATTTATCTCCAATTACAGGATTACGATTAAATCGCAAAGTTATCGAGGCCTTTGGCTCGCCAGTTGTTGCACCATCCCCGCCAAGGAAGCGTACTTGTTGAACATACGCTCGTTCGTTTTCTTTATGCTTCCCAATGATGTCTTTCCCACTCAATTCGTCGACAATGCAATAGAGGGGATGCCCTTTATCAACACAAGTACCTACTTCGGGAAGACCATCCGCTCCAAGAGACTTGTGAATAAATGCACCATTTTGATCAACTTTGTTGCGAAATCGCATTCTTGAAGCGTCTGATTTCTTTAATGACACTCCGGCTAATTTAGCTTCCTCCGAAATATCAATCTGAATCGATTTATAGACTGAGGCGTGTCCAAAGCCTCGGTCATATGCCCCTTTGTTGATGATCATAGCATCTTCCATGTCGAATCCAGTATAACTCAAGACTGCAACGATCGCGTTCGCCCCATTAGGATACTCATCCATCTTGTATTCCCTATGTCGCTTAGTTTGGACAACAGGTGCCTGGGGATTCTGGAGCCTATACAGCTTATTGTCAGAACGGTAGGGTAAAGAGTGGATAGGAGTACCCATAGTTTGTTTGCCCATTTGACATTGGTACATATTGCGCGGACTCTGATTATAGTCTGAGAAAGGAGTCAAGCTGGCTATAAGGCTCAACATATTTGTGGGATCGAGTTCTTGGTGGGTAGTAATTCCTTCTTTTATGTCTACATCTAGGCATGCAATGTCTAAGAAGGGCTGCTCCATAGGTCCAATAAACTCGACTCTCCCTGTTTCCCTGTGCAAAACAGGACGAATAGGACGAGCGGCTCCAAGAAAAAGAAACAATCCTGGATAGGGTTCCCCAGAGTTTCCTGGCGGAATCAATGCAATCTCAAGACTAAAGGGAATCTTCGGATTATCCTTAACTTTCTCTCTACGCATGTAATTGGCGATACTACGACACAGCCTAAAGGGCGCACCACCTATTACTTTTCCATCGATGCAAACGACGATATGGTTATGAGTGGATATCGCTCTTCCGTCTCCTCGCTCTCCTCCGGTGCCTACCGGTGAGACACCTAATGAAATAAGTAAGTCAGTGAGGTCATATGCATTTGTTGATTTCGATTCTGCGGGATACGAAAGAACTTGACACTTCAATGCTAGATGACTCAACAGGCCGCATGGACCCCCGTCTGGTGTGTGAACCGGGCAAAGGAATCCCCACTGGTCTGGAAGAAGTTTCCTTACAGCTGTTGTTTTCATTTCCAAGAAAAACTGACCACGATGAACAGATCTGAAATGAGCGCAGTATCTAAGGAAGTTCAAGCGTTCGGCGACTATTGTGTATCCAGAGACTTGCATAAGATCCAACCCAGTAGTAGATATGATATTCCCAGTCGATAGGAAGTGTTGCACTTTTTTCCCTATTCCACCCGAAGATAAAGATCCATGGCGGTCGACTTGTTTCGACCAAAACTTCACATCTGTAACTAGGTTGCTTATACGGCTAAAATCACTTCTTATTTCTCGACTTAGGCTTAATCGGATCGCTTGAAGCATTTCTTCAAATTTTTCTTTCACGAATGCTGTGATTAAATGGCCAGGGAGTAAAATCTCCTGGTTTTGCATTGAGTCAGCGTTATCAACGCCGCACGTTCCTGCTGCAAAGGAATACAACTTTCTTATCATGAGTAAAAGGCACTCCAGTTTATCCTTGTAGCTTGGAAGATGTATCAGGATGTAACGCCGTATCATGAAATGTCCAATGTCGATATTTGGAGTACTATCTGCTCTTTGACTGAGACTACGAAATCGTTCTCCTAAATACTCAAGACATTCTTCCGGAGTATTGAGATCACCAAAACGAGATCGTGCCTCCTGTAGGAGCAACTCTGCTCGAGCCCTTAAGAAGGTATTTGTATTGTCTCCTTGAACGATTCGCTTATAAAGCTCCTCATCGGTTATTCCTATGACTGCTGACTTAGAATTCGGAAGGTTTTGTACGGAGTATGATTCTTGTCCACTCAAAGCTCTGATGATAAGTATGACCGGTATGAGAAATTCCTGCTTTCTTGCCACAAACTTGATTGAAGCGCTTCCCGTCGACAGATAGTGAATGGTATTTGTAACACTCGTTTGATCTCCGCAGTGCCTAGAGCATCGAATAGCAACTCCTAAATCCGTATATGTCGGACCACGATTCTTAAAGTTAGAACGTTGAATTGCTGACGGGTGATTTCGACGAGGGATTTGTAACAATCGCACGCAACGCTCAATACCGTTAACCAAGAAATATCCTCCAAATTCATTGTGCTAGATAGATATATGATGATGAGAACTTTCCACAGATTTATTGGGGGTAAAATCAGAAACTCACCTCTTCCTTCATCTTAACTAATTCAGTAGGTGACTTCCCCCTGAGATGACAGACTTTGCTCATGACCATTATTGGCATATTTCCAAAATTTTTCTGAAATTTACTGATCCGACCTTTCACCTGAATACCATTCCTCCTGTGAATGGTCTGGTAGCAAAAGTCTCCGACAATATCCCCTGAATACATAAGTCCAAGCTCGCGGCATTCGCGAGGAGTCAACATACTTGTTGATCCTCCGCCACTTCTCACTTGGATTGGTGCTTTGACGGAAACGTTTTCTACCCAAAACTGAACGGTATCTACTTCATCTAGGTTCACAGAAGAAGTTTTTGCCTTTAGATCCACAACATCGATTTCTGCAGGAGGAATATCTTGAATGGCCTTCTGGAGTCCGGTATCTAGAAAGAAGTCAAAGGATTCGACATGGGGTAGAGAAAGCGTACGAAGACGCTCCACATCCTCATGAGCTGCAACATGACCACGACGAAAAGAAGGACAAGTTTCGATAAGCTTATCCACCTTTTCCTTGAGTTTCTTCGATTTCGTTGGCAATTGGGTCCTCTTTGGGCGCTCCTCTACCATTGTCTTTCGTAGTTGTTTCCGATAAAACTAACTAGATAAGATTAACATTTGACTGGTTGTAGCTTCCATCGCTTCTTGTTCTTAACGGAATCAGGAATTTAAAGTGTGGTTTGCTAATATTTAGTATTCATTACTGTACTAATTTTATCCTCATTCATCTTGCCTCCACTGACATGTTTATCCTGACATTACAAACGCTTGATAGCTTTCTTGCCCAAGAAATTAACGGCAATATGTATCATCAATGCATATCAGCATTATTCCGATATTTTACAAATCTGCAATTGCTTCCTGAGGATTTTTTTCTTATCACTTACGTATTGATTCCGAGGGAGGTCTGTGTATGCTGAGGTGTGGAAAGAATCCGCAAAGAAGTGGTGAAGGGAATCTCTACGACCTTATGCAAAAATCCAGGTGATGCTAATTGGTGCCAGGCTACAATATGAGATTAGCCTTGAAATTTCGGCCGAATGGGCAGTGACTGAAGATAACAACGGAATGTTGGAGAAATGGTCATGGTTGACACCAAGAATAAGATTCAAGGAATGTTGAAGGATTGAGAGACACTCTGTATGCTTGTTGTATGCATTCCATAATACGCCTGTGATACCTAGAAAATGACTAATGACAGATTCATCTAATTTTTAATCAAGATACATTACTTGGTTAACTAAAAGTAAGGGAAACTGGAAGTGAATGGACTAAGTCAATGAATACGAGGTCCACAAGGGTGATAATGAAATAGAATCCATGGCACTTGGGTAACAATGACTTCAAACTCAAGGGAACTAGAGGAATAGAGAGGCTTCAAGGGCGATGTAATCTAGAAGCAACAGAAATTTTCAATGCCTTAGTTCCTGGAAGTAATGTGAATGTCAATCAAGCTTAGAGTGCCTTGATGGAAAGCGATTATCAAAAGGAGCATACTAACTGCAAGGAAATGTGGGATCATCCAATGGAAGATCCCAAGAGAATGTGACAAGACTCCCTTAAGAAGAAGAATTCAAGGAGATGAATTTGCATGACGTCTGGAAGAAGATCAAGAGGTCAGAGAGACCATGTGGCTATCGATGTGTAAAGAGCAAGTGGGTGTTCAAGGTGAACCGAACCGCTGTATTTCCAGTTCTATTACTTGCCATTGGATACAGACAAGTAAAAGGCATTGACTTCAATGACAGACTTGCTCCAATTGTAGATCAGGCTTTGTTTCAAGTACTGTTGACTGTAAAAAGTAATTTCAAATTTTATGGCCAAATCATCAATGTGAAAACAATTTTCCTGCATGGAAGAGATCTTCATGGATATCCCGCCATCAAATGGATTCAGATAAGGTCTGAATTTGAAGAAGCCTATATATGGATTGGTAAAGGTGCTGGACAATTTGTATGAAACTGTAGCACTCAAGATTTGTGGCGTTAAAGGAAATCAAGTTGCACCTTGCTTATCAATTGAGAATTCATCCAGTGCGATGGTTTTGATGTCTATCTTTTTTGATGATTGCCTCGTCAATTGGAATAAACTGGAATTATTAAGAGATGAAATCATTAAAAACCTATCTTACAATTCTATACAAAGAGGATAACTCAGCTGTCATTTTAAATTTCTTCCGGAAGCCCCGAATGACTTGATAAAAGTAGTATACTGGACACCCAAAGTGAAGTTGTACAAGTGAAGACAGGAAGTCTGCTTCGTGATTTATCCTTGACGGATCCTTAGAACCGGAAACAATTCAGTACATCTAGACCTATTTAGTAGAGCACTCCCCATTTCGACGGAGCATGCTAAGTCATTTTAGTGACTAAAACTAGTAAGGAATGCTCATGAAGCCCTAAAATCAATAGACTCTATCTCTTTCTTTAAACGTTACATGATAGATTAAACTGGTAGGTCTGAAGCGTTCAGGCCTTGTTGCAAGCTTAATTATCATCAGAACTCTAACATTGATATATTTACCAACCTCTATTACGAAATTCACCCACAACTGTGTTTGGCCAACTTGGACTTCCTTTATGCCTTTCCGAGGCTATGGAAACAGGAGATGCATTCGGACTATTCACAGAGTCTACATTCATTATATTAGCATGTACGGAACTAACCGGCTTCACTTGTCTTGGGTCGTTGTGTAGAGCACATTCTTCACTTCTTTCATAGAGTTCCCATAACTTATTTCTTGCAGCTAGCAGATCACTTATTGGTATCGGTATGCCATTAATTTTCTCCATTATATCTGGATCTATGTCATGCATCATACCTTCTAGAGCGTTTAGCACAGAAGCAAGAGCGACAGTCGAGGAGTGAAATGAAATGAAAAAATAGTCGCAAACAGATAACTCAGAGAAAAACGATGCGTTTGAGTAAAGATCATCCAATTCACCATAAGGAAATTCCAATCGTAAGAAATCCAGTACAAGAGTGGTAAAATGAGACGCCGTGGGAGGGTAAAGCCTCCAGTTCAGTGCGTTCAAAATTATTTCTTCCATGTTGGAGATATCTTTCATCTCAAACTCGCCCCTAGACAGGTCTGAGAGAATTCCGAGGTCTCCTAGCTTTTGAGGGTGAACGACTTTTACACTCAAATAAAGGCACGTTGTAGCTGCCAATTTAAACGTGGCACGATCACAGGAACAAGTGCAAAGGAATCTGTCCAAATAGTTCAATGATACAGAAACAACTTCACGATCGATCCTAAAGTAATCAACCACTCGATACGTCCATTCACATATCTGGTCCCGACAATACTCGTCGATCGTGCTTCCTCCTTTCTTTCGAAGGAAAGATTCCTCCCAAGACGAGATAGAAAGGTAGTCATGGCAACGGTAAGCTTCTTCTCGCACGATCATGACGTTGAGGATGTCCGGCAGATTTTCAACTTCTGAAATGGTCAAACATTTCCTTTTCCTTGGACTCATTTTGAGTTTGACCATGGAAGAAGGCATGTCTTGCTCTGGGGGAATGATAAAGTGAAATTCTTAACTTCTATTTGGGTGAATTTTATGATTGTGAAAGTTGAGAAGGTGATCCTGTAAAGATTGAAATCAAGGTACTTGAAATTGTGGACGGATTGTTTTTTGGGAATCAAGGGCGCCAAACGATGATCTCAAGACTCTGGTGTACAAATATAATAATTCGAATTTCTATAAACAAAAATACTTAGACGTTTTATTATATTTAGAGTCGGATAAATTTATATCCTTTAAATTCCACATTTTTCTTCGTCGAAATTATTCATGAGAGCAGCCGGTCCAATATACAACTAATTTCAAGATAAACAATGCGATTTATTTGGGGTGTCTGAAAAGGGAGTATCCAATTCTTCTCAAGACTCGCATCGTTTTTACGATTCGGTCTTTGGAAATGGCCGTTTTTACAATCGTTTAAAGGTAAGATAAGCTTTTCCTAAGATCCACATAAACGACTACTTCGAATGGCAGAACAAAAAAATACGGAACAATCAATCCCAATTATCGACTTCTTCGAATAAGATTACTCCGATTTAGGGAAACAAGAACGAAATCAGAAATGACTTTCGTAGCAACGTGAGTTGTTGACTCGAATGATCAGCCATTTCAATGCGTGCATCATGTGTGGGGCACTAGGTTTGCTAAGCTAGTAAACATTTAATTTCGAGCCTTAACATTCCCTAGTACTACAGTTGAATGAGTAGCTCCCATGGCAAGCAAGGATGAGAATATAAAGAAACGTTTTAGTGAAAATGCGGTTTGTCATGAAAAACTAATGAAGCATTAAGATTGGGTTTTAATAATAACTTAATTTATCGCTTTTCTGGTTGTGTTTCCTAATTTACATGTGATATTGGATATGCAATTTTTCAATTTGACATGTAAGCAGGATTACTCGTATCTCATTCTCACGAGACGAGAACTTCATCAATCACTCCTACGTCTCTTTCAAAGGAGTGAAGTTGTGTAGAGCATTTGGTTGATTACCTCCTTTTGGGCCCAGGCCTTCCGGAATAACAATTCCTTATTTATTCCCCAAGTCACATGACACAGAATAACTTATTCATGCAGAGACAAAACTCAAAAGGAATTATTCCTTACTAGAAACTGACAGGAATAAATCATTCAGGAATAAGTCATGATTACTAACTCAAAAACCTTAAAAACGGTTTATTCAATAAGATCAGTGGAAGAAAAATTATGTTATATTTTTTAGAAAAATATGAAAGACTACTCTTATTTATTAATCATACAAGATTGGAGTCTTGATTGATTAATGTTCGTTATTATAGTATTCCTTTAGATCATCCTATTATTTAGGATGAATTATTATATCCAGCCTATGCTGGTTAGTCAAAATATATTTTGACTTATTTTATTTAGAATGAAATATTCTAAGTCATGTTACACTTCATGAAACACATGTGATTTATTATCTCCTAAATTTTAGAGATCTTTGATTAGTATCATCTAAAAAATGTAAACGAAAAAACAACAGCCATCATTCTTTTCAGTTGTTGTTGTTTTAGATGTGCTATTATAGATGATATCTTCATCATCTATATTTCCATGTACTCGCAACAATGGACGTCTCCGAATGTTGGTACAAAATAACATCTTCTTGAATTAATGTTTTTCTAGTTTAATTCGCTGTGTTTTGTTATAATTATAAAGTGTTATCTTCTATTATTCTTAATGTGGAACAGGATTGTTGCGCCTTCTGGATCTTGACCACTGTACTTTCAAAGGCTTGGTCGACAACAATCCTGCTTTGAGGCCCACAATGCTCAGACAATTCCGGGAACGCCTGAGTGGCAATATCAAGGTTCTCCCTGACATTGCACAATGACAGATCTTCATTTTGAAATACCACTGTTAGAAGAACAAGATCACTGAGTATCTTCTGTAAATTACTGGCCAGTCAATTCTTGCCAGGTGATAGTTGAAGATCCAAATGCGCCTACACTTATTGGTTGTAGTATTTTGAAGTACTGATCAATCATCTTCTTCATGGATGACCGGCATGTTACATTGCAAAGAACCGGACCCAAATGTGTGTGTCTGCAAAGCGCTGCACGCTTTCAGATTTTGTAAATGAATCATCAGCTCATGAATGCGTTTTGCGACACCAGAATACAATTCAAGAATAATCTTGACGCCAGGTTTAAACAATGGCTTGCATAACCCACATAGAATCTAACTTTCCTTGTGAGAATCCGCATCAAGTGTTCTTTGTCCTGCAGAGGGGCAAATGATAACATTGCTTGAGAATATCCTTTCTGTTATAAAGTGAGTCCCTCCTGAGCTCCAACCATCAAAAGCCAATGAAAAGATATCTGGAAGGCAGCGCTTCAATTTCTGCTCAATAATAACTGCAAATCGCGCAATTGCCTTCATTAAACTCTCTACCAAAATGGCATCAAGAAGTGAAAATTTCCAGGTAGTCAGTTTTTTGCAGAAACTAAATGGTAGAACGTCCTTCACAATCCGTTCTTCCCAGCTGAACAGGTTAGTGTATTTTTTGCAAAGAGCTGCAAGATAGGACCACTTCTTTTCCTCTTTGCTGCTTCCAAAGTGTCTGCATGCTCTCCTTGAATGTGATCCATAAGATTGGCCTACCCCTGCCCCTTCTTCCTGCTCTTCTTGCATTTACAAATCCAAACAGCTGCATCACCTTCCACAAATACTTTTCAACCAACTCTTTTGAAGAACACGACAAAGAAGACAACGTATTGTGAAAATATCTACATAGATCAGTGAGTTGAAGGAGCAATAATTGGCGCCCGTGTGGGTGCGGAATGTGCAAAATTTTATGTATTGTATTGTATGTATTGAGGACTATATGTCAGTTTTACCCAGTATTCCTTACTTGACACAGAATAACTCTTCCACCGTCTACTCAAACGAAAGGAAAAATCTTCTCCATTAAGTAATTTTATGTTTTGTTGGAGAAAGTTACAAACATTTTTTATCAGGAAGTTTGCTATGCTATGACTGAGATTGATTATTTGGAAAGCTGTGTGTCTCACGATGAAATAATTCTCTTTGAGTCATTAGGGATAATGACCTGCAGACTTGCCATCTAAAATATCCACATTTACCTGGAGTGCTTTGAATTGAAAAGGAAACTTGAAACTAATCTTAAAGAAGACCCAACTTCTGGATTCGACAATCCTATCCAGAATACCTACAAAATGCGGTACTATTGGACCGGAAATAGCAAAATTCTTGTTTGTCATTTTCTTTTCTCGAATAATTGCAAAATACTTCACTTCACTACTCCACTCGTCTCTGAAGTCCAAAACCTCTCTTTAATGTTTTGATATTAAGCATACGTTACACTTTATTCACTTCTTAAATCTAATCCTATCTCTTAATTTTATTGGACAAAACATGTATCCTAATTTCCTAAGCCTAAAAATTCGATTGTAGGTACCTAACGATTCATCCTTGTCCTTTTCAAATTCTGGAGTATGAATCAATAATTTTCTTCGCAAGATCATGAAATAATTGGTTTCCTTTTAGCTTTGTCAAACTAATAATGGCACTTTCTTTAATTCATCTGGATTCAAAACTTAAAATCTTTGCCAATATCACTTCACTTACACAAGAATTTGAGGCGGCTTTGAAGTTTTTTTCCTTAAGACAGAGCAGATGTCATTCATACCCTGCCATAATTTACCCCAACAAGTTTACTTTAAAGGCTTGAGTTGTCCTTTTTCTCTGCACATTTTGAATCTACTGATTGCAAATGTGGCATTCCTATATCAACTACTCCTAACAAATATCATTTAGACACAGCAACCAACATAGATCTAAACTTTGCAGAATCTCTATCATAAGATAGCGGTGATCATGTATTATTGAGTGATGCCTTTGTCTCATTGGATCTTTGATGAGCTTTAGCACCTTCCAAAACAATTTTCAAACTTAATTATGATGTTTTGAGTATATACCTTTGCAGTAAGTGCAAGTCCTAAACCTTACCTTTTCCGGTGCTCTTCAATGACTTAAACACTTCGTGCCTTGAAAGTCAGTGTATCTACCATGTTATCTACAAATCCAACAAAATATCCAGACATTTCTTTGTTTCTGGAAAAATTGGAGACTGGATCTAAATACAGAACAGTTTCAACCGGAAAGACATCTGACGGTATCATTGGGATACATCAGGTGCACCCTCCTTGATACTTGTTCTGGTGTTTTCCAATTATGTTGATGGTTTGCATTTAACTTTGAAAATGTGCTAAATAGTTCTGTGGGAAAAACATGCATTTTTAGGAGCACCTGCAATAAACATCAAGATTTGAACATGAGACTTTAAGTACTTGGAACGGTTTAGTTTAGCCGGGTTTTGCCACTATGATGATCCGTCTTTTGATCAGGAGATAACTAGATCTCATTGTATCTATCAGACACATTGACTCATCTTAGCTTTAGCATTATCACGTTGACATGCAGATGATATTCCACGTTGTTGAGTGAAATCTTATTTGCATTTGGAATCTGATTTTATTCGTGCGCCACGTAACGATTTCGAAATCATCCTAAAACGTACTTACGCACAGCAGAATAGCGAGATTGTCGTTAAATGTTTCAAATCCTGAGCCATCTTCTTTAACTCTAGTGGGAGGGAAACACTTGAATTTCTTATACAGGATTAATATCCGTGACAAGACGGATGGGTTTGTTTCAAATGAATCTTCAGACTCTTGAGTACTACATGTTTTCAATTATCCCTTTTAACAGTGATTCAGATAATCAGCATGGAGGCACGCATATGGATGCATCTTGGCTTTAGTGATTGCATTGTCTGTATTGCTTGCTTTGGAAGCTTCACGCTTCTATTCTATCCATTAACTGATTCTACTTAGTATCCTGTTTACTTGCAGGTTTGTGGGTCTTCAATTATGACTCTATATCATATGAAACGCATACGGAATGCATTTTATCTTCTCTTAAACGACTGCTTAATCATTTTCATTGGTGATTGTACTTATACTGTATTTATCTTAAATCAGCTTCTTTGATATTGAACTCGGAATGAAGGATTGTTTCATGGCGTATCCCAGCATGAATTTCCTATGAAATAGCTGAAAAGACTAGAAGATTGACTGTAGTAGTTGCTATAACTATTGGAAGACTTTCTCTTCACTGCAGTTTTTTCATGATCAAGACCAGTAACATTAACTCTTCTAGAGTTATGGAAAAGATTTGTTCTATTACTATGCATGGCCTGGCCTGCATGAATGCTTACTCTGCCAAACATAATGTGTGTGACAAGACCATTGACCAACGTCATCTCGTGGTCATCTTCATATCTATGGAGCCTCTGACACTGTGGCATTTCTCTGCCAGTGATACTCCGCTTCTACAGATCTTTTTGCTTTTGAATTCTGATTTGGGAGGTGAGTATCTGTAATGTTGAGATTAGATGTTTTATTCATGAAATTAAGTCCTGACCACGCCTCTTCACCTTCACATCTTCTTTATTGTGGCGCTTCCTTTCATGCAATACTCTCAGGATTACTTAACACATTTAATTTCAGAACTACCAGCAGAATCATGAAACTATCTTACAATACGGCTGCTGGAAAGAAGGACATAATGAAGAAGGCAGCGGAAATCGACAAAATGATGGTTGCTATAGAGATGTGACTATAAGAAGAATTACTCAGGAAAGGGAAGCCGAAATGGTAAAAATCAACTTGGTTTGATGAAAAGCATTTACAACATATACAGTAAAGAAAATATTAAGAGAAAACAAAAAATAGCAAAGAAAAAGTTGAATTCAGGAAATGGAAGATGTCCTAAAAGAAGTGAGGAAGAAAAAAGTGCTGCACACAAAAGAAATCAGGAAATAAGAAGGGAAAACAACAGATCCAAAAGGCAAGTACAATCCACAAAGAAAATGATTATCGAGTCACTTAAGAGCGCAATTGAGAAAGGAAGGAATATAGTGGTTCTTTTAGAAACTAGGGTGACGGGGAATAGCAGAATTCAGAAGTTTCAATTGAAGAAAAGGAGGGTACAAAGAAGAAATTATATACAAAAAAGTCAAAGCCCATGGCGAAAAAAATCAAGATCTGTTTGCGCAAGCAAAAGGATATCAGATACCAAAGCTACCTTTTAGTAAAGTAAGTCAATTGAGGAATTGCAGGAAATTGTGAGTTAGGGAATGATGTGGAACACGCTTCTTTAAGACGCTCAGGGCCATAAATGTTGATATAGTATTGCACACTGCAATGGAAAGAGAAATTCAGGCATTGGAGCTGAGACACTATAAATTATGAGCGGAAGTGTATTTATTTCATCGGAAACAGAATTAAGAGAAGAAATAGAAATGCAGATAATGCAGGACATACTTTTCAACATACAGGTAGACTGGATTAACACAATGATTATTTCTTTGTATTGGTATGCAGAAAATGCAAGGCATACTTTTGAACATACAGGTAGACTGGATTAACACAATGAGTAAGTGTTTTTGAGATGGAAGCAAACGCTCATCATCATAACTCCCAGCCAAGTAGAATGTATGACTTACTCAAAAGAAAGAAATATCTATGTTTATAAGGCAGATTGGAACGCAGTTTTGAGCATTATGACACGAAAAATAATCTCTGCAAATATTACAAGATTCAACACCAGCTAGAGTTTCTAGGAAGGCAAGTAAGCTCCTTATATGAAGAAGTAGCATTGGACTCCGCAGATAACATTTACGCGGAGATTACAACAAGAGAAGCATTACTGACTAACATTAGTTCAGAAGTTGCACGAACAATGAAATCAAAGGGGATTTTTCAAGTGGTTTTTAGACTCAATTCAATGTCAGGAAGATTGTGCCACACTTAGATATCAAACACAGAAAGCTAAACAGATAGAGGATAAAATAGTGGTTAAATCCTGAGGAAAGATATGCAGCAGATAAGTAGAAAGCTAGAAGCGTCGTTAACTCATGCATAGGTCAAATAGTTAAAAATTAAATTTGAAGGAATACCAGAGAATCCCAGCACAAACGGAAAGAAAGCTTGACTTCGGGACCAAATAAGGAACTAAAACGAGAGGTGCAAATACAAAAAGATCATGCTTGCAACTGGGAAGACTAAAGCGTTTACCCATCAGCATGTAAAAAAAGCTTGAGATAAAGTCGTTAATATAAACAATCCGGATGACATTGTAGAGAAGATCGGAGATCACATTTTTAAATGCTTTTCTCAATGTCATGGGTACATGCTAACAGGTTCTAAGCTTCAGGGAATTACAAGCAAAGATCAATTTAACAAAATAGAGTTGGACCAAGGAACGCCAGAATGGAAGACAAGAGGGGTCATAAATGATGTATCCATAGAGGTAGATGATGCAGAGATAAGCCCAGAGGAATGTAGAAACACGTTTAACCATTGGAAAGAAAACTATATATCAACATCACCGTTAGTATTGCACCTTAGGCATTTTTGGAACCAAAAATAGTACTTAAAAATACTCAATCGGTCATTGATCTTGAAATCCACAATCGACGACACTATATTTCAACCTTCATTTGTAATTGATCATTCAATATCACGAAAAGGAAGACGAGTACCAAGGTGGCATAAGCTTCAGTTGTATTTCTAAGAAGCTGGGATGTATCGGAGTGGACAAGTTTAGAAACTTACAAATCTACATGTGTGATCTAAATGCGGTACTTGTAATCAAGTGGAAATAAACAATCATTAATGCAGAGGAGGAAGAAAAAATGCGTTTGCCTAATCGATAGTAGGAAAGTCAAGCATCGCAATATATTTTTCAAGAATCATGAGAATATACTACAGCCAGATTAACTATGATGCCAAAGCTTAGAGCATTGCTTATGATGAGGGAACACCATAATCCATATAGTAAAGGCTGGAATATTCTTAATTTTTATTGCACATGGTTTGAAATATATCTCGATATATTTTTACTATTTTCTACACACGTGTATACAGTGTATATCATCATTTATTAAATATAATGCTTAATGATTCTCATCTATAACGGGTCATCCAACTGAACTTGGTACACGTACATGTTTCTTGTATCTTGAGTCCCAGGTAAAAATCAATATACGACGATAACGAAATCATTGACAAATGACACAGTTAATATATCAAAAAACCCACATTGAAATCAAAAATCTTGACAATGATTTACTTGACCTTGTTACCTCTGATTCCTCGCGAAAGCACAACATTCATATAAGTAAGATGTAAAGGATTTGTGAGATTGCCTTTCCATCTAACAATAGTCGGAGGAAGCCTTAATCTTAAACAAACAATGAGTAAACTAACAAGTTTACACACTTAATTTGTTGTTACTACTCTCTTTACTTCTTCTTTCTCTTCGTTTTTTCCTTTGCAATGCCGCATTGAGTGTTTTTAATCTCATCGCTTGAACCCTGCGTTGTTTTAGGAACGTTATCCTCATCCACAGGAACAGGCACATCTGGTCAAAAATTTGTGCCTATAAAATCATGCTAAGTGTATTGTGGACTAATTTCCTGTTGGACAATTTCTTTGCTTCATTGTATATGTGATCCACAAGGCAAAAGCAATGGATCAGGAACAATAACAATACTTTAGACCAGCTCACTTTGAAAACTCTGCGCAAAACTTGTTGGTATACTGTGACAAAGATGTGCCTCGGTGTTGCCTTTAACAAGCAATTTTTCCACATTTGTTTACAAAACAGGGCAATGTTAATGGCTGCCCTGCTGCATCAAAGCACATCACAGTTTAATCATCTTGATGCCACTTCACTTACAATGAGGATTTGCTCAAGAATTTGACGCAAATAGTTCACGGAATTTTTACGCTTGCGTTATGTCCCTTACCATTGTCTCAATTCTGTTAAATGTTCCTTGAATGCAAGTGTCGTTGCCGAGGAAATCCTCAAACCAGTTCATTCAACATGCTTCAAATTGTCTTGTAGCTTGGGTGAAACATTATTTCATGGACCACTCTAAATCTTTATTTGTGGCCCATATATTGCAAATTTTTTATTTCCAACCTATATACATTGGAGTGGATAATTTGAAGTAATGACACTTGCTATTTCATGAGGATTAAATAACTGTGATTGCATTGCAATCAAACCAGTTCTTATTGAGAACAAATGCAAACATCCACAAACTCTTAAAGGAAAAAGATCCAGTAACTCTTTGGCTCCCAATTTTCAGATATCCTACAGCTCGACGCAACTTCTCGGCCAATGTCTGCTCAAAGGTAGCGCATCACTCGTTCATTTCCAAAATGTCGTATTGAGAATCAAAATCTAGAAATTGAATTCAATCTTGAGAATTTGAGAATGATGAAGGTCACCCGAAACGTTTTGTTGAAGCAACTTCCAACTCTTTCTCTTTAGCAAAGTGCAGAGACTCTTAAATGAGTAACAGAAGTCTGAGAAGAAGAGTACTTGGAAGACATTTTAACGATATCTGAAGCGCTAAGTCTTTATTTGATGAGAACATTAATCTGAACCTGTACTGGACCTTTGTCTTAATTTGATGAGAATGTTCATGAAACAGATGAAATAGATGACAATGGTAATTTTAACCTAGACAATATACTTGACTTCAACAAATTTGAAAGCTTGCAAAGAGATGATGTGCAAAGTATTTGTGACGACACTGAAGTAAGCTAAGACTATAATTTGGAAATGTAAAATCCCTTTAGAAAGTATTCAAGGATTATGAAAGGTTTTTATATTATGGCATAGTGACGATTTCATGTCGTAGTTAACCATGCGTAACGAGAGCATGGTTGCATTGATATTTTGAGCATGATTAAACATTATAGCTAACAAAATTTATTTGTGATTATCGTTAAACTAGCAATCCTCAAATTGTGACTGAGAAAATGTACTTAAGGATGTTGGGAAAAGAGTGAATATTAAGGTAGGCTGAAGGTAAAATAGCAATCCAGTAAAGCATGGATGAGCAAGCCATAAGAGATAACTACGGAGGAGTTCCAATGTTTGAGGGGAGCCATAGACAGTTCATATTGTGGTGGGAAACGTGTAGGGCATTCGCTTACCTGAAAATGTAAATGCAATTTCTGATCCTGACTTTTCAAGCTCATACTTCGAGGAAATTGATACTAACACAGAAGAAGGAAGAAGACAGCGTCAGGCAAAAAAAAGAAATGACTTTGCCTTATCCATTTTCATGATGGCATTCATGATGGAAGGAACAATGGGAATCATGACCCGAATCATTTCTGAATATTGGCCAATGGGACTTGGACATAAAGTTGTCAAGGGACTCATGCAACAATATAAGCCTATTGACAGTATCATCAAGACTGAAATGAGGCAACGTTACACAAGATATCCATGAAGAAAGGGAGCAATCCAACATTATGATCTGAAGAGTTAAGCGGAATGGAGGGGTGGTTTACGACTCATAGATATGAAACTGATAAATCGGATCACATAGACATTGTTTTGGCCATGGCTACGGGAGCGTTTTCAAGCTATTGCCAGTGTGTTTATCTAGGGTAGATGGCTGTTTGATACTAAGTAAAAAAGTTAATGTGAGAAAAATGAAAGAAACGCTTTTTGGTTACTTTGAATTTGATGTTCTGACAGAGGCAATTAAATACATTGGTAATTGATCTATCCTTGACTCACCTTGCCTAAAGTGTAGCATCAACTATCACAGATCCAAAAAGGAGGACCAAATTATTGTCATTCTTGATTAATTTCAATCCAAACTCCGAAAAGGTAGGTCATGTTACTTTCATATGTTGAGTGTACATCCACCCAACAGGAGGGTAATCCTAGTACAATAGCAATTGCATACGTTGGGTGTTTACAAATACGATAGTAATTGTGACATTTTGATCATGATTCAACCAATTTTGGTTAAAAGTCTTTGTGATAAGTTCTTGAATGAGTCACACCACCAGCTCCTGGAATTTTACTTAAGTTAACGGAGGATAAAAATGAAATGGTTGATGAAGGACACAGGTCCAGCGTAGGAAATTTGTTGTATCTGGCTAAATGGAAAAGACCCTAAATCAGTTGCATTGCAAGAGAACTATCAAGATACATGGCAAAAGTTCATTGGCATCATTTGGATGCAATGTATCGTGTGATGCATTATTGCGTGGGGATACGTAAGGTAGGATTTCAGATTAAGCCTGAATTGGTCCACAACGGTCAACATGAAATTTCAGGCTACTTCCTGCGATTCTGATTACGTCAAGAATACCGAATCTTGAAAAAGTGTCATTGGGTAAACTATTTTTTCTACATGGATCACCAGTTCTTTGGAAGAGTACGATACAGGAGAGCTTAACTTTATTGTTAACCAGCGCACATTAATTTATCCAGAAACTACGCTCAGGAAGTGATGTATATCAAGAAGGTATTAGACTCAATTGAAAAAGAGATTCAACTTCCTTTGAACTTAAAGGTCAACAACAAGGGAATATAGGATTCAATAATCAATTGGAGTGTTGGGGGACAAAGCCAACACGTTGCAGTCAAAATATTTTATCTCCAAGAACTAAAAGAAAAGAATTGATTTCAAGTAGAATGGATTAGTTAAGAAAACAGACAAAGTGATTTGTTCACCAAAAATTAGCCTAGGATTAGATTTCGTAAACATGAAAGAGTGTTCAATAGAGATATGATTGAAAGGGGTAGATGCAAGGATTAAGAAAGTTTTCAATAAATATACACGATGACGCATGATGACGCATGAGAAGATTGCATTCATAAATTAACCATGAATAGCGAGAGCAGTTGGATTGAGCAGAATTAAACATTATGACTCACAATCGTTTCTTTGCGGTTAACATTAAGCTTTTAATTGCAGAGTTATCTGGCAATGTATATTTATAATTAAAATTGTCCTCTAACAGCTCCTTTGCCTCCCTCGCCCTCACCTCGCCCAAGGCGAGCTCCGACAGTTTGCCAGCTTGCCGCTGGCCAAACCAAATAGGTGCTAGCCTCCCACCCTATTCACAATGAAAGAAAATGAGATCCTACAAAGTTTGTTAAATAGAACAGGGATTAATTGTGACTGAAAAGGCGTTTCTAGAAGTGTCCAAGTCAAATAGACATTATTTTCTTCAAAGTTTAAGATATTCTACGAACGTCGCAGGATAAAGGGTAAAAGATAGCCGAATACTTGGAGGGTTGGTTTTCTGGACTTATACTTTGAGCAAGGCCTCTTTGACATAATCTCCTGCTTAAAGCCATCACAGGCCATCAGTTAGTTGGATTAGCGACAATACTATATTGGAAGTGGTATAAAGGAACTGGTACAGACTTTGTTCAGTCAAGTCAATACAAAAATAGTCAATACAAAAATCCAAAGGATGAAAGTAAGAAGCTGAAATCAGTAGAACAGGTTTCTGTCAAGCATCAAATATGAATTTAGAAACGACAAATATATCATGGTATTTTCGGAGGAGATGGGATGTAATAAATTGGAGCAATGATTCTTGAATCATTGCCAGGAAATACATCAATATCAAAATCTGACATTGTGAACGAATCTGGAAATGCGTCAATCGCTTAGTTTTGACTTTCAAAAAGTAACCAAATTTGCATTCCAATCATCGCGTTAATCAAGGTAAGCCTGATCATACAAAATTGGAAATTTTGTTTACGTTCATATCAACATAACCAGGAAACAAAAAGGTTATCTCAAAGTAGCCTTTGGGGGGCTTGAATGTTAGAATATGGATAAATCCAAATGCATTATGCAAGTTACCCAACATACACTAAGATGTATAAAGAGAGAGAGGGTGAGCTATATGCCCAGATCATTACTAATGTCGCAGGAAAAGAGTGAGCAGGATTGTCTGAAGGAACGGTCGAGGAGATTCCTTCAGATGCCTTTCCTTTTTTCAATCATATGTGGGATGGTTTTAAACAAGTTACAATAAACAAGGAGGATCTGAAACAGGAAATACAAAGAAGGAGATGCAAATGCAAAACAGTAACACAAACAAAGGAAAGTTCATTACAGGAAAGTTAGTCAAGCTTATGAGACAAGTCATTCATTTGAAATTATGGAAACATACTAAAGGAAGAAAGTTGGAGAGAAATGAGACGAGATTCAGTAGATGGATCACAAGAACCGTAGGGAAAAAGCAAAGGGAACACGAGTAAAAATGTTTCATGGAATATGCCTGACAAAAGCATACACAGCAAAAGTCAAGCTCATTCAGCATCTGGAATGTCCATACTCTAGGAGCAAGGAGGATATACATCATATCTTGAGCTGCAAGGAACAAGGGCATTAAGTAATTTCATTCTGTGGAGAAATTAAGGAGACGTACAAAGGTGTTAAAGGCCGGGATAACACTTGGAACAGATTTTTGAGTCAACAATGAAAAAAGCAAATAAATAGATAAAAATGACGCTTGACGAGCAAACTGAATTAGGCTTGGAATGCCTTCTAAAAGGATTGATCAATAAGGGGTGGAAGAATGTTATGGATGCTGTGATTCTGGATAGGAATTGGGAAGAAACCAGGGTAACATTATAGTGGCCTAGTGGACACAAAGTATTGTACTCAGGTGCAAGATGACAACAACAGATTAAGCCTACATACTATCTACTGTCTGCAGCGCATGCTTGGTAGGTCAGTGAATAAGGCAATGAAAAACAGCATCACAGAACATCTTAAGATGCCAATACATCAGGACCCAAATATGACACCTGATGTATTGGCAGGCTATTAAGAGTAAAAAGATGAGAAAGACCCAAAGATATGGCAAAGTATGGATTGACAACAACAATTGCAAGGCATAGCTGGCAACTAGAGTACCCATGTGAGTCCACTCTATACATCATGTAGGTGTTTAGGATAGCAAATCATGTATCAGCATAAGAAAATACTTTGGTAGATGAAAGATTGGGATGATACACTGCTGATAATCCTGATCCACTATAAGCACATTTACGTTCAGATTTAGTGATGACAATGAAAGTATTTGACATAATCCAAATTGATTTGCTCGAAGTTTATTGAAACATTACCTGCTGACGACACTGTAACTTTAAGTTGGAGAGGCATGCTCTATGGATGACCTATCCAAAATCAAATTCAAGAAGTTCAGTGGCTTGCAACGCTCAGCTTCAGATTTTAACCCACCGTTTGACATTTCAATACGCTTTTGCGAAGCCTCAAGATAAATCCGAATTCAAATGTTAGCATGAGAAAATGTAGACCCGTCGAATAAAATGGCACTAGAATAGAAGAGAGCCTAATATTTTTAAAGGTATAACCAAAACCAATTAAAATTACCCTTATTCCTATTTACACTTTGAGACAAGATTCCACGATGACGATTGTATCCTCAGCTTTAACAGAAACCAAATCTCTCCCCTTATTTTGATAATCCTACCCATACACTCCACTGGACATCACTTGACGTAAAAGAGCTTTGTACTCATTTCAATCAATTAAGCGCGTCTTGCAACATTGAACTTCAGTTGAAAGTTAAGAGCTGAAGCTCACTGAATTCGAATGGCATGCAAATATTTTGCATTTTATCATGTTTTCCGTTTCTTAGCAGATGGTTCCTCCTCTTCTTCCTCTTCGTCGTCATCATCATCCACATTGTCAAATCCTTCTTCCTCTTCGTCATCGTCATCATCATCATCTCCCTCATCTTCATCGTCGTCTCCCTCAGGTTCAAAGTCTTGGTCATCCTCTTCAGCGTCATCCTTTAGATCACGAGTTAAATATTCAATTCCAGGTTGATTTTCGTCCTCTTCGTCATCATCATCATCACCTTCCTCGTCTTCTTCATCATCATCGTCTTGATCATCATCATCTGCTTCTTCGTCTTCATCATCTTCGTCTGGATCATCGATTTGGTGCTCCTGAAATTTTTCAGCCATTATAGTCTGTGTGAAGTAGTGATTTTAGAAAAGTAAAAAGATTCGGTGCATGAAATCGATGATAAGGAATTTCCATAGTAAAACAAGTAGACCCTAGAGACACGTGTAGACAAATTACACAAGAAAAACTAGTTCATTTTTCGCAAAAGTTGCCCTCAAATCAAATCCTACTACCAACAACGACTCTGACAGACTTGAATCACACAAATCTGAATTCTTGAAAACTAGGAAAGTGGTCGTGGAAACTTACGCTTGCTCAATGGACCTTCTTTAATGTTCAAAGGACGATTATAAGTGCGAAATGGAGTTAATTGTGAGCACATTGAAAGCCTCGAAGTGAAATATGAATGTTTAAGAGTATGTCTCCTGCATTGGTATTGTACTAGGAGCTGCCTACAATGGATTTAAATGTAGTAACAAGTGTCGTAGCATTCTACTTAGCATTTTTCAGTAATAAACATTCGTAGAGAGCCGAACCTCGGTGGCTACATTTTGAACCACTTCGCCACTAGGGTAAAAGTTTTTCATTCTAACTGATCAAACAAATTTGAATGGCGTAGATGTTTTTTCAACCGTTTAAATAATGAGATTTCTTTTGAGTTAGTTAGTCTTGAAAACAAGAAAAAATGTATAACTTTATATGGTACGTATACAAATTATATTTTTGATTGATTGTGAAAAATTCGATTTATAAACACGAACAAAAATGTGAAAAGACCGTGCATTGATTCTGTACCACGAACAAGAACAGGAAATTACTGTGTTATTGGCACTTCCGAGTACTCACCACAAAAGACTTGAATTAATGTCTTGTGCAGTTTTTCCTAGGTGCGCATCATCGAAAGTATACATCATAAACAATAATACGATTCGGGTTGACTAGAAATGAAGAGACTACGAAGTCAAGTGATTCTTTTCATGGCAGCGATATTATGTAAACCTCTAGGAGGGAAGTTCACAGAGGCCGATTCTCTTACGCGATCATCCTCTGAAAGAGATTTCTTCAACCTTTCTGATGTCGGAGATGACATGGTAAGTTCAGGGTGTATTGAATGCAATCTAGAGCAAAGGAATCAACTGAATATCGAATCTTCAGAAATCAAAAATATTTGGAGCCCTTATAGAGCTAAAACGATTGGGGGAGTCTGTGAATTGGTCGCGGTTAAGTCCACAGAGGAAAGAATTAGAGTCGTCAACAACTTTTTCAAGAGCAGCGCCAAAGCAAGACTATAGTCCAGGGAAATCTTCAAAGCAAAAATATGACGATCCAGACTACCTTGAAGATGATTACCTGAATGAGTTCAATGAAGATTATGGTGTCCATAATGATCGAAGTGGGGTTAGTGGATCCAGGGAATTGTTACAAAATCGAGGCATGATGATGACGAGACCTCCAAGGGGTAGGAGGTTTGGTAAGGGGATCGACACGGCCTTTGGGAAAAAATCTGGTGGTTGGGGATTTGCAATAGGGAAAAAGGGAGGGAAAAAAGGAAAGAAGCACTATGGAGTGCTTGGGAAGAAGTCGGAGAAAGGAAAAGGCATGCTACCTCCATATCCTGATCCAACACCTGCAAGTCCTATAGCTTCTCCACTCGCAATATTTCCGTTTGCGCCTGCTCTACCGCCAACTTTCCCCCCCTTAGCACCATTTCCACAGCCTTTTCAGGATATAACACGTCCACCCACAAACTTCCCAACACCGGAGCCAAAAACTTCTGCTCCAGTGCAACCTCCTGTTATTCCACCATTCGCCCCCCCACCCACTGAAATGCCTAGCCTTGCACCGATCACTGAAGCACCAACCAAAACGCCAACAGGAAAACCAACTTTAAAGCCTACGAACAGACCTTCATTGAAACCAGTTAATCCTTTAACAATGTATCCAACCTCGAAGCCGAAAACGAAAGCTCCAATGACAAAAGCACCAGGCACTGAAGCTCCTGTTACTAAAGCTCCAAGGACAAAGGCACCAGGCACTGAAGCTCCTGCCACAAAAGTTCCAAATACTATGGCACCTGCAACTATCAAGCCATCAAAAACTAAGGAACCTGTCACTGAAGCACCAGTCACCAAAGCGCCAAAAACTAAGGAACCTGTCACTGAAGCTCCTGCCACTAAAGCCCCAAAAACTAAGGCCCCTGTCACTGAATCCCCTGTAACGAAGGCTCCAAAGACAAAGAAACCAACAATGAATGCACCAAAGACAAAGAAACCAACAATGAATGCACCAAAGACAAAGAAACCAACAATGAATGCACCAAAGACAAAGAAACCAACAATGAATGCACCAAGGACAAAGAAACCAACAATGAATGCACCAAAGACAAAGACACCAACAACGAAAGCGCCTACAACAGAAGCCCCAGTCACTATAGCACCCGTAAAAGCATCGTTAAGTGACGCTCCAGTGACAGAAGCTCCGTCGGATGGTCCCGATCGTACTGCCTATCCTACTCCAACAGGACCGTTTACGCGGTGTTTCCCAGATGACTCACCAACAATTGGCTGCCCTGATGCTGACATTGGGGAGAAGTGTGATAAGTACAATCCTCTGTCTTCTTTCTCGAAATGTTTTGCCACTTGTATCGATGCATTCTGTTGTATCCACGATTCGGGTTCCACGCGTGCGCCATCGTGTTCCAAGGAGAAAAACTGTATTTTTTATGACCCGTGTTACATTATTTGGTTCAAACTTCATGACACTATTGGACCTGCGCCTTACTTGAGATTAGATCAAAATGAAGCATTTTTCGATGTTGATGCAGCAGAAGTGGAAAAAATATTCTTGGACAGACCTGATTTTTTTGACCAATTCTTTGGACATCATTTCCTTACTGATGATCTTCCATTGGAAGATTCCACATTTGAAGATAGTAAAAACTGGTAAAGGCACATTCTCAAAATTGCGTGTTGGGGGTTTGGTTAACATTCACGCTTCCACTATGACTTCAGGGATGGGAAATTTAATTACTATCAAATGGGAATCTATCAGCCATCTGAAAAGAATGTAGATGCGTGAGTGTACCACCAAATCACTAAGACTGAATTATTCTTTGAACAAGTGGGGAAATTTGTGATTTGGGAAGGGAATGTCAATTGTCTTTTTCTTAATCGTTTGTAAGCAAAGCCTTCCCGTTGATATAGAGAATTCCTGGTTCACTCCTTGTTTAGTCCCGATGCACTAAAGGCATTTACGCTATAATACATAAGTGAATTTTATCATTTAGACATCATCTGAAATGAACTAAAACAGCATTTGCCTCCTGGTCATTTTCTTGATACAGACCTAAATGGCAGGAAATTAGTTTGAATTAATCATTGCATGGGTTAAAGACATATGCAGCAAGATTCCATGGGCATCTTGCTAAGTCATTATTAAGTTTGTTCATTAAGAAGTAAAAATATGGTTCAGATCTATGGATGGTGGACAAGTCATGATGACATGCTGAAGATACACTTATTTCGGAAACAATTATATTGTGATGGTGTTGCTAAAAAGTGTTTAATGTATTATGTTATATTCCTTTTTGCTTGCTGTGACTAAAGTTGAAAGAAGTGCAATTCTTTTCTGCTGGCACCATACTTTGCTCATGAGATTTCTTTTCTTCCTTTTGTCTCACCTAGTATTCTCTCATGCTATTCTATGATATAGCAATCAGCAATCATTGCCTCATTAACTACACAGGTATCCTTCTCCAAAGCAGTCACACACCTCAATCATATTGATATGCTTCTTAGACAAATGAATACACTGCCATTACCAAAGTATTTCCAAAATTTGCAAATACTGAAGGTAAGGGAAAGATACAGATATAAAAATAATGTCCTTTCTGTTAAAGAAGAAGAGGATAAATGAAACGATAAATCAGTTCTAAAATAAAAGTATGCTATAAATTATTATTTTGTGTGAATTGTGAGCCTATAATTCGATTTATGACTTTATATCTTTGCGATACAATGATTGCTATGACTATTGCTGCAAACTCCTTTCTGAACCATTAAGGTGTACCAAAGAGATTCTAATATATATATCAGGTTCTCTAACATGGAAAAGATTTTTTTGCCAAGGCTCTTGTTTAGCTATCCTTATGTCATACCTTAAAGTAT
>CAAAJI010000005.1:249868-267539 GCA_900642245.1 Fragilaria radians | reverse complement strand
ATTCCGGGAAAAAACCTTGGGAACTTTGAATGCTGTCAAAGTTTCCTAGGGAATATGGAGTCTCTGGTCAAAAGGGCAAGCAATATAGAATTGATTCTAACTTTTTTCCTTCTTAGCCATAGAAGTTTCCAGATAAGCAAAGAGTGACTGGCCTAGAGGACTTCGAGTGAAGAAGTTCAATAATACTTGGCCATTGAAGCCTGCTCACTTGTGCCCTGAAGATCAGTAACATATACCTGTTCATTTTTTGGAAGTGAAGAAAGATATTGATGTATAAGAGATAATGAAGTATCACTTGATCCAGGTAGACCTATTAATGGATGTTGCAATCATTGAAAAACCATCATAAGATTCTATGACCGATCTAGCAACTTAAGGAAAAGGAAAACGTATAAAGCAAAGTTGCATCGTTTACGCCTACTCTCTGTTGATTCTGTGATGTGTTATTTATGTAGCCACCATTCCATGCATCCGGCTGTTATTTCAACTTCTGTTGAAAAAGGGCACGAAATAGAATTTTTATACTTTTTGGGAATCGAATTTACGTCTTTCTTTGCGAAATTTTTTTTTGGGAATCTCTTGGCATACTAATTCCTTCAAGGGAATTTTACATGAAGGGTAACTGAGGAACTGAGGCCAAATCTTTGACCCAATGTTCCCTTCAACAACAAATAAGTGGATGTATTACCGAGCTTTACGAGGCATCTACATGAATAGGTTCACGCTGCTTTCAGTACGTCAAAGTTATCACGATATCCAACTGTTGTTTCAAATATCAGGAACAATGAAGCTTGCAATCCTCTTCGCTGTTGTCGCATCCACGGCTGCTTTTGCACCCTCCTCAAAAGTTGGTAAGCATGATTTATTTGTTGATAGAACCCCCAAAAAATTCAAGAGTTGAATGAATAAAAGAAACTACGAAATTTTCTAAATTTGTTTTCCTTTCTTCCTCAAAACATTAAGGCAAGTCGACATCTATTTCAGCCGAGAAAAGTCCCGCAGTTCCGTTCCTCCCATACCCTGAAAATGTAAGAGGTTACGTTGGTGACTACACTGGATTTGATCCTTTGGGATTCTCGAATTATTTCCCAATGGATTATCTCCGTGAAGCTGAATTGAAGCATTGTCGCCTTGCCATGTTGGCCATCACCGGTTTCATTGCAACTGATGTTGGTATTAAACTTCCAATCGCGGCTGGAGTGACCTCCGTAGATGCTCACTCTTTTGGTGTTGATAAAGGTACCCTTGGCCTTATTGCCCTTGCAGCCAGTTTATTTGAAATGACATCGTGGATTGCTGTTCAGGAAATGTTGCAAGGGTCTGGTCGTGAGCCTGGATATTTCGGTTTTGGAAGTTCTTTCCTAGACAACAAATCTGCTGCACAAGTCCAAGATATGAAGATGAAGGAGCTCAGCAACGGACGTTTGGCAATGTTTGCAATTGGGGGAGCAGCAACACAAGCTGTTCTCACTGGACATGGTTTCCCATATGTGTAATTATCCAATTCAATCGATAAACTAAGTCTTGCTACAATCCTATTTCGATTTTATTCTTATTGCAATTTCTGTCAGAAAATTGATGTGTAGATAAAAGTACAATCGAGACAAAACAGATTAACCAATCCTTACAACACCATCGCATTTTAAATGTTAAAACATTTATAATTAGTTTGGAAAGAATCAATTTCCTACAGTTTCTAGTAAATCATACTTTGACTTTCTAAAGCAAGTCACGTGATACAACATCAATAAGTATATCTAAACGCTTAGCTGAAGTTATCAATCGTTTTTTAATATACTTCCGTTGATTCTGATATTAGCCAAAAGTTGAATCTAGAGCTACCAGATGCAATGGTAATTAGATACTCGTCTTTCAAATCCTAGTTAAGCCAATACGGTAATCGGCTTAAACGTATGGAAATGGTCCTTGGGTGAGAACAGCTTGAGTAACGATACCGGAGAAAGCCATCATTGCCAAACGTCCATTTGTAAGTTCTTTCATCTTCATTGTTTTGATTTCTTCCTCAGACTTGCCTTTCAAAAAGTTTAGAGGATCGAAACCGAAATATCCAGGTTCGCGTCCAGATCCCTGCAACATTTGTACGACAGCAAAACTGCTAATAATTTCAGCAAGGGACATCCAAAGAAAAAGTTGACCCATCGCGCCTTGCTCCACAAGTGCATCATGGGCAGTAACAGATGTAAGGCCTTCGTATGCCTCAGGGAATGGATAAATCTTGAACCCAATATCAGTTGCAACAAATCCTACATAGGCAAGCATACAAATACGGCAATGCTTCAATTCAGCCTCACGTAAGAAATCAACTGGCACAAAATCTGAGAAGCGAAAAGGATCGAAGGCTGCCTCATCACCAACATATCCTTTCAAGTTTTCGGGGTAAGGAAGAAATGGCAAAGCAGGACTTTTCTCTCCACTGAGGGCAGTGGATAACGCTGTATGTTGAAAACAAAATTGAATGATTTAGCAAGAAATGTAAAATCTCAACTATGCATAATGGATGGCAATCGCGGATATTACTTACAAGCTTTCGTGGACGGGGCGAAAGCGGAAGCCGAGGCAACGAGTGATACAAGAAGAGCTACTTTCATTGTTGATTCCTTGAGGTGGATGATAATAGCTATCGAGGAGAAAAAACAGCCAAGATTTGTATGCCTTTTCAAAATGTTTCTACGCTATATCGTACTCATACCAATACAATGGTTGAAGTTAAGATATCAAGGATGTTTCTCAAATCCAAGACGAAGTAACCCCCATCCAAGTACTTCTCACCCGTTCCTACAAGGATTGAAAAGTGGTGTTACTTGCTATCACTGTACTACACTTACACGCACTTAAAATCCAAAAAGTAATGTGTAAACCATTTGTATTGATGGTACTATTCTCAATCTAGGGGAACTTGCATTCCATGGTAAATAGTATTTGTGCTAAAAAATTATGTTAAGGAATCGAATAGCGAAGGCAATTTACACAGTCTATTGAAGTAACATTCGTAAACTATATGATACTCACTACCTTTAGAAATTATTTTTTCAGCACTTTCGTTGGATTTTCTCCCATAATGAAAGCTGTGAATTCGGTAAAGCCCACTCAGGAAATGCATTTTCTTTGTTAACAAAGCAAGCCACTAAGCTAGCTAACGATTTGTTGGTTTAAAATGGTATACCAAATTTATCCAGCAAAAAAAGAAAGGATATCTTTAGGTCATTTTCATTTACGTCAACAAATAAAATTTTCAATTGAAATGCTATGGAACATAGATACAGTCAGTATCATTGTTGATTTAAAATACTTGATAAAAGATATTGGCTTAAGACTGATTAAGATTTAATGAATAATATGTACTTGAGGTCACTATGAATTCTCATCCAATATACTCCCGGATACTTTTTTCTTGAAAAAACATTCTGCTAAATTTATCACGGGAAACTAAAATGCATATAGAATCAAGCTATTATGATCTATACCTGAGCTGAAACTACAGGTTTTATCTTCAACTTCAATTGCATCATGATATTGTGTGTGACATGAGGAATGCTAAGGTTATGGCGATATGCTTCATAACAACAAATTTACTTTATAGCAGAACTTTTGATTCATATTCTGAAAATCCGTATATTCATTGAAAAAGAAACATCATATATCTTGAGTGAAATAAAGGTTTTCTTCAATAGCTTTGTCCGTCTTACCTTCTGGAAACGTCCACAATCATAATAAAATCTAGCTGAAAGATACCATATAGCATACTTATATGTCGGTGAAGCAATTTTCCGACAAGAATATAAAAAAATTCATATCCAATAATGGATATTTTCGTCTTGCGTTAATTCCTTAATTCAATGGACAGTAGTGAATCAAAATTTTGGAATGCCTGTTGGCCATTTAAACAGCTAAATGACAAAATCAGAGTTATTATACAACTTCATCATTTTCGTTTGAATTCCTAAGGTAGTTTTCTCAGTAAACGCTTTACCCTATATATAAAGATGGTCGGAATAAACGCTGTTTTTGACATGAAATTGGTAGTTTTCATATTTCTTCTCTATATTGACAATGACCATCATTTCTTAGTATCTAGAAAGATTGATCTTTAGGGTTTGGCCCGAAGATTAAAATCCACCTGTGCCTTGCTAAAGCAATTAGTATTGACATCAATACTGCTTCACATGAAGGATTTTCGTGTATGCTACTATTAATTATGATTGAGCATGGTGTGATTGAATATGAAATGAACGAAAATATCAAAGAATCGGAGATTCTTTGCATAGTTAAACTAACGCAGATTTTCCCAGTTAAGAAAACATTGGTAATGTGAAAGCACTACATACCATTATCAAAGAGCATTCATAATCACAAATGCTCAAGGCGTTTGACAAGTATGCACATGGTACAGGGAGTTTAAGGTATTGTGTATCGGAGACGAATCAACCAAGGAAGACAATTTGATGGCATTATGAGAAAAATATAACCCATAGATGTTATCATGGATTTAGAGGAGATCAAATTTAAGCAAACTGGTTGAAGAAAAATTGATTGAAGAGTATTTTTACGCTCTATCTTGAGATTAGATTCAAGCTAATCCTCCCATGAAAAGGAAATTCCCAAACAAGTATGCACTGTCTCAAAGTTTTTTCGAAGCAATAGTCATTGAACAGCGTCACAGTAATTTGGATGGCTATTTTGAGTACTAACACTCGCTTTTTATTCATAAATCATCCTTAATGACGTCAGTTCTGATTTGGAATTACGATGTGTCTTACTCTGTACCCACGATTCGATGTTTTGGCAAAGGCAACGAGAAGTGTGAATCAGTAAATGTGATTCCATGCAGCATTATCATGGATAAAGATTCGGTTTCAGTACTGCTGTTTCATCTGAATGTTCAAATAAGTGTTCATTCATGGTTTGAAGGGAAAAAGAGTCATACAAAATATCAGAATGACGTTTTTCGAATTAGGCTAAATGTTGACCTTATATCTCATCACCCCTCAGCTTATTTTTCAGCTTTCTTGATTCCACATAAAACCTTGTGGAACGAATCTGCATCGTCTATTCCTCAAATGGGATACCAAGCCAAGAAAGAACATGATTACCTTCTGATGAGCCTCAAATCTCAAGCTGAATTTTACTTCAGTCGCCAAAACCTCAGTCGAGACTATTTCTTACAACAATTGTTGGCGTCACCAAAACATTTGGGAGCAGTCCCGGCTAGTATTGTTACTAAATTTCCAAAGATGATGAAGATATACTCCGATATGCGTGTGCTGCATGGACGTCATGATAAATCATCAGATATCGATTTTCTTTATGCTGCTTTGAAAGGCACCAATGTTGTCTCTATGAGCCCTTGTAGAAAATTCCTTATTCCTCACAACGTTCCAGACTTTGAACCTAACCATAGTTCATTTCTAGAAAAGGTAAGTGCCAAAAGTTAACGCGAGTGGAAAATATAGTTCGTATCGAGGAATTCTAACTTAATTTTCCCAGTCACCATCTAGACATGAAAGGCTCACTGTAATAGTGAGAGATCTCTCATGCAATTGCACTAGCGAAGAACTTCTGGAAGCATTTACTGTTGATGAAATTTCCCCTAAGGATGTAAAATGTGACTTTGGTGATACGTGGTATATCCACTTTTCTTGTGAAAAAGATGCCACCACGGCGTTGATAGCTTCATGGGGAAAGACAATTAAGGGAATTCCACTTCAAGCTAGAATGAAAAACCAGGTCATTCCTCAAAGCTGCAAACAAACACAATCTAATATCCACCATAATTTCAGACTCATAAGCCCAATTGAATTATCTCTGACTAAAACGGATAAATATTGGGATGATAAGCTGACCCATAAAAGATTTTGGGATGAGCGAAAGTGCATCGTAATGTCAACCTTTGTTGAGAATCATAAGTTACATGTCGATGCCTCGACTTCAAGCAAAGCAGATGGGACTGATATTCTGAAGGAGACCTCGTGGCCAGTTTCCGAATCACGCGATCTTACGAAGCAAAGGTATAGAGCACGTAAGCACAAGAGGAAAGGAGGAGCCACCAGATCTAGAATAAAATCTGATGAAAATCACCTGCCCAATGATTTCAGGTGTGAGTTTATTAAGAGGGAAACTGCTGCATCAATTACGAAGATACGCTCAATTTCTGGTGGAATGAGTAGCAAACAAAAAATGTATCGAGACACAGCTAACGAGAAGAGTTGCATTAGAATTTTGTTACCTCTCCAAGCGACAAGTTATGCGGTGTATTCCGACGAAAAACTGGTGTTTAACGATTCATTTAAGAGCGTTGGTTGTGAAGCAGACAGCAGCATCAAAGTCGATGAAAGGTAAATAGATGCCTTCTCAAAGGATTTAATGCAATACTCAATGGAAATCACAGCTAGATCTATAAAATAATTTAGCGTACATGCTTATGGTGTAAAGTCTATTTTGTGAGATTATTCTACTTAGGGTACATGCGCTTCACATTACATTGAAGAAATAACAACAAGTTTGTTCAAAAATCGACGTAATCTGACAACTTATGGTCATTCAAGGGCGATGGCGAGACTCAACGTAATCATAGATAGCATTGCACATCCTGTAAGAATTTGAAATGTTAAAATCCATGCAGTTACAGCACTGTGCTGGATAGAAGCAACATAGCCGTTGAAGAACGCCAATAAACCAAAACCGAATATATCGAAAACGTCAGAAATGGTGGCCGATGACTCCTTTCCTCCTCGAACAATTGCGAATAAGGAAGGTGGAACATAAAATGGAGTAGCAAATGAGAACCCCCAAAAGAACATTGTAGCTATACCTATTTCTGGGGAAAGTGATAAGATACCTGACATGTGACAGAGCTGCGCCAGTGAGCACACAGTTGCAGAACCCAGGAAAAAAATGGAGAGCAGAATTTTCTTCCGCTTTGACAAAACTGAGTACAAATGTGAGCACGTGGTTACAGATGTCAGACAACCTATAGCAAATATTGACCCAACTTTTGCTGCCTGAGAACTCGATAGACCGTAAATTTCCGACATCAAAGTGGGAACAAAAAGTAGGAAAGAGCCAAAAAGCATTAAAGCAGATCGGGATATCAAATGGAACCAGAATTCAAGCGTGCTAGCTTGTTTCTTCAAGGTTTGCAAAGAATTCTTTATTGTGCCCACTGAATCCGTCAAAGGCGACTCATTTTCAGCCTCATTCGTTGCAACCTTCAATGGCAACCGACTGAAGTATGATAGTAGTAGGAGAGGGACTACTTGGAGGATCGATGCAGCTCCAAAGACAAGTCGCCAACTCTGAAAGTCAGGTGATAAATGCCTGTTCGCCCATTGAAGAACTGCTGCAAAAATGAAAAATGCCGTTGCATTTCCAGTTCTGGCCGCTGCTGCTATCATTCCTATTTGCTTTGCCCATTCCTTATCTGGAAAGGAATATTGAACAGCGTTCACACAGCTTGCCCAGCATGAGCTAAACACAAAATCAACTACTAGCCACGCAACAGCAAACGTCGTAAAGCGGTCTGCCAAAGCAATTATTGACAACATAATGGCAAGAATAGACAAACATGCTTGTAAGGCAATAACTCCGCCAAATGTATCGATCAATGGACCAAGCAACAGCTTGCCAAGGGCGACTGCGAAGGTCGAAAGCGTGAGTAGTTGAGCCATCAGAATCTGTGGCTTTACTCCCCAACCATTGTAAGATAAACCAACTCGAGATGAAGTCAACTGTGGAAGTACAGAAGGAAGAGCACATTTGGCACCCATAACGGTAAAGTATGTCGAGAATAGTGCAACTGCTATACCACGGCGCCTATAAAGTTCCTTCGGAGACGAATCATCCTGGTCAAAGTCAGACTGACTAGACTCGCTTACTCGGTTTTTGCCTTGAAATCGAAACCGAAAGGGTGATATCGATGGCGTTTTGTTATGATAAAATACACTTTTCTCAATTGTTGAAAGGAGCCCTACTATTGGTAAGGGAACCAATACAAAGAGGAGCATCCAAGTTTTCTCTCTTTGTCCCAACATGTCAAGACGGCGATCAAGTTTTATCGTTTTTCTTCGTAGCGTTAGCTTTTCCTACAATGATGTACTTGTAGAGAAAACGAAATTCTTTTGTGAAAAAATCAGAATTTTTTTTAGTGATTAAATCAAAGCAAACTATTTGAAACCTATTCTTGTTCCAGTGCCTGATATAATTTCTTGGGCGATTCTATTCCCCTTTCTCTCTACGGACAAAGTACAAATAATCATATATACAGTTCACATAAATTAAGTGATTTCTGCCAGATTATCAATTTTTGATTGTATCGAACCCTTTCATGCTAATTGTAGGCATCACACATCCTGATTATGACTTGGAAACTATTTTAACAATGAAACATGAAGTTGTTTCAAACAATCCACATTTTCTCGACAAAGAAACTGCGTTATTGCAAGCATACCATTTAGCTACAAATGAAAACATCTCATGTTGTAACACAAGCAAATTTTTGTTGGTTTACCTTTTTTTGATTTATGGTGGCGGTTACTAGGGGGGTAAACAATCTAATCAATGAAATGAAAGTGAATGAATCCTTTTGACAAACATTATTGTGTTATATAAATTGAGGTTACACCTGTCTGTGCGCCATAAAAAAGATGTATTCAGTATAAGACAGTATTAACTGTCATAGCGTTGTAAAAGTGAAATCCCAAACCACTCTTTGTTGATGAAACCTATCTTTTGCTTTCCCGATTTTGGGACAAAAGCTGCTTTGCTGACTTTCTATCACCAAGGCCATTTTGCTTTTCTTCGCAAAGTTTCTCATGATCTTGAATTCGACTTTATGAGGACATCGGGAGATTGAGGTTGAAACTTTCCTTGAATTACGTCCTTCAATGCTTTATTTTGAAATTAACAAATCCCATAATAAAAGTAACCATATCATCTGCTTCATAAGAAAGTGAGACATTAGGAATTCTCTGGTCCTTAACAAGTCTTCCATACTTAGATCATCGAAAATCAAATGAGCCCTCATTAGAAGTGAGTTTCATTTTTACATTCCATTTGTTCTTGTTTATTATCGCCATTCCACTGATTTTTTAATTCGAAAGTGGTTTCATTCATACAAACCTGTGGAAAACAATTTTTCATTCCCTAAAAATTGTTTAGTACCATCCTGAGCCCAACATAGAGTGCTGATCTTTCCTTCATGCCAAACATCTTTTTGTGCGAATGCCATTGCCTCTCAGATGTCTCTAAAATTTTCTTTGAAAGAGCAAATTGCAAAGGTTGTTGCAAAAACATTTTACTAAAGTGTAGCAACATGGAGGGAATCCTCCTGTCTCTAGACTTAAACGTGACGTCTTTAACACTTCCTCATCTCCAAAATGTAGATTAAAAAAGTAGCAATATTTGATATATATTAAAGGAACTGCCTAAAAGTATTCTAATCCCTGTAACGAATCCCTGTTTCCGAATTATTATTATTGACATGTGAGAAAAGAGTTTTGAAATTATATGTAGTTACTGCATCATTCGAATGCTATCCTGAACTTTACCTTTCAATGGAAGTGAAATGAACTTTAGCCTTTCATCACATAAAAGGTAAGGAAATGTGGACAATATCATTTCTCTGATGGAAGATCGCATTTGAGGGAGAAATTGAGCCTACACTTTCTTTCCTAGAATCGCTTGCATTACAACTTCATTTAGTTGTTGCCTTTTCTGGCTGAGTTTGAAGTGGCTGTAGTACAGGTGGTATAGAAGCCACATCAAGTAATTCAGTCAGAGGGTTCAGGATAGGATATAACAGGCAAGAAATAATAATAGATTCAAAGATTGTCATGTCCGAAAGCGATACTACTTCCAACAACATAGGATGATTTCCCAGAATAAAACACAACAATTAGTCTAGATATTGATATACAATAAACCAAAATTTTGCAAGTTGATTCCAAGCAATACATTTTTTTCAACTGTTAATTTTGATGTGGATTTTTTTGATGAAATGACACGAGCTTAGTGTACATATTGTAATCAAACTTTTTGTTTCCAATTATCGAAAAGGAGAATCATGCTCTTTCATATCCAATTGCAGCATTGGGACTAGGATAAAATTCCCAAGATTCCCAAGGTATGAGTCCACCCATCAAACACCAGTCCAAACTGATTCGGAAGCAATTCCTTGCTTTTCTCCTACTTGGAGCCAGTTTGATGTTTCTTAGTCTCATAGGTTTCTAGATTTGACAGAAACTCAAACGGAAATGCTGTTCGTCGGCCATTAGGTATCGAAATCTCAAGGTTATTTATTTCTAGATATTGATAAGGCATCAACAATCTCGACCTAACTTATCTTGCTCCGAGAATTCGAATTGAAGAATTATAATGCCTTGAATCAAGGACGCATACTCTCCATTAAAAAGATGCAGTATGCAGCATAGACGAAGGGAAATGTATCTGTCGGGGGATACAGCGAACTGACGAATTGCGTGAGAAATAGTTGAAAGTGTCACGAGCGTTCGACTCAGGCCACGATGGGATTGGAGTGGACAGATTCCTTATCTCGGCTTAACTTATACTTTAGGCTGACGATTGGCGGAAGCAAAATCAATTAAGTGATTATGTCTCCATGGCAGAGTCGCAGCCATACATAGAGATATACAACAAGCGTCGAGATGATTCACAAAGTTATAGAGTAATCACTTACCTATTCACTAACGCGAAGTTTCTATCTTTTCGAATCTGAAATTTCGAAGGAATTATTCCTGAAGGCAAGAGTAAAGTTAGTTCGTTGCAGTTTTGAATCAAGCTTACCAGAGGAATAGCACCCCCTAAGAGAATACAAATAAAATTATCACAGTTTATCATTTATGATATTTTCATCATCGGAGAAGGGTGAACTCTCATTTAATACATGCGATTGCTCGTCAAATACATTGATTCCGATAGAGCTAATAAGTCTTTAATCATAGAGCCCACATCATGTCCAGCTTGTTCTCACGGCGTTCTTACCTGAAAAATGGAAACGACATCATTTGTCCTCATTCAGTACAAATAATAAGCTAAAATCGAATTGATTTGGAATCATTATGCAGATTTTTAATGGCCCACAATCACGTGGGGTCTAACGGATTAAGGTTGTACGGAAGATTTCTTAGCGACTATTCACTGTGACCACTTTCTAGTGGAATGATTTTTCCTCATGCAAGATTCCCCGAATAAAAATGTCGATCATGTGATGCACGACAACATGGCTTTTATACAATAACCTTGACCCCTAGGCATAGAAATTGACAACAGGAGTGAACTGCGTAGGGACAATTTTGTGTCAGAAATAACAATATTGAGCTCCTAAATCTCGGGGGGAAAGAGGGAGTATGACTGTACCCAGGTCCGAGATTTATGAAATTTGGTCATCTGTGCTGTTGTGGTTTCACTGCCATCACTAAATTTCCTTAATTGAATGATTTTTAGCTAATGATTAATGCTATCAATCAAATAGTGTGATACTCTTGAGCAAATACAAGTGATCCATAGGTTTTCCAGCTAACATTATCCTTCTAAAGATTAACCTCATTCCTAACAGATGTTTCAAAAGTGATGGGATTAGCTTACCATAAATTCAATTACAATAGTTGATTATTGTAATTTTTCTCGTGACTTATTTTTTTACTTGCGTTAGCCTGACACAACACTGAGAAAAACTTGCATTTGTGGCCACAATACTTTTTGAATCCCGATACAAAACCCCCCCCCTTTGAACTGTGTGCCTATAATTCAAAATAGTCACTGCAATATATATCAGTTAAATACTGATACAAAACGCAAATCCCATTTTTGCCGCGAAAATTTGTGTTATAAATTCAATTTGTTGATGTTTATTCCATGCTTAATTCTATCACTAACCCGTTGCACCCCTTCCTTCCCCTACCCTTTTTAGAGGATATCTTGATCTTACAAGATATTGGGTTAGTGGTAGATAGTTCAACTGATTGGAAACCACATCTGATAACTCGGAAAATGGTCTGACAATGAAAGCCATAGCAATAGAGCAGGCTTGACTTTGTTGCATTATTGGATGGTCTCTGGTGTCCGCCCTATCAAGAAAAGGTGGGCCACTTTCAAAGACTCAAGACTGAGTCTCCCTGGTGGTCCACTTTTCTCACTCCTGAGAAAAGAGAGTTACACCATCAATTCCCTGGAGGTGCTGTGGGGGCTTGATTCTCGATCCGACATGATTTTATTGTGGCTTAATCTTTTGCCGCGCCAAATTGGCGTGAAATTTCCTTTCGTGGCAGGCTAAAGCAAGCACCCGCAGAAAAACATGCAGATGGTCAACGACAAAAAGAACACGGAAATTAGCTAGGGACTAAAACTATTGTTATTGCATCCCTTATGCCAGAATCTTGAATTTTACGGATGCACAAATATTCATTGGAAGAAAATATAGCGCAACGAAAATCCTGTAGACAGAAAGAAAATGTGTTTCTCATATTTTATCGGGAGTATGGGTACAAAACATTAGAAACTAGTTTACGCAGAAGTAATATTTATATGCTTATGAAAGTCTACAGCTCTCCATCACAGAACAATCTTGCATTTTGAAACAGTTGTAGCCATGGACTTGCTTCTAACTCATTCCACTCTCTTGGAATCCATGGCCACTGCCATTTTGTAAACACTCTCTCGGGATGCGGCATCAAGGCCAGATGTCTCCCATCTTCTGAGCATAGACCAGCAATTCCCTCCGGGCTGCCATTTGGATTGAACGGATATTCCTCGGTAATTTCGTTTTCGTCGTTTACAAAACGAAGTGGGGCGAGATTCTTAAGCTTAATATCTTGATACACACTTTCTTCTGGAAAGAAAAATCTACCCTCTCCATGAGCAACCCAAACTCCGAGGGACGAGCCCTCCATGCCACGTAGCATCACCGCGGGACTCGATTGGATTTTCACACTCAAAAAGCGACTCTCGAACTTGCCACTATGGTTGTGGAGAAGTCTTGGTTGAGATGCTTCAGGTAATCCTGAATTACTTGGGATCCAGCCAAGGAGTGCCATGAGCTGACATCCATTGCAAACTCCAAGGCTGAAAGTGTCGCTGCGATTACGAAATTGTTCAAACTGCTCAAAAACATGTTGGTTGAATTTGATTACGCCAGCCCATCCTTTCGCACTATCCAGTACGTCCGCGAAGGAGAAGCCACCAACAAAAACAAGACCTCGGAATAAATCCAAAGTAATCGATCCATCGAGTAGGTCACTCACTGTGACATCCCAGGCGTCAAACCCAGCCGATATGAATGCTGCAATCATTTCTCTATCGCCATTGCTTCCTTCTTGTCTAAGAATTGCAACTTTATGCTTTTCGGCACTGGACATCACATTTCCTTCTGTAGGACGAGGAGTGAAATGTAATTTCCATTGGGGAGCCCTGCGATGTTTGAGGCCAGCCTCTTCTTGTGCAACACATTCTGGATTACGCTGTCGCTTCTCGAGCTGAAAACTTGTAGCTTCCCATACATCACGTAGCGCTGACATTTTATCATCCAGACAACAATTGTCGCCGACACTTATTTTAATTGAGTCACCAGCAGTAACTAACCCAATATGCACGCAAGAGACTCCTCTATTTTTGTACATATCAACTGCCCTTACAACTGAGTTAGAAGAAACTTCTATGACAATTCCCGCTTCTTCGTTATAAAGTATCGGGATATCTCCGACACAATACTTGTCAGGGATATTCACGTCAATAGAACAGTTGCCTGAAAATGCCATTTCTAGTAAGGTCACTGCCAAACCACCATCCGAACGATCGTGACCAGACAGAATTGTACCTTCCTCTATGAGCTGTTGCGTTACTGAAAAAGCAGATTTCAAAATTTCGAAATCTTCAATATCAGGACACTCATTGCCCAGCTGGCCATAAACTTGAGCCAAGGCAGATCCTCCAAGTCGCGATTTACCTTGCCCAAGGTCAATAAACAGAAGTGCTGATCCTTCAGGTGGACATTTCAAATCAGGTGTTACTGTCTTGCAGATATCAGGACAAGTAACATAGCATGTCAACGTTAGTTCACCAGGGGCCTTGACCACTTCGTCGCCGCATCTTGCTGCCATCGAAAGTGAGTCTTTTCCACCATCTATTCCTATGCCTACTGCAAGGAGTGCATCACGTAATGCCTCACAAGCATCGTACATTTTAGAGCCTTCACCGTCAAGCTTTGCTGCGTACATCCAATTACCGCTGGCTTTGACATCCTCCAACTTGGAGATCTTTGCCCAGACTAAGTTTGTCATTGCCTCGGCCACAGTCATTCTGGCCATTGCAGCCGAATTAATTAGTCCTTTAATGGGCTGCTCTCCGCAAGCTACTGCAGTTCCAGTCTTGCCAAAATAGGAGTGCGCAGTAACACCGACGTTTGCAAGAGGTAATTGTAAGGGCCCGACACATTGTTGTTGAGCAACCAGTCCAGTGACAGAGCGATCCACTTTGTGGACCAAGAATCGCTTTGACCCAACAGATAAAAGACGCAGTACTCGGTTCGCCACCTCGGCGACTGTTACACCATCTGGAAGGGAGAACGGTTTGAGTTCTCCATCGCGATGACTATCAAAAAAGGTTTTTTGAGGCATTTTTCCAAGAACAAGCTCTAGCGGGAGATCCACTGGAGTTGAGTCGTCGCTTGAATCACGTACAACAACTTTCCCGTCGCCAGTGACTTCTCCAAGAATTCGAGTGGGGCAGTTCTCACGCCTTGCTATAGCCTCAAAAAGTTCTCTATCTTCAGGACGAATGAGTAGGGCATTGTTTTCTTGGTATTCTGAGCCCCAAATTTCAAGGACTGAGAGAGTATTGTCGCCAATGTAAACCTTCCTGATATCATAGATTGCTCCTGCAGGTTCTACAATTTCTTTCAAAACATTTCCATTTCCTCCTGCACCTTGGTCGTGAACAGATATAATTGGATTTTTCTCACCTAAATCGCAGCATGCTCGCATCAATCTATTTAACCGGTTTTCCATCTCGGCGTCCCCTCTCTGTACTGCGTCGAAGTCAAGATCCGCATTCTCTGAGCTCTGAACTCGAGAAGACGCAGCTCCTCCTCCGATGCCAATTCTATATGCAGGTCCACCAATTTTCACAATTAACATTCCTTCCTCTGGTTCACCTTTTCTTGCATGACCACCGTCTAGCTGTCCTACGCCAGCTGTGAACATTATTGGCTTTACCCATTCATAGCGTTCTCCATTTGGAAGACGCTGTCCAAATGAGCGTGTGAATCCATGAATAACAGGCTCCCCATATTTGTTTCCATAATCAGAGGCTCCGTCACTAGCTTTGATTTCGATTTCCAGAGGTGAGGCGAGATTTGAAGGGTATATAAATGTCTTATCCTCCCATGGCAAATCGTAGCCGGGAATCTGAAGATTGCCCACACAATATGCACAGATGCCGGCAATTGGATACGCTCCACGGCCAGTTGCCATGACATCACGAAGCCTTCCTCCAGTTCCTGTTTCGGCGCCAGCAAAAGGGGCAACACCAGAAGGGAAATTATGAGTCTCAGCAGTAAGTATAGGGTGCAAAAGCTGCTTACGAACAACAACAGAACAAGACTTTCCCACAGAAGAAGGAATTAAGGCATCACATTCATAGCCCCGAATCGCTGAAGAATTATCGTGAAAAGCAATGACTGAATTGCTTTTGTTTGTTTCGTTTAACGTCGCCTTCACCATTTGGAACAGAGTGTTCTCTTTTTCTTTTCCATCTATTATCATCTTTCCTCCAAAAAACCAGTGGCGGGAGTGCTCCGAGTTGGACTGTCCCATATCAAAGCACTCGACATCGGTAGGGTCACGACCTAGTTTTTCCTTCGAAAAATGTGAATTAAAAATTAAACGCTAGGATCGATTCCCAACAAAACGTACATACCTTAAAGAGCTGTGTATAATAGTCAAGATCGAAATCGTCGAAACCTAAGCCTCTTTCTCGATTCACTTTCTCTAAGGCTGCCCGTCCCTCAGTCATGATAGGAATAGTTTCCACGGGATTTGGTACAGCGCCAGACTCAAACGAAGTGATCGGATTTGTGTAAACTTCTTCTGTCATTCGGTCATGTAACATACTTTTAATAACATTCATGGATTCACTCGAGAGTGAATCTGTGGATTGAAAACGATAGCGCCTTGATTGTTCACACCTTTCAATTGGTAGTTTGCATGATTTAAAAATACTGACACAGTTAGAAGAAAAGGCCGACGTAAATGCCATTCGAGGTCCAAACTCAAGAACATTGCTTTCATCGAAGAACGACTTTTCGAGACGCAAACCAGCCTTATCAAAAGTCTCGGCGAGAAGCCATTCTAGACGAGTGGTTTCTTCTACGTTCAATGTTCGAGTCACGAGTACATTAAAGCACAATTCTGATTCAACCCCTTCCAACTTCTCTGCGTCTAAGGAGAGACCCAAGGATTTGAAATTCTCCTTGATAGAAGGAAGGAGAGATTGTGACGTTTCTATCTTTCGGTAGTAATGGATGATCATGATTCCCAATGGAAATCTGGTATTTTGTGGATTTTCAAGACAAAACAAAATTGAGTGGATCGTAGACCTTCAATTGGATACGGCGCAGAGAATTAGCATTTATATGTAGGTTGCGCTCATATGAAATTTCTTACTGACAAAACAACCTGTTAACATGAACCCATAAAAAAAGTGATCTATTAAACGTTATTTTCAGTAGGCTTTCTTGAATTGTTGAATTTAAGGCAATCAGAATATTATGATTCCAAGCATTTTCAAAGAGATTACTTCAATTGTCGCTGTCTTGATAAATTGCAAAGCCAGTCTCGTTTTCTCACTCCGATTCCTCATTCAATGAGCTGCTTATAACAACAATGTCCATAAATGATACAATCCCTATAACTATCTAAAAAGTGATGTCACCATTAAATTATGTGAATGCTGCGTTATATTGAATTGCAATGAATTTTTGCTTTGTTAGACTATCTATATCTTCCAAATTTTGACATGCTAAGAAAATGAAAAAAAGATAATGCATCAAAAAGTGTTCTCATAACTTCCAGGTCTTTGATCCATTCATCTGGATCTCATATGTATCTTTCGGAGAGGATGCTTATGACATTCTCTTGCAAATCACTAAAATGTATGTTGAATAAATTCTGGCATTGTTCTTATGTTAGTAGTAGATAGGATGGAAAAACACATATAACTCGTATTTTATCACGATTATGGTAAAGGTGATATCATATCTTGCTTGTAATATATTTTTGCAGCCTAAAATACCTTATCGGAAGCAACCTTCATCCCCATACGACGTTTCTACACCGGCGAGACTGTATCGGCATTTCCTAATCCTGCTTTATATTAAACATATGCAGTATAAGATTTCAATAGCACAATTCCAAAAAATTGGATCATTCAGAAAAATTCAACTCAAGCACGTTGCATTTGATATGGAAATTGATTTACATGTATTGCGAAAAACAAAAATTGTGTAAGTTACTATCGTCCCATACAGAATTTCTAATGGGAGGACTGCTACAGCCAAATAACTACAAGTTAAATACAAACCTTCCTACTATTTCTATTTTTACGTCTACAAGCAATAAAATATGTCTCTGATTGTTGAAATGTC
>CAAAJI010000005.1:99028-245321 GCA_900642245.1 Fragilaria radians | reverse complement strand
ATCTGAAACAAAGACAAAAATGCCTATCAATATGCAATTGCTTACACTTTTTTGGCTAAGGCTCTACAAAAGCGGGTATCCCATTGTTTTAGCTCACCTGAGCATAAATGGAATAGAAGTGACCATCAGCTAATCCTTCATGTGGTCACATCAAAAAATGCTATAATTCATGTATACTATGTCATACAGTTAGACATGACCCATGGACATCCTTTTTAGTACCAACTGTATCAGTAAAGTAATGTACTTATCAACTACACGGCAAGCTACGCTAGCACAAGTAGTGCGTGTCCCGTGAGAGTGAAACTCAGCCAATGCTGGATTACCCCTCTCGCAGAATAACTTTTCTAAGAAAATCTCAATAGAGTTATAGAGCTTGTTCAAATTAATGATCCATTTTGAAGTGTCGATATTTTGCGATGGCAAACTTTCTATAAATTAGATTTTTATATCTATCGTAAAATAATGTATTGCTTTTTTCTTGAGATATATATTACAAAGATTTTTTTCTTTGCTAAGTTGGTGTCAAAGTCCGAATTGGCTTGGATGATTAGGCAACAGAGTAAAACCCTTTTTATCTAAATTATCCAGCCTAGCCATAGTCCCGTAATAAAGTGAAAAATATTGTTACTCAAATTGTAATGGTACCACCCTTGATAGTAATATTTCAAGAAAAGGAAAGGCTGGGAGTGATTAAATATAATTTATCTTTTTTTATTGAAATTAACTCGGTGACATTCGTATTAAGATATGTCAAACAATGGAGGTAGTCAGTACTATAAAATAAGAATGAGTAGGCAATAATGCCTTAAGTTGCATATATGTTATTTAATTTATACTAGATTATGGAAGCATTAATGGCTAATGAGGGACACCGGCAATTGAATACTTGTGGTGAATGTATTTAGTTGACAAAGTATGAAATATAAGTTTAAAATGGTTTGTGTACGTGCGAAATCATTTTGTGGTCATTTTCAAAATTTTACGGTGAGATTTGAATATCGCCTAACGGTATTTTTAAGCGTTGAGCAGCATAAATTTCCATTTATCCACAGTCATCGGAGTATCACGAATTTTGCTCACACGGACCAACTTTAATGCTAAAGTATGAGCAAGTAACCGTAATAGCATTGCGTTCAATTTTCTTCAGGGAAGAAATCGCAAACTTCTGTGGCAACTCATCCACAACAAATTATTCATGAACATTCCAACTGAATTTCTTTTCCTTCTTCTTGCAAGTTTGTTCATACTCTCAGCATTCCTGGTCTTCCATTTTGCCAGTCCAAATACTAGCTTGGCTACAAAGTTTTTCGTCGTGATTAGCTTTGGTCTAGGTTTCGCAGGAGTAGCTTTGCTTCCAGTGGACCTCACGGTCACTACGTTTTTCGAATTAGACAATGACCGTAAAATCCATCCAAATGCTACATATGGTCCCTGGCAAGTTATTTACTGGTCAACATTTCTCTTGGGCTATGTACTTCTCCCTCTCGTAAGAGAGTCGCTTTTGAGTGGACATTTTACCTTTCAATCGCGACTTCAAGCTGGTTGTCGAGCTGCTGTCAAAGGCTACCTGGTTATTTTAGTAGCAGGATTGGTGGGTGTTATTTTCATGGTGATTCAATTACACTCGTGGCATGTTGTTCCAGTCTTGATGGCAATAGGCAATACTTATGGTCTTTTGTTGGTCTCTTTATTGCTTGGTTATGGTCTAGTCGACCTTCCTAGAAAGATATGGCGACAAGCTAATCCAACAATGGAGCTTCGTCGCACTCAAATTATAGCTTCAAATGCTGATGAGCATCTCTTCGAGGCAGTTTGGGATTTACAAGACTGCGAAGCTATGATTGATAATGCAGCAGTGCGTATTGGTGATTACGAGGAAAACGGAAACCGAATGTTGCCAATGATGGATCCCATATATGCTCAATGTGTTGACAAATTGCTCACCTTGCGAAAAACTACAGCTGTACTCAGTCCAGAGTTACAACGCCGGCGCACCACAAATGGCCAGCGACGTCAAGAAAGTCACTCAGCCGCCATAACCGACGAAGGATATCCAACTATTGAATACCTTGCGAAACTCAATCGTCGATTACAAAATGCGCAAAATGAAGTTTTATCTGCAGAGCAGCGTTGGTATTCAATTGTGAAAAGGAGTGAATTTTACGGTGAACTCGTTGAAGGTTCTACTTGTTACTCAGGCGCTTGTGATCCGTCATCGAAAGGAAACCTGGAGTTGTGTATACATTTATTTTCTCGTCGCTGTCGATACGTTTGGCTTAGATATATTCGGAATCATATTTTCAGATTCCTAGGCTTCTTGTGTGCCATTTTGTCAGTGATGGTTCTATGGTCTGAAGCTACTCTATGGCTTCCATTTAATGCTTCTCCATTTGCATTGTTATTGCGATGGTTCGACAAAACTAGAGGATTACTATTTCAGCTCTCTGCGTTGATACCCTTCCTTTATATGTCTATATGCGTTTATAGCAGCTTATTCAAGCTCAGCTTATTTGGACCCTATAAGCTCAGGGGACGCAAGATGAGCTCGGGTGTTTCTTTGATCTTTAACGCCCAATATTTGGTCCGAATGCAGTTTCCTCTTGGATACAACTACCTGTTCATGTAAGTAATGATCAAATTGAATTTGTCTTGATTCCTTGAATATCTGCTTTTAATAGTTATTTCCAAATATATAGGATTAAATATGATACTTCATCGACCGACTGCGCCTTTGCACACGTCATGAGTCACATGGAAACTGTTCCCTTCTTCGGAACAAGTTTTTCAATCTATGCCCCTCTTTTAATTTTGGCTCTCTGTGGCTTCACTTTATGCAATGGCTACGCACGGCTTTTAGCATTCCTTCGAATCGACCATGAAGATGCAATTTTGCTCGGTGATCAAGAAACTCTCCAGGCTAAAGTGAATGAGGGTATCACTTTACTACGAAGGTCAGGAGTACGACATGGATGTTCACCCATCCCTAAGCGAGAATCAAGTGTTGAAATTTCCTAGGTTTAATCTAATTAACGATACCAATATATAAATAACAACGGCCTCAAATAGAAGCTTACGAAAGATATGATGCCTATGTTCACTACACGTCAACACTATCATCGTCTTCAGTATCGCCACCGGTATTCAAACCAGCAAGTGCATCAGCTGTTTCGTTTGCTGCTGCTCCACCATCATTACCTGGCTTATCTTCTCCTTCAAGAAGATTTTCCATCTCTTTCTGACATTCGACAAATTTATCCTTAAACTGATTGGCAATATCAGAGTCAGCAAAACGAACAGCGAAGACAGTCTCAGTTAATTCTCCATCTGCGAAGTCAAAGGCAGACCAGACCCACGATCTGTCCGATCCTGCGTTGGGCTCGAGGGAAATTCGTGGATCCAAAGCATGGTTTACAATCACTTTCATCGTCTTTTCTTGACGCATCAAAACTCGTAGACGCTGGTGTTCTCTATGACGGAGAATGCGAATTTCACCAATACCACGTTCCTTCCATGTCTTTTTCCCAGTTCCTTTGTCGAGCAATGTTTCGCCAAAAACAAATAATTTGGATCGCAATGAAATGACGACTTCCTACAAAGTGTGTGAGATTTGTCAAGAGTCATGAGTTAAAATGACAAAACAATGCATTTACCTCGTCTTCTTCTCCACTCTTCACTTCGACCTCTTCCAGTTTTACCTGCATTGAAAGTTAATGGATAGGGTTAGAAAGTAGAAATAATGGATAGAATCAGCAGGAAACGTCAAGGAAATATCATTTGGCATTGCATTCAATACCAATCTCCAGTAATTTCTACATCCATAAAGTGTTTAACTTCTATATTTAACTTACTACAGGTTCAAATGTCGCTGTGCTTTCTTCTTCCTTTAGTGGTTCATCTTCACCAGTCTCTTCGCCCTTTGGGGTCTCGGTTGGTTCATCATCAAAAGTGCTCATATTGTTCGCAATCTATCCGAGAAACTATGCGAAAATGAGATGATGGGATAATTACAGATTTTATTGGTTTTGGAAGTATTTCTGGAAACCTTACCTAATAAGGGTAACGGAGTTCTCGCCTAATGGACTCAAAAACCAGTACTACAATTGACTACTCGAGTATTTTAAATGGAGATGACTCGATGTCCTTATCGGATGTCGGACAGGCGACAAAAAGATTTCCAATTTGTTCCGGAAAGACAAGTATACGAGTAATTTACCATGTTAGTATTTGCCGAGCGTGAGACGATTAGCTTACAAAAACTTGGGTTTCATGCTAACCAAAAATAAATGTTCATCCCACCAGATCCTTTTTCTAATCCCTATTTCACAAAATTCAGAAATATATCAGAAGAATCCGCAAATCATTTCTCAATTTCACACAAATAATTTTAAAGTTCACTAATTTTCAGCGTTGAGAAAGATATTTCCAACTGTCAGTTTAATTGAGATCAGGGGAAGCTCAGAAAAGCTAATTCATTTAATAATGCTTATTGTAAAGATTCTATTTTTTTTCCATTACCAAAACAGAAAATTCTCTATTGGCAAGTTAATGCATGTTGAAATGCAACTATAGAAAAGAATGAGGATTTACAAAAGACAATTTTTGTTTCAAGTCATAATGAATACCATATTTCTACATTCTCAGTTCAGAAAGATATCTCTATCATTGCATTATGTGGATCAAATTCTTGCAGATTTTCCATTTACAACCGCCAATATTGAGAATTTCCCCTCAAATCTAAGTGCAACACCATATCGTTTTTTTCCACGGATAAAGCAGTGGGCACTAAGACATTTCTATACCTGTACTCCCTCCTCGGTACGGCTCTCGGTATTCCAAAGTGCTAACGGGGATGTGTCCGGCATGATATCGGTTTCCTAACAAGTTACGACACGGCATCAGGATTAATTTGATTCCGCATCCAACAATCGTAATTGCTAGTCGACAGACGCTTGCATATATGCCATCGGGATTTTCGGACATCTGATACGCAGTGAAAATCATTGCAAAAATAGCTAAAAGAAAACCAATACCACCTGCTGTTTTGGCTTCTGTTTCAACCTGCTCTATGCCATGTTCTTCCTTTTCTTCTTCCTGCTTGATTTCTTGCTCCAGAATTGGGTCGTCATCAATGCGAACGTATTCAGCTGTCGGTTGTAGTGTGTCAATCTTTTCTTGCGTGGGTGGGAAGGTTAAAGATGTGACTGAAAAAGAGGTGGGACGAAGTGTTGGTTTGTTCGTTTCATCAATAGTAGTCATCGGAGGCTTATACGGGCGTTGCGTCATGCGTTTTGGAACAGGAGCAACAGTGGTCACAGGTACCGAAGGTGCCACAGGCTCTATGCCTTGACTTTTACCTTCTTCGTCAATAACGTCATCCGATAAACTAGAGGAAGGTGCTACGTATGGACTTGGCTTCATTGTGACCGAATCAGAGGATATTGGAGCGATTGTTGGACTACTGTTTATTGAGTTTTCATTCGGATCCTCATAAGGTGCCTCTCTAGCTGGAGATTGCCTCCCATCCGATGGGGCACCTGGCGCAATCGGTGCGGTCGGTTCAGAGTCTGGAGTGTTCTCGTTTTCACCGTCATCGGTTCCGTCGTTGTCTTCTTCGGAAACAGGTGCTCCAGATGGCATTAGTGTAGGCTGTGGAGTTTTGTGTCGTTTTGGCTTACGCGAGGGCTGAGGAGGGATAAGGGAGTCTGCTGGATAAACTGTAGGAGATGTTGAATTTGTCCGCCTCCTTTCCTCCCTTGCTGTCACAGTATGGTCATACATTGATTCTAACAATACTCCTCTATCTCGATTGTATGATTTGCTGTGACCTGACAACAAATGAGATTCTCGAGAAGCAGTGACGAAAACCCTGAAGATACTATCCCTCCATATCATTAAAATAATGAAAAGGTTCCAGTAGGAAAGCTGAATCATGGCTTGGCGTCCGAAGTAAAAGTACGTGAGTCTTTGTCTTTGCGTCTCAAATGGATCTTCCAATGAAGGAGCGGATTCACGACGTGGACAAAAAACCGGTTTTTGATTTACGCTCCAAATGGGAAGACGGCAAGACGAGATTCCGTTGAGAACTGCCAGCTCGATAAATTCAAACAATCGAACGCTAATAACAATGCTACGACCTCTCTTAGTATGTTTACACGATTAATTTAATGCACAATACTCCCATCCCTCACATATATATATAGCACCATCGCCGTCTCTCTGACTAAAACTCATGTCGCAGGTATTGAGCCAAATTTGCCCTGATGGCCACAGATGTGAAAATGGATCTATGTGTTCTCAGAATCCATATGATGAAGGAGGCTACTACTGCGATTGCGACGAAGGGAACATAGATGCTGTATATTCAGGATTATATTGCGAACATAAAGCAACTTCTTTTTGCACATTCAACCAAGAGGTTTCTGCTATTTCTTTCTGCACTAATTCTGGAAAGTGCAAAGTCATGGTGTCATCAGAGTCAGCCCATTTAGGATGTGAATGTCCAACAGGATACGAAGGCGATCACTGCCAATTTGTTGAGGGTTCAAAACCTGACAGTTGGCCTTTTAATGATTCTCAACAAACTCCACCACCTTTTAATGAAAGTTCCAAAGGTGGACTATCAGGGGGGGTTACTGTAGTCATTGTGATAATCGTTCTGAGCTTTTGTTCAGGTGTTGCCTACATGATTTATCGAAAGAAATACCGTTCCAAAGCACGAGGGAAGCATGACATACCTTCCTCTGAATTAGTTCTAGAAGCTGATGGTGAAACCTTAAAGGAGTCAATGCGTGCAAGTAACGGAAAGGCAAACGGCGCTTCAGAAGAGAACGAGATGGAGGATATTAAGCTTTCGGAACCAACCGATGGCAGCGTGCCTGAAATAATCTAAAAGAATTTAAAACTCCATTTTTCGAAAGGACATGATGTTTGCTAATTAAATAAATACATTAAGTTCAGATTTCGCTTTTATGCATAATAAGTATCAATATCGAAAACTGAGATTTTTGACGGAAGAAACTCTAGAAAATTTGAGCAGAAGCTGCAATGAGTAATGAGTTTCAACTGCAGACACAATTCACATGTCCAAAAAGTATACGGCTTCGTTTTCACAGAAACTAAATCCAAGTGAGACCCACGGATATCAACATTGAGTACGAGTATATTTCCCTCTATTTCTTTTGAACTGCAGTTGTGGCGGGCTGAATTTCTTAACTATTTGGAACCTTCTACAGTGCAACTCCTATGGTTGTCTAATCTCTCAATATTGACAATTAAACAAGGACTTGCCTTCGTTTTTCATCCGTCGTTCCCTAATAATGTCAGCACATTTTTCATACGCAATGTGTACTCTAACTTTTTGTTGTGTGTTTTCTGATATGGAGGTTTTGCAATTGAACTCAATTTGTTTTTCAGACTTTCATTGAAACATTGTACTCCAACTACATATTGATATATAATGCATATGTTACTACTCAAGATTTGTTAATCAATACAATCACATGATCCCTTTGTTGGTATGTAATGTTGAAATTCTGGAGATGATGTCATATTTATGGTTGACTGTTGTCTGATTCAATTTGAGAATAGAATCATCAGCGATAAATGCTTCGAATGTGCTTTCCAAATGAGTATAGAGCACTTTTGTTCAGAACTGCTTATTTTGTTGTTATCAATTGCACATAAAATAAGTTGCAAAATTTCAACAATCTTAGGTTATCACTGGAATTCAATGATATGATCTATCTACTTTTGTATGCAGTATATTGGAAGATGAGGAGAAAGGATAACAATCTGATTTTACGAGGAAAAATAAGGAGATTGTGAGCATTAATGTAGGAATGCATATGTAATTGCTGATGAGATGTGTTGTGCAAAAGTATTGGAGATATCCAATTTCCTCTACTATATTGCTTCCCATTTTTCACTCTTGATTGCGAACCTGGACCACATTGATATTTAAGAATGACAATAAAACTTCCATGTGGTAAGTTTAATTCAACTCAAATTTTGCTTGTGATTGGAAAAGAATCCTGTAACTAAAGATCCTAGACATTTGCAATTTTGTCACTTGTTTATCAGATCGTATGATGCATTAACTTTCTATGAATGATCTAGGCAATTTTTATCGTCTCCACTTTCCCGCAAGTGAGTAGTGACATTGGTACTGTGGAATTCGGGAGCACCAGCCTAACGATTTACTAATATCGTATAGGTGGTCATGACATCATTCAATGATCAGAATAAGCTCATATTGGAGGTAACCATATCGTTATAGATCATTCTGTTCATTCTCCTCTACTTTTGGATATCGCAAAATTTAGAGTACTCCCCGCTTACCAAGAAAATCAGATAAGTATAAATATTTGGGTCTAAGAAGATGCAGATGCTCAAACTAAGTAAGCCAGATTTATGCCCATCACTACAAGCAATTACAATTCTTTATCTAGCAGAGCTCAAACCTCCGAATGTTCTGAGTAATCATACCTAAATTTTGAACTACAATTTTTTTTGCTGAATTCTTGCATAGCTTGACAAGTCATACTCTAAACCTCCATTTGCATAAAACACCTCGAACTTCCAGATATCGGAGATAGATTTTTAAATCCTAGGAAAGAAATGATAAAATATGAGATCCAAGATTGAAATGCAAAAGAGCTACCAAGTGTAATTCAAAGTAATGCATACCTTGACAAGTCATACTCTAAACCTCCATTTGCATAAACCACCTCGAACTTCCAGATATCGGAGATAGATTTTTAAATCCTAGGAATGAAATGATAAAATATGAGATCCTTGATTGAAATGTAAAAGAGCTACGAATTGTAATTCAAGTAATGCAATGGTGCTAGTGAAGGAGGAGTCGAGGTTTGAAATAAATGTAGGATGTTTAAATGCCAAAATATAATTACTGAAGATTATTCTTTCACAAAGTCAAACAGAAAATGCAATATCTTACGATTGATATTCATGAATTAACTACAGTTAGTCAACTCTTAGTCCATTTATGCCCATGAAACTATCCCTTAAAGTCATATGCTATCAACTGAAAGGTAAGGGTTTACGTAATAAATTTATAATTGCATGGGTTCCGGAGAGCTTTCATGACATAAGATACCAACACCCATGGCACCATCTTTTGCCCTTTGTAATGCATCGGGGTCAACATTAGTGGCAAGCCATGGATGCGTTAGAGCTTGCTGTGCTGTGTAACGATAATCAGTGTTGTAAGAGAGTAGCGTCGAAACAAAAGCCATCGCTTCATCGGATACATCTCTAAAGAGTTCATGCGGAAAAGAATATTCCCCTTGAACAATGGAAGCCTTGATGGCTTCATCATTCTTTCCATAGAAGGGAGGGGCTCCGCTTAGTAACATGTAGACAATGACACCCAAACTCCAGAGGTCGCAAGCTTCAGTATATGATTTCTTAAGCACCTCAGGTGCAACATAGTATGATGAGCCTACAACTCGACTTAGCCTCTGACCAGGAGTAAAATGAGTGGATAGCCCGAAATCAATAAGTTTTAACGGACTCCATACATCCTTTCCAGATTCTAGCACCCAATTCTCCAACTTGAGGTCTCGATGACAAATGAGTCTAGAGTGAAGAAACGCTACAGCAGACAACATCTCCACGACTGTTTTGGCAGCGTAAGATTCCGTAACTCCATGCTTTGGATGTGTTGTGAGAAGGTGAAAAAGGTCTCCTCCCCGACCAAGTTCGGTTATTATAAAAAGTTCATTATCAACACAAAATACGTCGTAGAGCCTTATAACATTTTGATGACCTCGTAATTCGCGTAGAACATTAACTTCTTCTTGCAACTTAGCTATGTACTTTGGATCGTTTCTGAGCATTACACATTTGCATGCAAACTTCTTTCTCTTTCCTGAGCGACCAGAGGAATGGCCTTCGGGTTCACCCCGAGATGCAATACATACTTGTCCATATGACCCTTTTCCAATGACAAGGTCTCGATGAAGTAAATAGGCAGGCCGCCTCTGAGGTGGGGCTTGAACAGCAGTAGTCTCCTCGGATACAGTTGCTGGAGGATAACTGGGCTGTAAGGTTTCTTGAGGAGTATTTTGAGAATTAAAAGTTGGATGAGTAAAATGTTGCGTAGAGTTAGCAGCGCTACTTGAGCCAGGTCTTGACTGGTATGGATAATGCGATGTTGATGTCCCATTACCTTGTGTCTGCCTAGGAGTTCTCGATCCACGAGCTTCCACAGGTAAAGCGCGGGCACGATCTTGAACATCATAACCATTGGGATCTCTTGATGATCGATTTCTCGAAGAATCGTATGCTCTATTGTTAGAATGATGAACTCCGTTTGAGTTCATCACACCTGTATGATATTTTATGTTCCTCCTTTCCTGGTCAATATCCATAGATATATGGGCAGTGGAATGAGGTGTATAGCCAACCATCGGTCGGGGATGTGAGTTTGGATTTGGTGGAGACTGAACGTGAGCTGTACCTGTGGCAGTATCCGTCACAGGGGGCTGGAAAGTCTCCGGAGTCTGACTTGATTGAGGATCGCTAATATGATTTTCGTTGTCACGACGTAGCCACTTGCTCATATTCAACTTTCCACAGCAATACGCAGTCGGAAGATAGAGCTAGAGAGTAGATCAGCTAATTTCTTCCTCCCTTATGGCAAGAAGTGCTTCAAAAATAATGTTAGAAGCAAACGAAACCACTTGCAAGGAGCACTCGTAACCAGAGACGAGTTGGTATAAAATAAACGTTGAATATTACGTAGGATTAGGAGTGAAAAAATGACGGGTACGTTGAAATGACAACGTTTCGGAACAGAGTATTGGAAACCCTGATTCTGGGGGAAAAAGAGGATGGTTATCTATTGAAATGCAACGTGATAGAATGCGAGATATCACCTGCTCAAATTGAAATTGGTTGCGAAGAGCAATGATGATCTGACCCTTCAATTTGTGCTATGAACTTAATGGCAGAATCGCCGGTTATTTTGAGTCCAATCCGATAGGAATCTAAGTTTTGTATGGAGAAATGATAGGAGTGAATAACTGTCTGTGTAGAAATTGTATGGAGATCAATGCTTCCGAATTGTTAATGATATATTCATAGCATTATATGACATATTTGGTGAAATTGCGATTTTCTCCCACGTGATTGCGATTTTTTTCGCGAGACCGCAAATCACGAAGTCCATCCCCAATCGCTGAAATTGCTATGAAAATTCGGAGTGAGAGAAAATTCGGAGTATCAATAATTCATCATCATTGTTTTTGAACGGTAAACAAACTACGGTACTGAGCGTCGATGCTGAATTGGAATAGAAAACGTTTCGTCATTAGTAAATCGGAGTATCTAATTTTACCGCCATGCATACGACGACACTTCATCGTCGTCGAATTTCGATTAGTCGGAGTATCTCCTTCTGCCACTACTGATTCTGAGGACGAATCCTACTTAGTCAAAATACTCTAAAGTCTAGTACGATACGCTACGAGAAGAGAAAAATGAAATATTCGTCAATTAATTACTTGACTAATGAATTTCTCTCCAAAGCTGTCCCCTACGACGTTATGTTTTACCATGAAAAAGCCAAGATAGCGTAAATTAGTGCAGGGATTATTATTGTAAACTAATAAATGAACTAGCCATGTACTCATGACAGGATATTAAACGAAAATTGAACTTGAACTTTAATGAATTTAGCTCCAAGCATTTATGATAACTCTAATGTATACATTAAGAAAAAAACTTTGACATCAGTAGAAGCCGATTGCGTAATCTAAGTTTAATTTTAAAACTGATTTAATGTTGCTAATATAGAGGATCAACCATTACATCTTTACACGTTTTAGGTTTTAGGGGATATACACGAGACTAAATCAACAGAACAATGAAATTTTCCAACAACAAGAACAATACTTTGAATTTTGAACAAAGGTGCCAACTCTCTAATATAACTTTGATGTTCCAACAAAAATACCGGTTGTAATATAGAAAAAGCAGGAATCTCAGTAGCAGCAAGACATAAAGCCAAAGCAAAAACAGCAGAAGGAGTGATCACGTTTTTCCTTCTACTTCCCTGATGTCAACATTCAATTATTTTGTGCTTTTGAGTATAAATCCCTAAAATCAAATAGGTTGTTCTTCATTGAGGGATGAATATATTTGGAGAAACCGCTTTTCACCCATGCTGAGGTGTGCGTTCATTGTTCCTGAAGGGGATTTTCATGTAACTTGTCATCGGATCAAGGGGAAATTTATTGAATATTGTTTTCAACTTTGAGGTTGAACGATAAAAAAACTGCTTCTAGTACTAAGGGAATATTTTGATGCCATGGAAATTTCCGAGTTTTTGAAGAGCATGATAACAAAGCCTAAGGTATAGCTAAGTTTGCAGACACTTAACTGCATTTCAAAAACTGAATCCTGTCACAGAATATTCTTTTCCTCAAATCTGCATTACAGAGGAATCGCTAACCACTAGTGAATTTTAAATTCAAATTGCTTGAGTAGTACGTGAATAGTAGTTGCTTGGCGGCAAGTCTTACCCAGAATTACAAGGTTCCCATGTCGTTCAAGGTCACAAAAAGGAAAAAATCCTAATTTAAATCTACGTGACTTTTCATTTGGCATACTTCTTGAGCCCATTGACATATTCAACTTAGCTTCCATAGGTAAATTCAAGTTTCATTTTTTATCTTTGTTACCCTTTCATATGTCGCTTTCTCAGGGATACAGTTCATAATCCAACAACTTGGCTATTGTCCCACTATGACGGGCTTGATCTTGTTATCTTGGGCATTAAATATTGTAGCGATTACTTGGTTGTCATAATACACTGCATACACGGTTTTCAGATTATATTGCGGTTTTCCTATTGAGACTGAGAGCATTCCCGAAGGTTCTGAGTTCAGGCTGGGAGAGGGGGGAGGGTTTACAGATCTCCTGATTTCCTTAAATCTTTTATCTATGTCTAGGACTGAATTGATACTGCAGTATGCATACAAATCTGCATTATCTTAGGTCTAGACATGCTACTTCTGGGATTGTATCATAGAACCTTAAATCTTCAGTGCAAATGGTTACTCTCGATTTATAAATGGGACTAAGATTTTCATGGCTTTGTTAATGTGGTCATATATCACATGATCAGCCAATGAAATCTTGTTACCATACGCCAATAAATTGTTGCTATCATACGCCAATAACTTATTGTTTTCATACGCCAACAAATTATTGTTTGATTCTCTCTTCTAAATAGATAGAGCTGCCTTTAGATACACAGCTTATCACAATGGACCGAGTGTTATGATTTTTCTTGAGGTTAGATAAGATACTCTTTACTGCTTTCAAATGTCCTGCACTTGGTGACATGTTAAACCCACTCATAGCGGACATGACATGGAAAGAAACTGATGAGAAATAAGTGAATCTTTCGCAAAAAAGAGATGGAGTTTTCAGAGCTGGGTTACTAGCTCTTGGTCATTTGCAAGTCCCTAGGTTCAATTTTGTTGGAATTTACTCTCAAATAAATCTTAATCCAAGTTTTTGAATCTTCTATTGATGAGTAAAATAGGACTGAAAGCGTGGTGTTTAGATGTTGAAACGGCATTCTTGAGTGGGAGATTGGATGGTCAAATCAAGATTATACCATAAAAATATTGAAGTCCAACTCTGATGGGAGGGAAAAATTTCATAACTCCCTCTGCACCGTGAATTTTAATATAAGACCCAGAGATGAAGAAAACTTGATGAATCAATTTAGAAATGGTATAGATTTAGTGTTGTTTCTAAATATATCTGGTCAAATTATCTCGACCATACTTCCATACTTGGCAATTCTGTTTGAGAATTGTCTAAAGGCATGGATGGTGCTGCACAAATCCAACATGTTCGAAGTACTAAGAAAAAGTGCTCAACATGAGGTATTCCACCAATTATTTATGGGAAATAGAGGCCTTTTGATAGTGATTATGCTCAAGACAAGGAGGGGAGGAAAAGTATCAATAGAATGATGATTTTGTTCTCTGGAGTAAGCTATCTCTTGGAAACCCAATGATCATTTTCAAGTGTATCTTTCAATTTCTTTTCACCAGCCTCTTTTGTAAACTCCTACTTTACTTTTTACTCTTTTATGGGCCTTCAATTATATGGTACAATAGAGATATCATTGTAGAAAGAAATATTTTCACCAACTCTCCAATTTTAATTATATGTTTTTGAAGCATGACCTGTACATCTACAGTTGCACAGAGTTCATTTGAACCCTCAATAAATCTTATAATCGACAGTAAAAAATGAAATTCCCAATTGCATTAAAATAATCAATTTTCCAAGCCATGTCACTGATGCCTCTTCTGCTTGCAAATCATGAGCATTGGGAATTGTAATATCTATTTTCTGATTTTCTATAATTCTCTTTGGAATTTCGAAAATATCTGTATTTTGAAGCTATGCAATTGCTGATTCGCTTATCATCCACGATACGGCTTAATGTATGTATGAGCTGCTCTATGCTGACTTTCACAAAGTGAAATTATGATCTATTATATCTATTTTTTGGCTAAATTTGATCTCATCTGCCCACCTTGCCCTCTTGTGAAGGTCACTCTCACTCTCGCCACATCACCCTCTTGTGAAAGTGTCACGTCCGTCACTCCTTCAGGCGCATGTGTTCACTTTCTGGCAAATCTTGTTTAGGATATGAGTTCATTCTCTCAATACCCTTCTTATAACTATCTTTAATTTTTAATAAGCTTTCATTTAAAAAAAGTGGATTGCCAATTTACTTCCCAAACCCAGATGGGTAAATATATAGTATATATAGATTATTTATATTCACTTGTACTAATAGTCTTGGACGTCTCCAACACTGGTACACAAATCCATCTCTTAGTCTAATCTATTAATGTCAGACTGGATATTGTTCATTTCAAATAAAGCTATTTAATTAATTTTTCCCTTTTAGCCTTTACTTTAAGGTATGACATGAGCTACCGTCGGATAATACAATGTCTTTTTTATCAATTTTAAATATTCTATGGTTTGGATATCCCATTCAATGAGTTCCTGGCTTCCCCAAGCATGGGCGTATCGGTTATTTTTTTGACCCTAACCTTTTTAGGGAGATAGTTCTCTTGGTTATGCCCTATTTCTGCTTTAATGCTATAATTTAGCCTTTGAAAAAAGTCTCTGGAATGTGAGTCACCATAGAAAATATTTTCTCTTTGAGTCTTCTCTACATGTCTAGGTGCTTTATCATTTGTCCTCTTCTCATGTATGATTTCAAAATCTCTATGGGCTTATATGTTGTTAGATGCATTCAGATCCACCTGCATTGCCTTGATTTTTAATTTCCAGGCCAAAGAGGATAATACTAATCTTGTCCTTTGGCAAGATGAGCTTGTTTGTTGCTTACTTCTTTTTGTACTTTTTCTCAGATTAAGTTGGTAGTTCTATTACATGATCACGTATTGCATGCTGTGATTAATATCAAGCGAAGCATTCAATGACTATTTTATCCTACAATTTATGCTTCCACGAGTTTTACTCTGTTGTCTTGCTATATATATATTCAATGCCTCTAGCTTTTTTCTTAATCTCTTCTAGTATTGAATGAGATGGAAAAGTGAATCAGCGGATTCTCCTTGGTACGTCTGTGCTAAAAGTTCATCCTTGATGTACTCCTAGAATTTAGAGTTTAAGGTTAGTGTGAGTTTTAAATGAAAAAAATTTCGCGCCAATTTAACTGAGACCATCGAAAACAATTTGAAATCCATTTGTTTCTTTGACTGCCATGATACTTCAAATTGACGATTGGTATTTAGGCTATGATCAAATTGTGAAGGATGCTCTAGGATCTGAGGTAGGATCAGTGTGGATCCTTGTCAATGCTGATGTCGACGCATTGGCTGCTGCTCGAATCATGGCATATATGTTTAGATCCGACTGCGTACCTTATCAACTTCGCCCTTGTTGGTCGTATTCATCCCTCACAAATTTGCTCAAAAGTGAAGATTCGTCAGAAATACGATCTCTTGTTCTGCTAAATCTTGGATCTTCTCGAAATTTAACTTATCTTTTCGACGAAAACATGCTGATGGATAATGCCAGAGTGTACGTAATGGATTGTAGAAAACCTGTGCACTTGGCAAATATCCACGGGGGAGATCAGATAGTAGTCTTTTGGGATGAGACACAAAACTTGGATGAAGTGCCTTCTGATGGTGATAATTTGAGTGGACATGCCTCAACGACGGAAGAGGAAGAAGGTAGTAGCGACGATGGCGACGAAAGCGATGTCGATGAACTCGAAGATGATCCCGATGAAGGGGAAACTGAATTTGAAATCGATACTATCAAAAAAGATGCTGATGAGAGTGTTGATCTAAATTATGATGGTGAAGATGAAGAAGACATTGTTGACGACCAAGAGGAAGTTATCTTGCGAAAGAGGTCTCTAGATGGATTTTCTAAAGATGATAAACAGAAACGTCTTAAAGCTACCGACAAAGATAGCAAAAGTATAACTACAGAAGAAGAATCGGATAGCGCAAGTCAGAGGGATGGAGATGCGTTACTTCCAACTCTGACACCTCGTGAGTTGCACGAAAAGCGTCGAAATCGCCTTCGGACTTACTATGCAGGTGGAAGTTTCTACGGTTCTCCTGTAGCCTGGATTGCCTATCGTCTTGCCACACAAAAGCGATGGAACGATAATGGTGACTTGCTATGGCTGGCATGTGTAGGTCTAACTGACGCCTACCTTCATGCCCGCATCGACGTCGCTGGCTTCGCAAGTCTATCCGTCGACCTCAAAACATGCTGTCAGCGCATCTTTCCAAATGAAATGGTAGATCGAATCGATAAGGTAATATATGCTGAGAATTTATCTGGGAAAGACAAGCAGAATCAGACACAGGTAACAGTGAGTGAAAACGGGAAGGTTTTAGCTGAAACTGATTTTCGTTTCTTCCTGTTGCGACATTCATCTTTGTTTGACAGCATGATTTATTCAAATTATGTTGCAAGTCGTCTTCAAGTCTGGACTTCTCAAGGAAAACAGAAGCTTCAAGAAATGCTTGCGAAGATGGGCATTCCACTTAACGAATGTCGCCAGCCTTACGCCTTCATGAACCCAAACCTCAAGAGAAAGCTTCGAGATAAGTTCCGAGAATTCGCTGAGGTAAGACATCAAAATATATTTTGATTTTTATACATTTACGTATCTAATCGTAAATCGTACAACAGCCATATGGATTGGAAAAGCTTGAATATACAAGCTTCAACCGGATTACTGGATACAAGTCTCTGGTTTCCGCCAGTGATATGTCCTACGCTGTGACCGGATTATTAGAATCGGAGTCAACAGATGCCTTTCATGCAGCCTTCGATGCATTAAACTCGAAGGTGATACCCAGTAGTATCTCATCAGAAGGCTACTCGGTTTCGAATATAGTGAATGGTGGCCCTCTAGCATCTGTAGGGATTGGTGAGGGGCTCCAAAGGGCAATGCTTATGCAGAAAACAATCGTTTCAACTGCGATAAGTTTAATTGAGCGTAGAGCCATCACGCGTTTGCGTCACTTTCGTTACGCCTTTGTTACCTCAACGAGAAGGGAATCGAAGGATAAATTTATGGGTTCACCAAAAGGGTCAGATCAAAATCAGCATCCATTATGTCATCCTTTAGCTCTGACAAGGTTAGCCCATTGGTTGATGGATACACATCGCGAAAACGGGAAATGGACGGGCAACAAAAGTCGTCCCCTGGTTCTATGTGCTGAAAATCCTATCCAAAACTCATATTTGATTGTTGGTTACGAGTTTCCTGATCGACATGGTATGTTTCTAAAAAATCACTTTGGTCAGCTTTTTCGAATGACATGCGAATCCATGAAAGGGTCTTTTCGTCTCGATAGCTTTGATAGTCATGTGGTTGAAGTGGGAATCGATGATGTTCAACGGTTTATTGAGCAATTGCACTATATGATTGATAGCATCTAAGGCGATTTCAATTAATGACTTTGCATTACTTGACGACGAAGTTGCGGCGATTATTGATTGATCTTTTTTTTGCTTTGAATAAGGATACGCTTTCGAGATTTGTCTTGAGTTATTGTCGGTGCATTTCATTGTGATTTCGCCTGTTACAGCACTTGTAAGAATCCATATCATTGATTTTTTAGGGGAAGGTAACACTTCCATAACACAAATCGCTGCAACTTTACCTATCTCCCTATACCTAATTGTTGGCCATGCGACACATGATAACTACTCTCACATAACAAAAATAGCATACGCTTAGATCTGTGGCTGCAAGAGCAGCGAAGCTGTGAATTTATTAAGCACCGTTCTTGTGAGTGGGCTAACCCCTTTCTGGATCCTGCCTGGAGGAGTGGTTCGATTGGTTGATATCCTACCATGAGTCTGAAAGCATGCGTCCCATAGAGTGCCGCTACAGAGGATGCAGGAATGTGTTACAATTTAGAAGACGTGTTACATGTCTTGTGAATTATAGATACATTAAAATAATACATTACAGCAATTTGTAGAAGATTGGTATGAACAAAATCATGATTTCCTTCAATAGAAGAATTGTCTCTTCTTTTAAGCATTTGGGAAATCATAAGAAATGTGAGGCACACATAGCATAGCTCCATCACAGGTACAAATAAATAAATTATGAAGAGGGGAGTAGATACAAGGCTTGGAAACTTTCCAGAAAATTGCATCTCGTCAAAAAAAGATGGTCTTGTAATTAGGAACTCAAAGCACATACAAGACAATTGAAGCAGGCATTTTTGCAATATGCATATCTCCAAATGAAAGAACATCTTGGATTAATCATCGAAATCCGTCGCCGACCCTCTTTAAAGTACTTGCTTGCTATGCTAATGTACATGCAATATCCTTTTTGATTTTTTCCAAAAATTGAGCATCACCTTTTCCAGGAAAAGTCATCATTCAAACTCTATTGTGTTCGTATACTTATGAGACAGTGTTTCAAGCTGAAGAGAAATTCTCCAAACCTTGTGATTTTTCAAATTTATTCGATTGTTTGTAAACTATTAAGGAAAATACATATATTTCTACTATTTGCTTAATATCTGGAGTGTATTGTATTGTTTTACAACAATTATTGAATTAGCCATGCTCAATATAATCACCAATTAGAGACTAAATATTGGGTAAGTACCCAGAGGGAAAGTTTAACGTTACCTCTCGAGCATGAAATTACAATTTTTTTTCGACATGAATTCTGAGTACGTTCATTTTTGAATTTTAATTTAGACTGATTCAATTTTCAAAAGATTACTACCATACCTTGAAAAGATGTCAATCACAAATACATGGCGAAAAATAGAATATCTTTAGTTAAATTGATCTAAGGAAAAAAACATATGCCTCAGCGCGACTCAGCATACCTTGCAAGCATAACTTGATTTAAGATGCTTTTCAATACACTTAATGGAATGAAAATATCGCATAAATGAGTGCAACTCTCTTCCATCAACATACCTTGCTACTCAAAGTGCATTGCTATTTGTAGTTCTATGCAAAAATAATTAGCATGACACTGCAAATTAAAAGTATGTCAGTCACACTTCTGATATCCTAAAAATGCCTGTATAGTATCCTGACTGCTAGTTTCCTTGTGGAAAAGAAGGAAAGGCAAGCAGAAACGTTCAAAGTGAACTCCTTGTATTCTGATCATGATGTACAAATATACATTAGAAATGTATATACCAGAGAAAACAGGAAGCCTTCCGGGTGTAAAGATGAACATGAATGATAAAGTTGAGAATGGTCTGGTTGTGAAATTGGTCCTCTGCTTTATCTCTATCTCAGCCTGATCTCTCCAAGCTAATTGAGAATTGAATTAAGCTTTGGATCGCAACACTAGCGAAAACGCTTTCGAAACAGTATGAGAAGCAAAGATGATGAATCAGTTCTTTGACTTGGAAGAACAATACCGAGAAATTTAAGGTGAAACAAGTTTTTAGTCAATTTTTTTTGTCTAAGAACAGAATACCGATGACGGACCAAAATTCGTTGGAGTAAAGCACCACTATGTGACGGCAATAATTGATGGAAATGACATTTGTGGGACCATAAGAAGGCACAAATTCTTTTATTGAAGAAATTTGGGTGTTGAAATTTCTTTGATCCTTTTAATGTATGCTGATGTCCTGCATCATCCATGAGCAGGTGTCAACTATTTGCACAATTACGTGCAAGCCAAGAGTTTCCGTATAACCAAGTAATGCAGTGAACTCTAAACGTCCCTTTCTTACTGATTTTTTGTTTGTGCATAGCAAAGCAAGCCAGTCATTTTTTTCCCAATGTATGTCCATTGAATCGGCCATATACCACCACCACCAGTACAAGTAAAACGACAATGAAAACAAAGTTGCACAGTATTGAAGTGAGACTTGATTAAAGTAAATCAAGCCCCAACAAATCGTTTTGAACTAATTTATTTCAACTTGACAGACAAATAAAATAATTCATATGATTTAATCCCTTATGCATATCCAAGTGATGTATTCATTTCTTGTGATTTCCCTTCATCTTGATAATCGATGCTTTCGATACTTCTTCGACTTTCTAAGTTTAACTCTTGCAACTGGCAGTGCAACTCCCAGGATCTCTTGAGATAGGTACGCTCCGCTTTCTTTTTCCCACGATAAATAGTGAGATTGCGGGAACCGCGAAACATCTTTTCCGTAAATTCATGGAATGGACTTAGGTTCATAATCTCAATTGTTCGCTTACGCCTGCCACGAGCAATATTGACACTTCGTGTCGCTTCTTGAATTTCTCCCCTGGAAAAGCCTGCATTGCGCAGCATTTCTTCTCGAACATTTGGGGGGATGTTCATCTGCCCACCCGAGCGACGTGGAGGTCTGTCATTTTCATAATCCAAAATGGGCAATTTCAGTTTATTTTGTGCCTCCCATTCAATCGTTAAGGCTGGCCCACGAATGCCGCCAGGATTATCTCCACTGTAATGGTAGGTTGAAGTTTTATTCAGAAATGAGCTACGATGTTATCAACGAGGGTAACCACATTCAACTTACGTTCGTATGGCATGCTCGTAAATTTCAACAAATCCCATCTTGACTCCGCCTTTTGTTGCCTCTTTTCTTGCACGTCTCCGAAGCTGAATCAAAGCGTCATCATCAGGTAAACCTTCTGCATTCAATAAAATTCCGTCGGTTACCTTCCTTCTACGTGAAGCACATTCTCTCAATTGCACACCTTGTGACTCAGTCGTTGATAGTGTAGAATCTGTTTTGCACCGTGGATGCATCGAATTGCCTTTTGACACAGTTTTTCTCATTGCAGCTAACCCCAAACAGAGGTTTGCTTCAACCAAGATGGGACAAAGGAGAAATAATTGGCGCCGTAATCGTACTATAAATTGTTATTACTCGCAATATTCTTCCGTACTTGTTCTCCGATGTAGAGCGTATCCGAGTTTTAGAATTAAAATATACAGGTAAAAAGGTCACAATCTCAGCCTTTACTTCCTCTAAATATTGAGAAGAAGATACTTCTGGATAGGAAAATACAGGAATTTTACTGGAAAAACTTATAGGAATACTGAAGTTCTGATCGAGTCAGCGATATCCTGTGACTCCACGACTGCATTAAATCGAACGGGATGAACATGGCATTACAAAGAAATAGCTTTCACTTCATATTAGGGATACCAATTGTTAAGTCAGGATCCTGAAATGCAACTGTTTGTCATCTAAATCGATGCTATAAAGTTGAAAAATGAAGCATTACATAAATGAAAATTGCATCGGAGACCTCGCCGTTACGACGAGGTAATATAAAGCATATTTTCTTCTCTGAATTCTCCTCATTTTCGGAAGATTGTGAAAACGTTCAAAAGAACTTGTTAGATGGATTTTGATGAATCAAACCAGATTCTGAAATTCATAACATTACATAAAGAGAACCTATCTCTTTAGACAGCTTGGAACATCCCTGAGTTTTGTGAGGAAAACCATCTCATGGGAAGGAAAAACAATCCCAAAGGTATAACTCTTGCAGTTCACGTTGTCATAAAAGAAAAATTATAAACACATTTTCACTTCCTGTTTTTAAGCTTAACACAACGCATGATTTTTTGTCTCTCTTGCTACTGGAAAGCTAGGTCACTTTCATTGAAAGATTATTAGCAATCCAGTTTCATCAACTTCTATTTTCATATTCAGGTAATCTAGCAACATAACACCATTCTGGTGTCATTGAAAGTCTTTATTATATCTACTATGCATGGATAACTAAATAAGTATTAACTTCAGAAAGCATGACAGGTCTTTCTCCAAGGCAATAAAACTTGTTCAGAAATCTCATGCAAAACTATAACCACACACGAAAGATGAATTCCAAATCATACCAAAAGTGGGTATGAAAATTAAAGACTGGGAACCCGATCACCTTCTCCTGAAATATCCATTTCACCCTTTCATCTCATTACTTGATTAAGCATTCTTCTTCCAAGTCTAACGCCAAGTTTTCGTTCCAGATTCGTTGCCTTTCATTTCTATCATTAACGTCATTAAGTGCGACAAAAGGTTCTATTATTTGCCCTGCAGCGTCCAAGTGTAGTTTCTTAACAATACTTTCAAATCCTTGATACGTCAATAGCTTTTGGCGTCTCACGTTCATCAGGTTTTCTAAGTGATCTTTCATTCTCACCAATAGAAGCATCTTTTCATATTCAGGCTTTTCTTTCATTTTTGTATGAAGTTGCCACCACAGCTGGCGTGTTTCAAATACAATACTATTTCCTACAGATTCGCTAAGAACATCATCGTCGGTTAAGTCAATCTGAATGCCATTCAAGTCATTGGGTATCAACGATTTGGCAATATTCCGAAGAATAATACGTTGCCAATCTCGATTTGTGACGTCACGCTTTCGTTGAATATCTTGCAACCTTTCCAAATCCCCTAAATAGACACCATGGAAACCATGCTTCCGAGATGTACCCCAAGTATACCTAACGAGAGTTAGCATTTGTTTCAAGAGCGACATGTGAATCGACATCACTTACCCCTTTGGTTCCACCATGTACTGAAATTCAAGTTCATAATTCGGATCGACTGGTTTCAAGTTTTTATCCAGTCGGTACAGAAGCGGTATACCCGTCGGAATAGACATACCCTTAATATCTTCATCTGAAATGTTGTCTATGTATTTGATCAGCGTCCTTATGGTGTTAGCATGCGAAACTATCATGCATTTGTTTCCACCTTTGATACTAGGACAAATAACTGAATTGAAGAAAGGCAAGATTCGGTCGGCAGCATCCTTCAGAGATTCTGCCCTAGATCTCTCTAATTGTTCTGGAGATAATTTTTTATATCTATAAAGAAAAACATTGCATGAGGTTTGATGATGTATTCAAGCTCCCTATTGTTGTTCTAACTTACCTCCTATCAGTTCCATGCCAATAGGGATGGTCATCTTCCATCCTTGGAGGACGTGTATCATATGACCGGCGCATCTGCATAACAAGTTCTTGGTCGAGACCTAATTCGGCATAAGCTGTATCCTTATTGTATCCTTGTAAAGCACCGTAATGGCGTTCATTGAGACGCCATGTTTTGGTGACAGGTACCCAATGCTGTTTTGCCATGTTAAGGCACATATTTGCGCTAAATGATGCTCGCTTCAGTACAGAGGTAAATACATGGTCTAGCTCAATTCCATTTTCATAAAGCAATCGACCTGCAGCTCTAGCCTCTTGTTCCCCACGCTTGGTAATATTTACATCACACCATCCTGTGTATCTATTTTGAGAATTCCATTCCGATTCACCATGGCGAAGGAGAATAAGTGTATACAATGATTCTTCACCGTAGTCCGCAAGCGTGAATGGAGGTGGTGCAGGGTCGCAAGGAGTTCCCCCTTTTACGAAGTGAGTCGTAGAATGCCCTTCGGGGCCTTTTTGATACTGGATACCACCATTGCTTGGAGAGATACTGTTTTGTGGTTTAAGTTTTGAAGCTGCTACCCCTCGTGGTGATTTGTTTAACGGTCTCTTGCTGATATGCGAGCCTCCACTTGCATCTCCATTAACTGAAGTTACGAAATTTCGAACTGGATGAATACTACGCAACTTTGTCTGTCGAATCATACCTTTAAAGGGTTAGATACTTTTATAGTTCCTCAAATCGCGTTATTGGTTGAAGATAGATGGTACAGGTTTTGTTGAAATGCGTAACTTATCTCCAGGTATGCAGTGACTTACTTACACAGATGGTGGCGTGTTAATTTCAATTTATTACGTATTCAGTGGAATGTTGGTCGGAATTTCACGTAAAATATCGGAATATCGGAATCATGCCTTTGCATTTTCTTTTCTTGGATGTTTTTAAATTCCTTTTGCTAAATTATTTATTATTTTTCTACAACCATTTAAAACTTGTCTTTAGGAAGTCAACAAAGCTCAATGAGCTAGTTCAGAAAGATGTTGTAAACTATAGCACTAAGTAAAAGCAACAAAATATAGCATAAGAAGTCTCATAAAGCCGAATACTTTAACCAAAGAACTATCAGGCAAAAATGGAAATTGAAAATGTAGAGCATGTAGTGAAGTCTGAATGCACCAATATTCTCAATGAAAACGGATTATCAAAGCGCTGAAAGTAACGAAGATAGAGTCCGAAATGTATCCCTAAAAATATGCATCCAGTTTGGATAAGGCAACTCTGGATGGAATTGCCGAGTAAACCAAAGCAGTGTCAAAGAGGTATTACAACTTGCTATAGCTAAAAATAAAGAAGCATTACAAGAAAAAAATGACAAAAGAGGGACAGGCCATTGGCAATGGAAAGCATGTGTAATACTCACCAAGACAGGTGCATCACTTGCCGCTCAGTAATTTTGACCTAAATGACTTGAATCACGTCAAACTCAAATGAAGTTGAATCCTGATTAGATGATAAGTAGTCACGCAAGGAAGGTAGAAAGTCTCGTGATCGCTGAAATCATGTCAACCAAAGATAGTGATGCAAATTCATCTCGTCAAGGCCATGGCGGTACTGCGGAGTATTGCTACCAAAAGCGTAGGAAAGTAAAAACAATTGTCCAGATGCCATTCTTGTGACAGAAACTACCATAAATATGTCTGGCATCAGGAAAATATGCTTTGAAGCAAGGAATGAGAATGCTCCTGGGGAGACATATATGGCCTTCTTTTTCGAAGAAGTCAGCACACATAAAAGGCAGTTAAAGCCTGCCCATCCTTGATTCTCTCATCGTGACTGAAATGAACGTAACCACTAGTGGTGACAAAGAGGAGGAATACTCGTTTACCATTTCATTTAATTCCAAACTAGCAGTCACATTCATGGTCCACCAAAGGGATGATTTTTCTTTTGCATTGACCGATTCTAATGTCAGCAGCAGTGCTATGTACGGGAATAAACTTTGGGAATGGTGATGAGATTAATGCAACCGGTGAGAGACACATGTATTGTCATCAACTGATGAAACTGGACCTGTGCACATTTAACATCCAGAAAAGTCACAGGAAGATTCACACCAGTTGCTCCAAAGCATGTATTGTAAGGAAGATTCCATGTGAAACCTATAATTCTAAAATTGATAAACAAAAGTTGCGAAACGTTTCTTGCACATCCATTTACTGTTCCCAGATCAGTGTCACAGCAACTGTTCTCAGAGATTGCACGATTTGTGGATATTGGAGTCCAATGAAGGTATTGTTTTGGTGAATCTATATTGGATTTTACAAGAAATACAGAACCAAAGAGTTTTTATCTGATTTCAGAATTTCTAACTTTAAAGACTCTCATATCCTATAACCAAGATGAGGACATGATAAACTCCACGGAAGCTCTTATCTTTGCAAAGGAATTGTTTGAAAATGCAATTTGTACTTCTGCTATTCACAAACTTATTCCCATGATGAAATACAAGCTTATCCAGCGAAACTAACGTTTCTGTTGATACATTTCCAACATGGCATGTCCAAACTTGACTAAGACATAGAATAAACGCTCCAACTACCAGAAAAGAGATGTGCCAGTTCTAATTGACATATCCAATTATTATAATTGTAACATACGGTTTCGCAGAAGTAAGCTTTTCACCCCTTTGACTAGTCTCAAACCAAGAAACGTCAATTTTGAATGCCTTTCAACCCATATAAAGACTGTTCAGAATGATTATAAAGTGATTGAAGCTTAATTACTTTTGTCATGCACAGATTTCAATTACCAAACAGATATCAGGAAAAAAGATCATAATTTTCATTTGTAAGCAAAACCTTATTCCATTATCTCCTAATTTGAGATTTTTGATGGAGCTGTTTGAAGTAAATGTTGTTAATATACATGATTTGATTGTTTTGACTGCATTGGATTCGAATTTTAGAACTGCGGATTGTTACAATACCGTACAATAACGAGGCGCATTCGGCAAAAGCACTTGCACATTTAGAACAATCTCGGAGCTCCTCCGTCTTAAATGCTTTTCATTATCCATTTTTTTCAAGGATATTCTAGTAAAGATGTGTAATACTAAATAATTTAAAAACGCTCGTAAAAGCAATGATCTAAAGTTTTGTGTGTGTTGCATACCTTCAGTTTCACAATATAGTCTACTATTGTGGTATCAATACGTGTCACTTCTCACCACTGGAATGAAAAGGAATTGTGATCTTCCAAATTTTTGTGGCTACAAAAGTGTATTTCGGTTTAGTGATTGAGCGGTTGTCAATTGCAAAATGACGTAGGACTTGGTGTTAAGAACTTCTTGGAGGAGATCCGAAACATGAACATTGTCGGGATTGTTAGCAATGCTTTGAAAGGCTTCAATTTGTATAATCCTACGTCATGAAGCATGCCTTCGTCAGCTATTCAATAATTGACTTTCCAAAGTGACTTTTCAAAGACATTTAGCACATAGTGAGAGTCCCGAATCAAAATTTTCAGTGATTTTTCTGTATTGCCATTTGACATCTTTATTTTTGATGTAAGTAACATCGGATTATTCCGAATGTATGTCACGTTTCAGGTTTATGTCACCAATTATGTGTTAAAAATGTAGCGGGTCATCTTGTTTCTATACGTTTTTCACTCGCAGCGTTTCGCCCGACACTGTTGTTGTCTATCTTATTTCCTTGATTGAGATCCAATTTTCCTTATCGCAACCATGACGGGCGTCATTGGGAAAGAGAAGGAAATGAAAGGTATGAGGGACGAGGACGAGGATTCGTATTCATCGTATTCGAGGTCGTCATCCTACTCGTCTGCATCTTCAAGAGCTACTTCTCAGTCTTCCTATGAAAGTAGATCAACACGAAGTGAATCATCCTACCGGAGCCAATCGCATTCAGGATCAGAGTCAGAATCTAATTCTTCATACTCATCAGATAGTCCCTTCGATTCTCAACAAAATCATGGGCGAAATGTTAGGGTAAGCGATTCTAAACATGTTGCATCGAGTGCAAAAGCGAGTACACATCGTTCCATCGATGTTACGAATCATTCTATTTCGAAGAAAGATAAAAACACCAATAAAGACTCGTTGGACCAAAGCATGTACAGTTCAAAACCAAAATCTTCTCTTCTTCTAGGCGAAGATAAATTGAGTCATGAATCCAATTCAGTGCAGAGATCTGGGCCAAGAGGGGAAAATGGGTACCATAGCGGGGAGCAGAGCTCTAGTTCTTCAGAAAGCAGTCACAGCCCATCAGAATTTTCCTCTCGTATCCAAACCCGAGGTAGGGAACGAAAATCTAACAATGACTTTAACAGAAAAGATTCTAGGGAAATTGGAAGAGGAAGCCATGAACGAAGTAACAGACGACGAAGCAGATCGAACGGTCAGAAACGCATGGAGGATCACTTCGCTAGCAGCGGTACATCTGATACACTTAACGAAAATAACAAATCATTTTCAAATCGCGGGAGATTAGACCGTGCATTGACTGGAGTGCCTTTACGAAGAGCGCAGTCCCCAACAACAACGATTTCCTCACTGTCAGCGTCACAAATAACAGGAGGATTTTCGATGGAACAGCGTAGGCGCTTTGAGGCAGAGGACATGGAAGATGCAAGGCTTCCAATTGGAGATACCAAGTTGAATGTGAAAAAAGGAAACGATGGTGAAAAACGCAAACTGAAAAATCCTGCCCTACATGATTTGGAAGCAAATCTTCAAGAAGCTTTGGATGGAATCGCTCCAGATGAGAACAGAAAAGGTGTCCGAGAACTCGTGGCTCAAGACGGTGATTCAGACCATGAAAAGCTAGATTCAGTTGCTTCGGGTCCACACACTTCACATAGGCTTCTTCATGGATTTGAAGCACTTCTGGGAGCACTGTTACAACTTTCAGATGAGCTCGAGCTGGTGTCGACTTTTGGAAGCGTCGTTGACGGAAGTACTACAGTTGTGTCAAGTGAAGCATTAAATGCTGTTTTGGCTCATGCTCCTCAGTTAGATACTGTTTTCTCAACCTTGAAACCAATACTTCAACACTATCTCGAAGAGGAGCCAGATGACGAAATCGATCACTTATTAGTTCGATGCCAAAAGCTTGTGCGGTTACTCTGTGAATTGACTTACCGCGTTTGCCAAAGACAAGAATGGAACCCACGCGCTGAAACTGCTTATGTTACGTTGCTTGAGTTACTGGATAGAACGACTCTTGAAGTTACCTGCGTGTACGATGAAGTATCTATACCTAAGTATCAAGTCTCAGGGAACTTGAGGCGAGCTTGGTCGGCAACTGGTCATTTGGAGGAGCTTAAAACTTTATATGTGGCAAACGATACGTGGCTTTTTCGACAAGTTTGCTACGAAGTCTTGGTGTCAACCGATCACTGGTGTCCCAATGTTAAAGAGTTAGGTCTTGTATGTGACGTTGCAACAGGTAATCCAGATGATGACATTAACGCGCCGAATCCCGATGCTCGTCTGGCTCCTACTCCGCCGGCTGCACTTCAGATTTTGGACAAAGTAAATGGCGATCCTCTGTCGCGTCCAGGAACACTTGGAAGTATACTTAGGCGGATCCTACCTCCACACGCTATGACTGATACGTCTATTCTAGATAACTTTTCTAGCATTCGTTCCACAATTCGAAATCCTCTTGGGATATCAGGATCTACAAATACTATTGCTATTTCTTCGGTTCCTGAGGCCTTGAACGATCCGGATGCTATGGGAATGGCAGGTGTAGGGAAAACCACCATGGCAGCAATTGTCGCGAATCATCCCGATGTCAGACGGTTTTATCAAGATGGAGTAGCATGGATATATCTTGGCCCTCAAGAGATGACTTATGTAAGGTATACTCATTGCTTACGGGAATTGATATCGCAACTCTCTTTCTACGATGGTGTTCCTCTTTTTGCGGAGCTTCTTCATACTCCTGGCGAACCAAGATCCAAGCGATTAAGGCGAGAGGAAGGTTTTATGGTTTATGCTAGGGATACTGTGTCTGAACTATTGCATCGTCGTAATGTTTTGGTCATTCTTGACGACGTTTACTATGAAAGCGATCTTGAATGGTTCCAATTTGTCCCTCAGGCACCACCTCAACCGAAAGGAAAGAGAAATAAAGTGAAAAATGACATATTCTCGTGCAGTATTGTAATTACAACTCGATGTCGTGATTTGTTACCCGCTGCGGACACTGTAGAGATCGATTTAATGGACGAACAAGATGCAATCAAATTATTGGTAACTGAGTCGGGACAACCACCAGACCATATAATGGCTGAATCTAAAGAGGCGCGTTCAGTTGTCAGGGAATGTGCAAACCATCCTTTGGCCGTCAAAACAGTGGGAAGGTGGCTTTCTTTGAAGCACGCAACAGCCGGTGTAATTAGCAGCGTCGAAGAGATCCATGAAGATGTTGTTAAATCGATTGACCGGGTTCTCCAGAATCAAGATCCAGATGGTCCGGATATGATTTACGAAATAATGGGAATGAGTTTTTCTCCTGCTGTTAACGGAGAACCTACAAAAGTTATCAAGCTCTGTTTCGCTGCTTTTGTTCAGGTTTTCTGTAAAGATGAAGAAATCATTGAATATTCTCCTACTGGAGCTCCGCCTATGATTCCTTGGGTAACAGCAGAACTCCTTTTTGAAGAAGTGCTTGAGATGGAAGAGTCAACGTTGTTCGAAGAGGGCAATTTATTTCATGTCCAGCGCAAAGAAGCAATTGTGCTGATCCCTGAGGCTCTCTCAGCTTTGGGCGTTTTAAAATTAGTCACAACTTTTGAAATTGATGATAGCGAATCAAGGAGTAGCGCTCGCCAAGATCATGGCGAAGAAAGATTTTTGCAAATAATGCATGGAATTCAACGAGAATATGGTCACTATTTATGTGATCACGATCCAACTTTAAAAGCGTTCACAATTGATTGCGAGAGACGTTGGAATCGTGCGTTTGTGGGGGCATATATGAGAATGAGTACGGACTGGGAATCAACTACTCAAGATGCTTCTCGAGACTATGCTTTGGAAATGATTGTGACACACATGCTTCGCGCAGACATGTTTGAAGAGGCTTCTCGTTTACTTTCTGATGAAAGTTTTGCACGAGGAAGAATGCATGCCTTAGGTCGGGAGAGTGCGACAAGAAGGCACGTAGCCGACTGTGAAAAGCTATATGATTTAACCCAGCTACTTAACGATACTTCAAAAGGGAGAATTCAACTAAATGCCAGAACATCCATGATCCGAGCCTATGAAGCTTTCGGAGCAGCACTTGGCAACGAAAGAAGTGAGAATGGAATTGAAGAACAAAGATTATTTTCAATCGAATCCGGGCGAGCCCATTATGCGGTTGGATTTTCACTAGCTGAGAGACGGTGCTGGTCAGCAGCGATTGCGCACTGGGAGAGCAGTCAAGAGCTTTTGCTTTCTTCTTTGGGAATGGTAGAATTCGTCGCCGCGATATTGTATAATGTAGGCATTGTGTACGCCGAAATGAACGAATACGAACAAGCACTGGCATCTTTAAAGCAATGCCTACGAATCCGGGTCGCAATCCATGGCGAGGAGCATATTTTATACGCACAGACCATACAAAAAATTGGTGATGTATTTTTAGGGATGAGCGACTACACCGAGGCAATGGAGAGCTACAATTGGGCCATGGATGTGATGCATATAGAGCCTAGCCATCATCGAGTTGATATTGGTGATATTCTCGACAATATGGGAAACATTCATTACAGTAAAGGAGAAGTCCCACAGGCCCTGCGTTGTTACCAAGATGCTCTGCGATCTAAAAAGGTAGAACTTGGTGATGATCATCCAGAGCTAAGCATAACGTATCAGCATATAGGAAATTGCCTTTCTGATCAAGGAGACACAGACGAGGCTATCGCTCATTTCGAAGAAGCAATTAGATTAAAGGAACTAGACCCAGACGGAGGGGACGAAAGGGATGCTGACATTGCCTCCATCGAAGGAGTTTTGAATAACCTCACAGGACGTCAAGAAGAAGGCTTAAAGTGTTATGAAAGATCCCTCGAAATTCTTGCAACAAAGGCACCACATAAGAAAGAAAAAATCGCCGCTTTATTTCATTTGATTGGCTGCGTTCATTTGATGAATGGTGAACACAAGAAAGCGATGAAGCTGTTCGAGGAGAGTCTACAAGCGCGTAGAAAAGTTCTAGGATTTGTTCATTTGGATGTTGCTAGTACTTTGTTCAATATGGCTTTTCTTCATCAGACTAGAAACCGACTGGACAAGGCATTGAAGTGTCTGGAGGAAGCTCTGAAAATTCGCCAACTTAGGCTCCCTAACAGTGAAAAGGTAGCCCTTACGCATGAGAAAATCGGTACCCTTGCGAAAGCTATCGGGAAAAGCAAAAAGGCAGAGATTTCATTTGAAGAAGCTCTTCGTATTAGGCGGTTTCTTCACGGAAACGAGCACGAAGCTGTTGCCACTGTGTTACATGAGATTGGTGATCTGATGGATGACCTAGGGGAATATGATGAGGCTATGTCCAACTATGAAAATGCTCTGAGCATTCGTCGAAAGATCCTCGGCGACCATGAGGATGTAGCAGCGACATTGTATAGTATGGGCTTTACTCTTCATAACCTAGAGGAGCCCGAGAAAGCCCTAGATTGTTTTAAGGAAGCCTTGACGATTCGAAAAGATAAACTAGGAAATGACGCCAAGGAGGTTGGGGATACCCTAAACATGATGGGCTTCCTTCAAGCCAAGCGTGGGGAGCTTGATAATGCCTTAACACTCCTGTGGGATGCCCTAAGAATCAGAAAGACACACCGAGATCACGTAAAGGTATCAGAAACGTTGAAAAACATAGGAAACGTACACAGAGAAAAACAGGAGCACGACTTAGCAGTTGAATGCTATGAGGAATGTTTGCGAATCCGTAGAAGTGAACTTGGCGATGATCACGAAAAGGTTGCTGATGCACTGATTGCGATTGGGAATGTAAGAAGCGACATGGAAAACATTAATGATGCGATGAGAGCTTATAAAGAAGCTCACAAGATTCGCTCACTTGTGCACGGAGAAAATGACGAAAGGGTCGCTGCGGTTCTTCAATACATGGGAACTCTAGAATTCCGATCTGGTGAATTAGATGCGGCTCGTTTCTATCTACAAGACTTTATCAATATTCGCCAACAAAACCGATCCGACCATGATGGAGACTATGTTAATGTTTTGTTCATGATAGGAAACATCCATAAAATTCAGGGAGAAGACAATAAAGCTAAAGAATGCTGGTCTGAAGCGTACGATGTGTTTCAAGAACTGGGACTCGCGCAAGAAAATCCGCAAATCGCAAAGGTCATGAATAGTCTACTTCATGGAGAAAACCGACCTCATCAACAGCAAAGTAAGTCACAAGAAGGAGTTGGATATAGAATGCAAGACTCAAGTCAAGGCGCATATCATCAACAAACAAGGACAAAAGCTAAATCGAATGGGCTGCTGGGAAAGCTATCTAATGCTTTTAAAGATACTCTTCGCGACGAAAAGATGTACAAATATCCTTCATCTTCTAATCTAACAAGTCACATATAAACGTATGTCATGATCGCAAGGTCTAGGCAACCAGAACTTAAATCTAAGTATGCAAAAGTGCCGGGTTGGATGATCAATTCTAATACCGTCTATTGTTTCAGAACAGCCATTTTATTTGACTGTTTCGATTCAAATCAAACCTGCTTTTTTCCCCGTTGAATTTGGATGTCTTGGAGGAGTTGGAGAAAATAGAACTTTCTTCGCACTAGTTTTACGTTCTCTGATGTTTGTTGTGGGGCGCGGTGGAGTTGTGAATATCAGTGAAGTGTTTGGACATGCTATCTTGTTATAGTGGCAAAGATTCGGGTCTTTCTTTTTCTTAGGAGATTTCTGAATGTTACTATTTTCCTTAGCTTCTGTATTTAAGAAAATATCTGGATCGATCGCGTCGAGAAGTTTCCTTGCCTGGCGTCCTTGTTCCAATCTTGCAAGTCTCCCGGATTGTTTTCTATCGTAGGGTGGTGATTGAGATATAGACCTTTGGCGAATCTTGTAAGAGAGAAATGACTTGTCCTTTTCATCATGAAAGTTGTTTATATTTCTATCTTCTAGACCACGATTATGCAAAGAAGTTACAACAGTATAATTAGAGATAGATTTAGCTTGTGATTTTCTCGTCGTTTCAGGAGTTTTCAAGAGGACTGACAATTCTCTCCACTCTATCTCCAATTTCGGTGTTGAAAAAAGATGTTCATCTCCATTTCTTCTCATTTTCTGCAGTGGAATGCACGTTTATAGTCAGTCGGTCTTGGAAGATTAAATCAATTCACCAAAAATTCAACCGTTTGTGATTCTGCCCATTCTATCGTTTATCGCTTGATTTAGGAACTACTTATGGGTAGCGCGAAACCTTAAACATGACGTCTCCTCCTGTTGCACAGTTTTTTCACTAGCTTCAGTTTCAACCATCACAACGTAAATAATATGTGCACGAATTCTTCAAAACAAGTAAATGCTACTTGCTAAAGCTTGAACATAACAAGTTTTCGAAGTAAGAGATAAGTTTAACGTTTTTCCGATGATGTTTGAAATGATTATTGTCATTGTCATTGTTCCTGAGCAGTAGCAAAGTAGAAAACTAATCCGAAAATGGATTTGCACAGCATCTTTCTAGAATTAAGGAAGAATTGAAGCAAAACAAATGGATCTCCCCTTTGACATCAGCAATAGTGCAAAGCTAAGCGTATGCTTTTTGAGCATTGCACACAAACGAGATCCGAGAGTTCCAGATATTCCTCAAATCCATATGGTCCTCAAAGAATTCTTTAAGCAGCTGGATACAAAGTTGGTGTGATGAACACAATCATCCTAAGACTACCTGTGCTTAAGCTTGAGACCTTATAAAAAAGAAGGAAAGAACAAAGAATGAAGGAATCAATGCGGGAGTCAATGAAACAGAAATATAGGCATTGTCCTAAAACATAATAGAAGTTTTGCTACTTATCCTACACAGAAAAACATTTTATGAATAACTGACTACCGCTCAAAAACTGCATCAGTACAAAGTTCACATGAACCATATTTCCACACTTATGGAACATTTTCCTGAGTGTAATGGCAGCCACTTCTACATGATGAGGCATTACTCCAGAGCTTAAATGATTGATATGGTCCCAAACTTATGATTGCCATGAAGTACATGAAGAATCCATAGAAGATATTACGGAAGTCTTGATTATTATTGACGCTTTCGGAATTAGAAGAAAATATGAACAAATCTCAGAAAAAAAGACATCCATGTTTAGGATACGTCTTCAGTCGCGAAATCAGCGCGTTAGGAATTACGTGGTGGTGCAGCAGGAAATTACAGGAAGGCTGAAGACTAAGAAGGAGACGTCCAAGTGTGACGTAATGAAGAGATTGCAGCAGATGAATCAGAAGCAGATGGTCAATAAAGAGGAAAGAAGAAATCTTCATCCCAATTGCTGTCGTTTAAGTTGCTATTCAAATTCCGATTCAAATGAAAGCATATCAATAGAATACCTTACAGAAAGAAAATCAAATTTCCTTGATGAAAAGAATGGGCTAAGCACTTTCCCTATCCTTATTGTTTAAGATCAACGAAAATCGTGATTAAACCACATTGTGAGGATCAAATAAATGCTATTTCAATATAAAGCAAACTCTTGAAGGTAGCACTAATTTAGATATCAACGTCAACATAGAATTAAAGTTGTTTGAATGGCTTGGGTAAAGCCCAAAAGGTTTCCGATTGATATTGGATGAATCAGACCAAGGATCTGAAATCAAAGTCAGATAATTATGGGCTGAGAGCACTGCTTTCGCACTATTTGTTGAACCAGAGGATTGATGCCCTTCCGAGATTGTGAGAACCTGATGCCACTTAAGGGTACTGCCGAAAAGACCATTTTTTGACATCTTTGCTGCCGGTGAAGCTCTCCTTAATTTGAGCATCGCTTGAAGACGAGGTCGAAAAGCAGCAGTTGCAGAACAGCAAAGTATAGTAACACTACATGAGGCGTTGATTGTCAAAAGGCCTTATAACTTCTCTTAAATCGTGTGTAGCAATCTAGATCTTGTTTAAGTATCTGAAAAATTCGCAAAAGCCACATCACAAGAATGCAAAAGAAGCATAACTCCAGTAGTGACTCTAAAATGATGAAATCTTTCAACATGTGTTGGGGCTATTATTACAAAAACAACCTCATCATAGCTGATTGCTGTCAATTCTCTCTGTTTGAGGAATTCCTTAACCACGAGTTATGAAGATGAATTGTTATTTTTGTTACAGCTTATATTCTAAGATCCAGAAGCTTTAATAGAGCAATATCATATGAGTTATTTGCTAGCCCCAATGCCAATTATGAGGAATGCTGGCTTAAGGCTGTGACCGATAGTTGTGCTAAGAATGGCATTATACAGGAAATTTTCACCTCAAAATAGCTCATCAACATCGGGACAGCAATAAACCACATGAACAAGAATGGATGGTCAGTCTACTATCGAAATCTATACTTGAACTGTACTTCTTTACCTTTTACCAGTCATCGTTTTGTGTTAGAAGCTGTAAATCAAGTGTTATAAAAGGAAGGAAGATTATCTAGCTCTTTTTCATACAATCAACATATACCCTAGAATAATGTGTGTTTGCCTTTTGGACTAAAACTGCTTCCCTAATTTATTTGACGGTTGCCTTGTGTAGGTGCTACATTACGATGTACTGTTTATTTAATCCATATCTTCAAAACAAAATGAATAGAAATTGAAAATTTCGTTTGGTTTTCCTTTCTCAAATGTTTTCACTCTGTGACCTTGCCTACACTATTACTACTCACTATGGCACAATTGTAGCTGAGGTTAGGAAAGCATTCACTTTTCTTTTTCCACAGATTTTTACTCACTCTTAATCTAATGATCAGGTGAATAGGTTCATGTGGCGGACAGCAACGAGCGGGAAAATGAAAAGTTGAAAAGAAAAGCAACTACCTTTGACGCTACAATTTTATCCAATCATTGAACGTGTTGAGCGCTGCAAAGAAAGCTGTGTTTCAGCATTATGAAGTACATGGCGGACGACATATTGACTCAGGATGTATCTATCCCTTCTAAAAAATGCCTGAAAGGATGTTGTTCCGAAGCCATTGAGGATGCAAACAGTGCTCCCAGTAACTAGAAGAATGTTAGTGATGACAAGATTACAAAATTGATCACGTACTTCACAAAAGAACAACCAACAGTTACCAAGAAGTAAAATCAGCAGCAAAGTGCCACAGGAACTATGTGGAGTGACCAGTACGGTCCGACAATTTGTGAGGGAATAACAACTTAAAAGAACTAGGACAGTGGCCAAAGATTTAATGGACTTTCTTTGGATGGATGTCTTTTCCATACTTTCTGAGTGTAAGGCTAGTAGAATCAGCAATATGCTCTGACTGACACTGTATAATTGTTAGAGTTCGTAAGAGTAGGGGTAAAGACCTTTGCTCTTCCCTATCGTTTATGCAGTAAACTCTACGGCAATTTTATACAGACATTCCATTTTTGTACTAAGTGGATCCGAATCTAGGAAGTCATTAGTTTCCATTGATTTGGGATTGAAAGGCTCAGATTTTTTCAGATTACCCTTTTTCAATGTAAGTCAATGAAAGTGTTCATCAACTTGTTTCGAGACATCTGTTCTAAACTTCGTTTTATTTGTAAGGTCTCTTCCTATCTGCTATTTTGATATCACGATTGGTAACAGGCCAGTTGGCCGCATCGAAATGGAACTTCGAGCTGACGTTGTTCCCAAGACAGCTGAAAACTTCCGTGCATTGTGCACTGGAGAAAAAGGATTTGGGTACAAAGGAAGCCCATTCCATCGTGTAATTCCAGGATTTATGTGCCAGGTACGTCTTCATAACCGTGGACTAATTTAAAAATGAAGTCGATCATCCATCTCATACTTTTGCTTGACAACTATCGTTACCCAGGGTGGAGATTTCACCAACAGGAATGGAACCGGTGGAAAATCTATTTATGGTGGAAAGTTTGCAGACGAAAACTTTGTCCTTAAGCATACTGGAGCAGGAATTCTCAGCATGGCAAATGCCGGTCCAGGAACGAATGGAAGTCAGTTTTTCTTGTGCACTGCAGACACTTCTTGGCTCGACGGTAAGCACGTTGTCTTTGGCTCCGTTGTAAAAGGAATGGATGTCGTGAAGACCATTGAAAGCGTCGGATCGAGGTCTGGAGAGACTCAAGCTCCAGTTATGATTGCGGATTGCGGACAACTCTAGAGTTCTAATAGATAAAAACGAACACCATATTTCTCATTCTACGTGACCTATAATATGTTGTTAAAATGCTCGTCCGATCAGAGCCATATGTGTAGCATCTTCACCTGAGTAGAAACATTTTTCACCTTCAGCTTCGCGAGCCTCATTTTCTGCCAGAGGGTAACAACGAATTGTTGCTTTGCATTCCTCTTTAATTTTTTCTTCGTTAGCGGCATTACACTTCCATGGGACAAGGAATAATCCTGCTCCCGGGTACACCGATGCTTCATCTCCCTGCAGTTTAGCCTTCATTTCTTCGTATGTGACGTTTCTTGTAATACTGTCACTGAGACGCTCACTGGCAGCCGCGAGCAAGTCCGATTGCATCTTCTCAAGGCCAACAACTGCATGTTCTGCTGCCTCAGACAACTGGATTGTCTGCTTTTCGTTTGATCCATCCCCTACACGATATTTGAAGATACAAACACCATTCTTGAGATCTCTCGGACCCAATTCAATGCGAAGAGGGACTCCTTTTCTTTCCCATTCAAAATACTTGGCCCCATTACGAACATAATCTCTATCATCAACTTTAGTCTTTAATCCTTTTCTCTTTAACGACGAAACAAGAATATCCAAAGCTTCATTCATCTGCTGTAATCCTTCTGAGTCATTTTTCTTGGGAGATATTGGAACTATAACAACTTGGATCGGTGCAACTCGTGGTGGCAACACCAATCCAGCGTCGTCCGAATGAGTCATGATCAAGGCACCAATCAAGCGCGTAGAAACACCCCAAGAAGTTCCCCAAACGTCTTGTTGCTTGCCATCTTTATCCTGAAATGTGACATCAAATGCTTTCCCGAATGATTGACCCAGAAAATGAGATGTACCACTTTGAAGGGCCCATCCATTCTGCATGACAGCTTCAATAGTGTACGTTTCTTCGGCACCTGCGAATCTTTCTGAAGGAGACTTCACTCCTCTTACAACAGGCATGGCAAGTACGTCTTCGCATAGGCGGGCATAGCTTTCCATCATGCTTTGAGCATCATCAATAGCACCCTCCGCAGTCGCATGAGCCGTATGTCCCTCCTGCCACAAAAATTCAGAAGTTCGTAGAAACGGTCGCGTTCGCAGTTCCCAACGCATCACATTCGCCCACTGGTTGACCTTTATTGGCAAATCTCTGATGATAGAATAAGTATATTGTAGCATGAGGATGCAAAGCTCATTCATTTTGGGAAATAAACCAAAAAGTTGCACTGACCTGTAACTATTAATCCATTTCCTAAACATAAACCAAATCATGGTCTCAGACGTAGGACGAATAATTAATGGGTCCTCTAGCTCAGCTTCGGGATCGGCAATCAAGCCACTCCCGTCGGGGGCTGCAGTCAATCGATGATGAGTAACAACAGCACATTCCTTCGCAAATCCATCCACGTGTTCGGCCTCCTTCGATAAGAAAGATTTTGGAATTAAAAGGGGAAAATACGCATTTTCTGCTCCATGTTCTTGAATCCTACGGTCCAAGTCAGTTCGAATCGCATCCCAAAGGGACATTCCCCAAGGTTTGATCACCATACAGCCGCGCACTGGACTAGGCTCAGCCAAGCCCGTAACCCGTATGATATCTTGATACCAGCGAGAGTAATCTACATTTCTAGCTGTGATAAAATCAGATTCCTCTTCTTCTATTCCACCATCCTGAGATTTTCCGGAAGCATGCTTTGCTTTTGCTGGCGGTGCGCTGGATGAAACACCTGGATCCAATTGGGCCTTGAGCGCTTTCAATTCATCCACCAATCCTGCAATATCCGATTTTACTCCACCAGCTTCCTTCAAAGCTCGAATTGCATCACCCTTTTCCTTGATTTTCAGTTGCAGATCAGCTTTCTGATCTTCAGAGAGATCCAACGGCACACTACGAAGAGAAAAAGCCTTGAAACTAATCGGGTTTCGCGTCATAAACCGACTTGTTGGAAGGTAAGAAAATGCAAGGCCATGTCGACGAAGACTTAGAAAAAACATTCCTATCCAAAGCATAAGAGAGGAAGAAAGTCTATGGTTATACGGTTTATTCATATGATATCTGGATTTCCTTGTGGTGTCGATAACAATAATAACAAGGAAATCTGAATCCAAACGAAAAAAGTTGTAAACTTATCAAACAACACTGTCATGACGTAAGAGTTCTTCCCTTCCATCAATAAAATGTTGATAGGACTGAATTCAGTCGAACGAGTCGAGTTATTTTTTGGAATGTTTTTTTCTTTGTAGGTGTTGCATTGTTTGTCTGCTTTATCGGTTTTGATATGCTGTCTCCTTTTCTATTCTCGGATTATTGATTGCAAACGCTTTAGGGCGGTTACTTGATGCAACTTAGTCAATTATTAACAGATAACATTTGAAAATAGGTAGCATTTTACTCGTTACCACTTGCTCAGAGGTTGTAAACATTTGATTCCTCAAAAATATAAAGTTGTCAATCTAATCAACACCCGACAGTATTTCATGAAGGAGCCCTACGGAATCCCTTACAGTGTTTCACGACTTTCTTGTGCACAACAAACAAAATATAAGATTCCTGAATGAAAAGAGTAGAAAAGGTACCCCTGCTTATTTTACTTTGGAAGTTTTTCCCATTAAGAATAGAAACTACGTTTTTATGTCGATGCTTTCTCAACGTTCCCTCCTCTAATGCACCATAGTAATGACTTTCAATCGCTTTGATAACGGATGGAAATAAATGCAAAAAGGCGAAACGAATGTGTTCTCTTCATCTATAGCAAGTATTCTTCGAGAACGTCAAACCTACTACTTATTTTGTAATTTCTTCGGAAATCCAAAAATTTTGCACATTCATGAATCTTTTGGAAAAAAAAGATCTTGGTTCACAAAACATTTGAATACAGATATACTTAGACCATTACTATGAAACAATTCCTCCTCCTCTTCTTCGCCGCGCTTGCCATCGATTGCCAAGCATTTGTATCACCATCTAGGTTTGCAGTGCGTCACTACACTGAATTACATGAATCCTTTGCCCAGACGGCTCTTTCCGTGTCAAGTGTGGCGGCTTCACTTCGAGGGAAAATCATTGTAGTCAAATATGGTGGAAATGCAATGACTTCACCTGAGTTAGCTCAAGGCTTTTGCGAAGACGTCGCAGCGTTACAAAACCTAGGAATCAAGGTTGTCGTCGTTCACGGAGGGGGGCCACAAATATCATCTATGCTTGATAAACTGGGAGTTGAGTCTAAATTCGAAGGTGGAATGCGGGTGAGCTCTACTGAAGTCGTAGAAGTTGCAGAGATGATCCTATGTGGAAGCGTTAACAAAGGGATTGCTTCTTCGATCTGTTCCGCTGGAGGGCGGGCGATTGGCCTCTCGGGACGTGACGATTCACTTCTCCAGTGCACCAAACAAGCAAATAAAGATGGTTTCGACTTGGGTTACGTTGGAAAAGTCGAGACTGTGAACACACAGCTGCTTGAGTCACTGCTAAATATTGGCATCACTCCAGTTGTATCTCCTATAGGAACTGGTATTGGAGACGAAAGAGACGTGGCCTACAATGTGAATGCCGATGCAGCAGCAGGAAGAATCGCAGGAGAGTTGAAGGCATATCGCGTACTCTTCTTAACCGACATCGCTGGAGTCCTTAACAAGGAGAAGAGCCTTCTCAGAAATTTGACAGTAAAGAATGTTGAAGAGCTAATTGAAGACGAAACCATAACTGGTGGCATGATTCCTAAAGTCACTTTTGCAACAAGTGCAGTGCAACTGGGAGTGGAAGAAGCATTTATTACTGACGGAAGAATTCCTCATGCCCTTTTAAATCAGGTACTGGGATCAATGGAGAGTGAAGGAGGGACCATTGTAACACTTTAAGAGACGTCATTGGTTTACCTTTGTCTCTGGACTAACAAAATCTCCAATCAGAAGACAAGAAGTATTATGCGAGCCTTTCAATTTCGAAAAGCTTGTAGTAGCTAAAATACTGGATTTAATTTAGAAATTGTCATTGAATAGCCTGTGTTGCCAATTAGAGCAAATACGCCAAATAAAATTGACTTTTGAGATACATACATGAATTGAAGTAGTGTATCATTTGTGCTAGTAGGTGAGCTTGCCTTGCCATGAAAATCAGCAAAGGTCATTTCTTCCAATTTGAAGTCGTATTGGCAATGAATAAGGGCATCATTGTTCAATATTTGGAAAGCAATTTCATTCAGTGTAAAAAGGTAATCGTAGATTATATGATAATGGTTAATTCTGGATTTCAGTCCTCCTCTCCCGCGACTTTATTGCACGTTCATTTGATTCTCCTCATCTAGATTCCCAAGAAGTGTCACACATTTTCCAGTCACAGTTTGATGATCATAAGATGGAAGTCCCAAAAGATTTAATGCATTTAGGAAGATGAGCAACAGCTACTTCGTCATTAACTCCCTAAGGTTTTATGAATCAAAGACCTTCCGAGATTCAAGTTTCAGAAATGTGAATCATGTAAATCCTTTCATTTTCCCAATGAGATTTGAATTGGCCTAAGATTTTTACCTATCACTAAAGATAATGGGGGGTTTAGGAGCTTGTACAACATTTCCTGTTCTTCTTTCTCCATTACAATGTAAAAGCACTTGAATGGCTAATCTAGTTGTACATGCAAAGTTTGATGCCACCATGCAGATGAAAGATTACGTTGTTCGTTGTGCTTGCTGTTGATGTCATTACTTACGTCCTACAGTTAGCTGATGAGTGAGATTCTAAGTCAGGAGAAAAGTTGGTGATCAGAAAAAGTTGTTAGAATCGATAGATGACTTAAAGCAGTCATGCCTTACTAGACTTATGATAATTTTTAAGCATTCATACAATATGTGGGATTAAATATTTGATTGTTGCTAATCCGCAAATAGCAGTGCCGTATTCAAATTTTAGAATTAATCTATTGACTTCATTAGATTTGGTGTAGTAAATCATCTGAATGAGATGTTGTGTATTTCAAGGCGTATGGTAGACATGAAGAAATTCTACATTTTTTTAATTTATGGAGTCTCATCCATCACTAAGTATTGTTTAGAAGCTGATTTCCTATTTAAACGTAGGCTTAAATCTCCATTTGCTTGCTTCTACTACGCCTTTTAATCGAACGTTTCTATTGTGTTATCATTTTATCAGTATAAATCTGGATAACACATTTCGAGGACAACAAAGAGAATGAAATTTAAGGAAGGTTATAGCCTTAAACGTTGTATCTATAAACGAAAATGTCTTTTTTTTGCGATCTGAAGACTTAAGCTTATCGATCAATGTCTACGAATTAATGAAACCTATATTCGATGTTTGCAATCAATTTTTCGTAACACGACAATCTAGAGCGGAAAAACAAAAGTGTAAGGAACGTAATCATGGCACTGGTCCTGTAATTTTGACTTACCTGCTGGATTCTTTTCTCTTAAAAAATACAGTTTTGCTCGTTTCACCTTACGCCGTCCCTTGTAAATAAAGTTCTTTTCTAGAACTTTCATTGACTTGACAAGCGGAGAGAAGAGTTGAATCTTTCGTTCAATGGGAATACCAAAGATGACGTCACGGATTAAAATGGAAGTTCCAAGCCCTCGATTAAACTTTCCGATGACAACGCCTCGCACTCTGTCAATGTTTCTTTTCAAATTCGTTTTAGCACCACCCTGATTAATCATCTCAAGCTCCACTGCGTCTCCAACATCCACTAAGGTTTCAAAAACTGCAGGCTTTTGTTCCTTCATGGATTCACAAAGGTCGTTGTTTATCTCTAAGAAAAGCTTCGACGCTCGTTTTCGAGGTGATCTAAATTTTGGATTGGGTCCTAAGCGAGGCCTGTAATGAACAAATGGCCCATTTTCGAGTTCTTCTTCAGAAAAAGTGGAGAGAAATCGAGACGGGAATACACTTGATACTCGAGAAACGATCGAAGATACGCTCGAGTATTTCATGCAATTGTTCCAAGCAGCTCTTATCATCGTGTTAGTTGTAGAAATGTTATAAAAAATACATGTAGACAAGCTCAGCTAAGAAATGTACGGTGGACACAAAATCCTTATGTAAAGGATCCTCAAAAGCGTTACGGGTTAACAAACGGTGATAACTTAAAATTGTACGTATTAGGCAGGTTAAATAAGACTTTTCTTTCATTTTCTTTACTGGTTTGAACCTTGCTAACTAGTTTACACGAAGTCAAGTGGATTCCACCGACAAATATTCTGTACGAACTTAGCGTTGTTAAGACTTGGACTTTCATCTTCTTTTTTCTTTTGATTATTATATTTCAAAAGTGACAAGAGTGACTTGGGAGAAACTTGCCTATCATATCAATCCAACATCAAACTTCAAATCTATGAATTGAAATGGTCATGTCGTGGTTCATTGGTTGCGTAATTGCATCATTGTCCTATTCCATTACTCCACATTCTAATTGTTATGGGACTTTCTATTGTGACTTGAGCGTTTGATTGATTTTAGCAATACCTGCCTTTGCACGCAATAAAATATCCAAACTACATTAAGCCTCAAATTGTTGACACATTTGGAGCGGTGTACTGCTATCAGTTTTCCCGCTATGTCATTTACTCTTATAAGTACAATGGGAGTTGGTCTATTGTGTATTACATATGTTGGAGGTAGATGTTTTTAAACTTGAAATCATATCAATCAATTCTTTGTTGAAACTGCTATTCATTGTCTCTCCTAATGACTTCTTGACTTACTTTTTAAATCGGTATGACCAGATAAATCCTGAAAGAAAAGGCGTAATTATAAAGGAAAATATCATCTTATATTAGGAAAAAAATAGTCCAATACTATTGGAGAATGATGGCAGAAGATCCACTAGAAAAACACTAGACATATCAACCTTTGATATGAAGAATATGCCCCTCAATGCAACGTGCAAGAGGAGGATATGTGTTGGGGATTCGTGAATGAATCAAAATTACTCATTATTGTGCCTACTTCTGGATAGGAAAAAAGAAAGTTGGGCACAAATATAGATTTGAAAAGATATCTTATTGCTTTGTTCTAAATTGTTACATTGCTCTCAGCTCCATTCGTCTTTAAATCGCTGTTTCACATTCATGATACCCATTGACAGCATTTAGTATTAAGCTCTAAGGCTTGTTGATTACAAACTTTTTCCGTCTTGATCCTTTTTGTTGAATGTAATTAAGTGTGGGATATATTAAGATAAAATTTGTTCATGAAATCTTGTTTTGGCTAATCATAACAGTATATTTCTGCCTATTTTTAATCGTCCTTTCATCACTCGAGATTTCCTATAATCGACATGACAGGTTTCAATTGCGATAAAATCTCATTTCTGGATTTCCAAAAATGACGAGGAAAGTGTAGCAGATGTAAATTCAGAAAGTCTCTTAATACATGGAAGACCTGGTGTCTATTGGGAAATAAAGAGATATTTAGGTCTGTTGATATTCAATTTTTGAAAGGTTAGAATGAGACTATTCCAATAGATGAAAACATTTATCTTTGATTGAAGAAACAATTTGGTATTGTTACCCTTTTTCAAGGAAAACGATTATACTTTTGAATTTTTTATGGTTAAAAAAGATTATTGGAAGTGGTAGCTCAAGAAAGTATTTCTTCCCCAGGAAAGATGAGTTTACCACAATGAAAATATTGACATGAACCAGAAGATGTTAATGAAGATTCACTTTTAACTTATATTGAATTAATAAAATAACACACAGCATGGGAAAGCTATTGACTATTTAGATAATTTCTTCAACATATAGAGTATATTTGCTAGTGTGAGCATTCGACTATTTACACTCCAATTTTCTATCTTCTTCTAATCCTTCCATCGAACAGTTACAGTTTGTCCATTCAACCCGTACGATCCAATGGCTGTTTCAAGGTCTTCAATCAAATTCCTGGGTGGGAAGCCTGCCATTAAAATAAACTCTTTTCCATTTTTGGCGTCGTCAATTGATTGCTATGATTGGGTAAGTTATTGTTTGATTACGAGCATACATCTAGAAATTGCATCAACGTACCGCAACAAAGGCATAGACAACTTTTACTGGTTCCGAATCAGAAAATCTACGTACAATTCTAGTGGCATCAGGCAGTCGTAGCTGCACTCTTGCTCCTTCAAGTGGCTCACGACCTATTTCTGTAGACAAAAGAATCTGAAGAAACGAAGGTGTCTTAACAGAATTTCTTTCTGGGTTCTGCTTCTCAGGAAGTGAGGATGATTTCGCGATTGCACTCATTGAGGGTTCATTGCCGTCACGACTCCATTCGTCTTCATATCCGTCCATTTCATCGATGGAGTTTTCATCGTCGTCGTCGCTCTGTAAGTCATGTTCATGGCCAAGACTTGCCGCCATTGCAGCTCGAATTTCCTCCTCTTCGCTCATGAATGGCCTCTTTCGTTCAATCACTCCAACATCACTAGCTTTTTTATTGGTTAAAGGCATAGGATCCTTATCAAAGGAGTGCCTGGAGCAGAAATCCATTGCCATTTCTGCAAATTGCTCTGCCGAAAAAGGCTTCACCTGCGTCCATCCTTCCTTACTCCAAAGCAATCTTCCTGTACGAGGATCAATTATTGAAATATGAGGGTAGTCATGGACCTTGTAGCGTTCTACATATTTTTGTCCTTCTGAGGAGTCATGATTCTGGTTCTTTGTCAGAGAAAACATTTTTAGTGACGTTATGAAAATGACTAGATTTACTTACAGCCTGCCAAAATATGAATCCTTCCCGAATCAAGTTCTCGACAAGCTCATCTCTCCAAACGTCGCGATTCAGTGCATGACAAGCAAATTCAGAATCCCTTTGAATATTAACCAATAACCATCTTCGTACGTCTCGAGCGATCGTTCTTGCGCCCTGAAAGCCTCCTCCTCTATGCAAAAGATGAGTTGGAGGAGCGAATAAGTCTGTTAAGTTCGCAGAAGTGTTTGCTTCATCTGTCCTCACGTTTAACTGATCAAGATGATCAGTACCTTGAGTGTCCTGCACAATTTCTGCAGCGGCTGCATTGACAGCAGATCGTGCATCAATCCTTGCAAATGCAGACATCACAACATCTTGATCTTCAATCATACCGTCATACATACTCATGCCCATATTGGGTATTCCTACATCGTCCATCAACCTCATCGTCTGCGTGCGATCAGGCGCCCTCACTTGAGCAGGAAGTGCTGCATCGACCGCTCCACTTCCTTGGTGCTCGTGTTCCATGTAAAGACTTACCGCTGTTTCCACGTTCATATCCGACATTTCCAAGTACTGCAGTGCTCGTTCGCCATCATCGCAACCTGTGAAGACCATGAATTGAGAAATTAAATCGTCAGAAGACATGGTGTTAATGACAAAATTTGAAAAAAACTATGACTATCTGAGAGGTAGTGATTCATTTCCACCAGAAAAACAGTAATACAATACTATTTTGAAATTTCCTGCACTACTACTACAAAGAATCAAGTTCCCGTTCATTGTATAGGGTTAAGGGGTCTGCGAAGCTGAAGCCTGAAAATCATCCGAGTACATCTAGCCAGTATTGTTGACATTAATGGACATCTTTTTAGTGCATTTTAAACTTTAACTTTGATGAGTTTCCCAGAGTGGAAGACGTTGACGCTTAAGCAATTATTGAGAGTGAACTTGATGTCTGACATTTTACCTGTGGGAGTACATCATGTCGCCTACAACCTCAGCCTCGGTTGAACTTCTTGTTGCCAACTTTTATTTTGTAGTAATAGCCCTTTCCAAAAATCAATACATCACCATTGTGACAACTCATGTCTGGGTGTATTGTATAGAATGCATCTATCCACCATTTGATCGGACTGATATCTTGACCTTCCAGAGTCAAATTAAGCTTGATGTCTGTTGCAACTATTTCATATCTCTTCCTAACTTGTTATAGTCTTTTTGACACCAAATGATGAAAGGTGACCGCGTAATTCTCTGGTATGATTGCGGGTCGTCGTCATTTATCTGAAAAGAGTGATTAGCAGCTGGAGTTGATGCCAAATCGATTATAGTGACGGTCACTTTTCTTTTCACACCAAAGTCAAGTGTCATCCCCAGATAGTCATGACGTGACCCTCTATTAATTGGTCATGGCGCCTCATTTCCGAATGTTGCGCTCAACTTTGATACTGTAAATGTCACAACATAAGAAAACGTTTGAGAGATTTTATTGTGCATATACAAACTTCAATATTTTTATTTGCCACACACGTTCTGCATGGATTTGTTAATAATCCCATATCCTTCATCATATCAGTCAGTTCAGCCCCCAGAGCGTAGAGGCCACCATCTAAGACTTCTGCCTCTGTCAGTGGTGTAATCCATTCATAAACTTGATCAATTGCAGCATCCTTGGCTAGGGAACGGACACCATCTATTACTTCGTTTGGCATTTTGATTCTAGCCCTATTGTACATTTTGATTACCTTCCCTGTGAGTAGAGTAAAAAACGAAACACGCCTTTTGCTTTTTTGACGTAAGGCAATAGCAAATTTTCTCCTTACTTCCATAGGGCTCTCATGCTGTTCATGAATTTGGACATATTCCCGAAATCCAATTGACAGAGTTTACGATACTCAATTCTTAGAGCAGTCGTCATTATGCGCGGACATATAGTTCTTATTAATCTCACGGTTGCCAGGAAACTGTTTAGCCAGAAAAAGCATCCATATCTCAACGCCGCAATCATCTGCGTTGGAATTGCTGTACATCGTAGCATGTTTATTGCACTCCTAGAACGTTCCTTCATAGCTGGTATCTGTCTCTCTCCTTCCGATACATGTTTGTCACAAACCTTAATTTTGGCCACTACAATGTATCTCATTAGACCACTACTTATTCTTTTATAGTGTCCATTAACTAGATGGCGTGTCATTGTAAGACCACGAGATTATATAATGCAATGACCTGCGAAATGGCATTTATTATGGTGTTGGCTTTATTCTTTTAAGAGTTTACAGGTAAATAATTCAAAATTTCTTGATTTGGTTATGCGGAATGTCAGCCAATTGATGAACCTGATATCAACTTACAAAGAGTTTTGCACCAATGACATGTGATTTTGCTTTAATCAACACTTAAGTTTTTTAACCACCTATTGCAAATGCGGCTTCTTTGGTTCCTTGTTTCATGTTTCTTATCAGTGGTTTCAAAAACAACTTCCTGGTTAAATTTAAATTCGCTAGTCCTACGCTCAGTTTCCAGTGGGTAGGCAAGCACATGGCTGCGTCTTACGATTCAGTGCTTATGTTCAGATCTTTTATGCTTATCCCAAAAAAATCTTCTGTGCCTCTAAGGCAACAGATGAACTGCATTCGGGAAATCTGTAAGTTGTTCAAATTAGACAAAAATTATTAGGATGAAATATTTGTTACGTGTGTTGACAAATCTGACTTGATTCTTAGTTTGGATGCAATACGTTCTTGAACCTGTAGATTCATACAATTATATTTCAATATATTGTTCAAAATGTGATTTAATACACAGTCGTAACCATATTTGCAAATTGTGGCATCATCACGAAAGCGTCACTCAGATCCGTTCTTATCGATGCAAATTGCGTTGCGAATTAGGAAAACCGTCATGAGCGTCACCAAATGTCACACCTTTTTGCGAATATTTTTTGACCCATAACCTCCGCAAGAGGGTGATGTTGTCCTTGCGAAGCTTTTTGCGAAAGTTGACAATCAAATAATGTTTAGGACTTCTCTAGCGAGTTTCCGAGGATCATATTTTTGGCAGCACACATTTTCATTGTTCTATTTTTCATCCATTGCTCTCATCATGGTTGATGACAATGAAGACACAGATGATAGTGATATAGAAGAACAAATTGATGATTTTCTACTACATAATTGTTTACTTCATCAATTAGGAGCACATCTCATTGCTTCTGTTCTCCTAACATCTCTTTTAGAGAAAAAGAAATGACGTGAAGCATCCTTGTTTGATCAACGCCTTAACTGGGGACGTTTTTGCCAAAAGCATGGGGACAGGAAGGGTTCCAATCAACACATGAGAATGCCAAAGGAGACATTTAATCAGCTTCTTTCTTTTCTAAGAAATTACCTTGAAGTGAATAGCTCAATGGCAAGCGTTCGAGGTGGAGAAATTCTTCCAGAGCTCTGCCTCTACTGCTGTTTGCGATACCTTGCTGGAGGATCATACACAGATATCATGTTCTTTACTGGGATATTTGCAGCATCTGTTTACAGATGCATCTGGAAATGCATTGATGGTATCAATGCATGTGAACAAATGGGGATGAAATTCCCACAGACTGCAAATGAAGTCTGTGAAGCTGCTTTGGGATTCAAGTCCATAAGCAGGAATGGGTGCATTAAGAATTGTGTTTCAGTGATTGATGGGTATCATCTTCAGATACAAACATCATCAAAGAAGGAGGTCAAGAATGTGCGGTCCTTCTTTTCTGGTCATTATCAAGCTTATGGGGTGAACGTGCAAGCAGCATGCGATCACCATTGTCAATTTACTTTCATTGGCGTTGCAGGTCCTGGAGTTATGGGTGATTGAAATGCAGTGAAAATGTGTAGCCTATCAAAAATGATTGAGAATCTACCTGGTCTATATTGTGTGATTGGTGATTGTGCTTACACTTCAACAGAAAATCTTGTTCCAATCTATCGTGGTGGGGCTGCCAAAACATCCACTCGAATGGACTCTTTAAACTTTTATGCAAGCCAGCTTCGCATCAGGATTGAAATGGCTTTTGGCTTGAAGATAAACAAATGGAAGATTCTCTTGCGCCCATTGAAAACCAAAGTTAGGAAGATTAAAAAATTATTGTTGCAATCGCAAGGTTGCACAATTTTTGCATCAGTTTCCGGCTAGCCAAGCAAAGGCAGTGTGACAACCATTCCCAACCAACCTTCTCACTTGAATCAAGCACATCTCTTTCACCATATGATATTGCCTTGAGAGAAACTGCAGCATCACAAGAATTTGAGGACATGGTTGCCGCGCAAGAGCATGGCTGGTCCAAAAATCTTGCCATGATGTGCCATGATATTGAGGTATTGGGACTCACTCGACCATTGGGCAACCGTCGTGTCCTCTGTAATACAGAAGAAAGGCAGTTAGAGAAAGCCCCTTAGTACTAAAATATAAAATAAGCATTCATTAATTCATCATACTATCATGTTCTAAAGTTTGCTAATCTTAGTTTAGTCTGCTAGTCTTGCTATCCGTTGAAAGCACTTAATCAAATTTCTTTTGCTTCAGCCATTAACCTCTTCAACTCCTCAGTATCACCAAGTGCCTTAGCCAAATCAACCTGAACCGATAACTTCATTTTTTTCTGCTTAATTCAAGGCTTTCCTCACACAATTTGAATGTTTTCCTGCTCAATTCAATCATTTCCCTTCGTTCTTCTCCAACACTGACAAGATGACCAATAATTGAACTTGCTTGTTCTCTCATGTCACTGAGAACTCCCTCAATCTTCTTCGTATTTGCCTTTTTGGCTGACAAGGCTCCTTCAAAATTGCTGTCATCAAAGCCATCAACTGATGATCCAAAAGAGACAGAGTCACCCATTAAATTAGCATCAAGGAATGGTTGAAAGTGAGCGTCAATTTCAGGAACACTTTCACATCTTTTATAAAAATAATAGACAGAACTCTTTGTAAATCCTGCATTTGGAATTTTTGCCATTGCAGTCTCCACAAAATTCCAGGGTTCATTGTCGTGAGTCCCAGAAATGGTCATATTCTCTTGTATGATTTGCCAAATCTTGAAGATTCAAGATCTTCTTCCTAAATGCTGCTGTATCAAACTGAACCATAGAGGAAAGATTGATTTCCCCATCATTTGCAAGGTTAACAAGATGAATGTTGTCCACATCCTCAATAACTAACCTGCAATATGGATCCAAAAGCATGTCAGGAGCACTGCTATGAGATCCATCATCAGATACAGCCTCATCAGAAACACCAAGACTTTCAACACAAGCATTGTGTGCCAATGCAGCACAAATCCAGAAGTCCTGGTATGTTCTTGCAGTCTCATGGTCCATTCTAGACTTAAGATCATTTACCATCAGAAATTCATCAATGGGTTCCTCCCCAAAAACAACATTCACTACCCTGCAGATTGTACTTGTGATCCTTGCAGCATTTGATGCTGGATGAAGGCCACAAGCATCAAGTCTCTTCTGGTACTCAAGGAAATCAGCAAGCATTTTTTTGCACTCAAATTTATTCTTTGACCCAAAGTTTGTGATGCCAACATTCTTGCACAAACGACAAAGGTGATCAACCACAAGGCTGTTGAAATCAACAATTTTAAACTCCTCTCCAGGATCATTGGAAGGAACTTGTACAGACTTAGCCCCAAGAAACTCACTCTGGTATTTTGAGCTTTGTTTCCTGCTGTCGATTTCAAGAGCAAACACAAACTTGTCTCAATCCTGATCTGTGATTGGGACAAGTTCTATGGGAAAGGGTTTCACTTTCCTCTTTCCTCCAGTAGCTTTTATTCCCAAGGGATTGTCAGCAACCCCATTGGCCGACATGGTTGAAAAAAAGTCAAAAACGCGGATCTCTCGAACAAAAAAGAAATTACTGGAAAAATGCGGGAAATCAATCGATTTTTTGATCCACGTGGAAGCAAATGAGTCTCACGAATTCGCAAAAAATTGCGAATCGATAAGAATGAACGGGTGGATCACAATTTTGGCAAGAAAATTAGAAGACGGATTAGCGAATTCGCAACTAAATTCGCAAAAATTACCTTCATTCTAGATTGCGTTTGAGTTACTGTCGTTTATCCTGTAACTTTATCGGAAAGGAAAATATCTTGATGCCGATGACAGTCAGTTACCCTACCTGACTCAATCTCCAATTTATCTTATCATGCAAGCAACGCGAAGGATGATCTCTGTCCGGCATATGGCAATCAAGAGAACGAATATGAACTCTAGATTATCATCAGAAATTCTGGCGTCATTGTATTCAAGATGGAACGATCAATGTAACGGACAGCAATGTGAACTTCACTTCCAAAGGCGTTATGTTTCCATGATTCCTGAGTCTTTACAAAGTGTTTCGATATGGGGAGCCTCTGGAATGATGTTAAAGGGGTTTAACTATGGAGGTATTCCTTACTGGGCAGGATTTTTATGCACTAGTCTAACTTTACGAGCATCGTTGTCTCCACTGGTTGTACATGCAGCGCATGTGTCTGCTCGATTTGCAACTGTATCTCCTGATGTTCAATTTCTTCTTACCTTGTTCCAGAATGATCTAAAGCTCATGCGTGAACGAGGTGCTCCGAGTGCAGAAAAAAGAACATTAGTCTTTACGACAATGAAAACATTATCCGGAATATATAAGCTTTACAAAATCAATCCATTTGCTGTTTTCCTTTCACCTCTTTTACAGATCCCTTGCTTCATTTATATATCGACTGACTTAAGGAAAATTATAAACGGGGCAGATCCTCAACTCGCCCAACAGCTTACTGAAGGGGGAGTACTTTGGTTCACGGATCTAACAGAACCTGATCCATGGTATGGACTACCAATACTTGGTGGGCTAATGCTTTACTATAACGTCGAAGTTGCCATAGGGAAAAAGTCCCTTGGTGGTGAGGTAACGAGTAAATCTAACTTTGCGCTGTATATGAAAGATTTCTTCCAAAGCCTTGCAGTTTTCATGCCCTGTTTCATGTCACAGTCGCCGGCAGGCATTCAATTGTACCTCATCGCATCATTCATGTTCACATACATCCAAGGTCAGGCACTAAGGAGCGACCCTTTTCGTCAAATTTTCGGATTGCCTCTACTTCATGGTGAAGATTCCAGACCAAAAGCCAAGTATGCTACGGAGTTTATGCAATTAAAGAAGCTTGAGAAAGAAGCGATTGAGGCCCGAGGAGGTGGAGAAATTCTTGGAAAAGGAGTTTTAGCGCCTGGATTTGAAGCAAGCTTTGCGGGAACGAAGAGAACCAGTACTATTAAAGGAAGCGACTTGTCATCGCTTTCCACAATGCCTTCCGTGTCGTCCTTGGTAAAGAAAGACAATAATGCTTTCATTCATGGAATTTCAGCACCTGTTCAAGATTCTTCGACTCATTTATCAAATTTCAACACTCAACCAACATCGTTTTCCAGCCTCCTCCAGCATGATTCTGATATGGCGATGGATCGGGCAAATCGAGGTTTACCTCCAATCGAGTTCATTGATCTCGACAAAAAAAAAGTTCCCGATATTTTGAACACACCACGGTTCAAAAAGTCTCGAAAATCCTCAAAGAGAAAAAAATAAGGAGAATGCAACTAGTGATTTAGGGCGAATGAGCTTTGTATATTTCTGAAACACAATATAATTCAGATAATATATGAAATCATCTAAATGAAAGTTAATTATTAAATATTAGGCTCTCCTACAGATACATATTCATCATCTGAGGCAAACTGCCTTTCCTATCCTTCTTGATTTCACCATACTCATCATTCCATTCCCACACCCTTGCAAGCTCACGCCCACTTTCAGAAACACTTCTTTTCAGCTTGCGCAAAGCCTTCTCGAAGTCGTCATTGGTGACAGGTCTTAGACGTTGTAGAGCATTTAGGGCGAGATTTGACATTCCACCTGCTTCATCTAAAATTTTGGCTTGCTCATGACTAATTTGAACCACAGCCTCTCTACAGACTTCTTTTATGTCTGAACCAGTATATCCTTCAAGTCGTTCAGCGATTCGTGTTAAATTAACTTTAGGATCCAATCGATTTTCTGCAAGAGTAACCTCTAAAATTTCTGTTCTTGACGTTAAATCAGGTAAATCAACTAGGATTCGACGAGGGAATCGACGTAGCACTGCTTCATCTAAATCGAAAGGCCTGTTGGTAGATCCGATTACAACCACTCGGTCGGAACCAGCGTCTCCATTACCATTTGTTCCTGAATTGAGACCATCCCATTCGCTCATCATTGTTGTCTTCACGCTCGTGAGAGTTCCATGCGCAGAGTCATCTGAACTGCCTTCACGACTTGAGAGCAACGAATCGACCTCATCGATAAATATTACACAAGGAGCCAAACGCCTCGCTAGAGTAAAAACAGCTTTCGCATTCTTTTCAGACTCTCCTAACCATTTGTTTTCAACTGACGAAGCATCGACGCTGAGAAAACTAGCGCCACCCTCAGTAGCGACAGCTTTTGCCAACATGGTTTTACCTGTGCCCGGAGGGCCAAACAAAAGGACTCCTTTAACAGCTTCGCGAGCAATACCTTCACTATAGAGATGTGGGAATTTCAGCGGGTACGTTATACTCTGACGTAGCAGTTCCTTAACTTCCGTTAAGCCTCCTATCATATCATACGTAACGCCAATATCTTGTGGTGAGACAACTTGAGAAATCAAAGCCCTTTCATGTTTATCCTGTGCCAGAGCCATAATATCCTCGCGACTCCGATGACATGCCCCAGCGTTGCTCAAAGATAAGCCACCCGTAGGCGAAGGACTTAAGCGACAAACTAGCGTTAGGGCAGTCTCCAAATTTGAAGGGTGAATATAGCGAGGAACACGAGTTGTGGTTTCTTCAATAATTCCTTTTTCTGTCAATAATAGCTGGCTAAGCGTTACATCAACAGTCGACTCATTTGGTACATCTCGATCCTGCTAGGGACGGAATATCATGAGAAGAGAGAAGGAAAATAAAAATTAAATCGTCAAACTTACTCCTTTCTTTTGACTTTTCGCAGCTTCAAGCTCCACTGCACATTTCACTACATCTTCCATTTCATCAGTAATATCACGAACACTAAGCATCTGTCTTAGAGAGGACCCAAGTCCGTGCGTTCCAGTATTACGCATAAGCGAAAGAGATCTCGCCAATAATTCTTCTTGAAGAGAATCCCGGTTTTGGCGAAACAAAACAGCGCCTTTTTCCCTTGAAACCCAACTTAACCATGATTTTGCACGAACTGGATCAGATGGGGCTATTAAAGGAACAGATCGGAAGGTGCTTTCAAGTGTCGCAAGGTTTTTGTCTACTTTTTCTAAGCTCTCAGCTTGCGAGTTCGACTCGACAGATTCATCCTCCGATGCTTTTCCCGCAGGAACAACTGCTGCTGCAGCAGCAATGGTGCGAACACGCTTCTTCTTTTCTGTCTCATCATTATGAAGTATTTTTTGGAACCAACCAGATTTTGGTTTATTCATAGGTGGAACATAGACACTGAGCATGACGCCTTGACATTTGGGATCTGTAAGCGCAGGTGCGGCACGCGATAAGTTTTCTGCAATGCCTCTCCTTAAATTGTCGTTCTTTAGTAATTGAGAAAAGGCTTTTTGAACGTCATCGCCGTCTCCTTCAATTTGCGCTAATCTGTCGAGAAGTTCGGACAAAGCATGTTGCAACGCTTGTTGAACAACATCGGGTGGAACAAACTGCTGACTCGAAGGATTTCCGTTGCTGGGTTGTCCCGAAAGTGTGGCGTTAAAAAATTGAGGTGGAGGTGTTGGGTTTTCGCTGCTACCTTCCATTTGATGTGCAATAAGTTCAGCCCATCGTTCAAGGTCAGCCTTTAAATGAGAATCATCTCCAGGCCCTTGAAAATTATCCAAACGTTCCTTTGCCTGCATAGCCATTATATGTGGAAAAAGATTTCCAGCTTGTGGAGGAGCAATTGCACCAAGGATACCTGGCTGACCGGCACTGTCAATTGTTCTGGTTAAGAAAATATTGAACCTTCGTGACCCTTCTGGGTCGTTTTGACCAGATGCATTTTGGTTCTGCTGTGAGAATCCTAACCATGGTACGGAACCATCAGACATGCCTAAATTCTGATTATCAAAAGATCCTTGATTACCTTGATCAGTAATTGATTCTGATGGTAGTGAGGTTGTGGAAGAATCAATACCTTTTCCCAAAATCAAGAAATGGGAAGAATCAGGTGATGTGCACTCCTGAATTAGATAATCGATGGCAGCCTTATTACTCAGAAGAGAATTAGAAGATTTTGTCCTTAAAAACATGACAATAGAAAGATTTACGCCTTTGGCATCCTTTTGAAGTTGCCAATTTTTTTCCAGCTTCGCCATCTCCTCACAAGATCGAATAGCCCTTTCGTCGTAGGGATCTTCAAGTAAGCCTGCAGACAAATCGTATTCCATGTCTTGTGATACCGATGCCGGCGAGCAACTTGGAGAAGGTAGCTGTCCTTCTTTAGCGGCAGAAAGGAGGTTTTCTATTAATTGTATAGGAGTCACTTCATTCTCTGCGTATCCTCCCTGATGTATTAGTTGCTGCCGAACCATCGAAAGAACAACGTCATCAATTATCACGAAAGCGCAGCCAAGAGAATGTGCCTAATTAGAAGCATGTAAATGAGAATTAGCTATGGCCTGCAAGTAATGGATCATTTATATTTTCACTTACCAACGCCATTGCCACAGTTTCTTGCATACTAAGTGTTGCACCAGGTTTGTCGTCGTCTGGATCATATAACATTATTCCGGAGGATTGAGGAAAGGCTGATCGCCATTGCGGTTGCGTCGCTAGAGAAAGCGCTGCTTGGAGCTGTTGTGTTGTCTCCTTTGAAAAGTACTTCCTTCTAGATGTTGTTGCAGAAGTGAGCTCCAACAAGAGTCCGCTATAAAGTGTTCCTCGATCCAACCGAATCTTTGCTGCAGCTTCGATTTGCCTTGCATTCTCATGTAATCGTGATAAGGAGGACAAGGATGGAGGTAAATATACATGAGGAGTCCAACTATTGACAAATATAGAAGGAGTTGAAGTTTCCACCTTTGTTTTCTTATTTCTCCTGCGACGACCAAGTCGAATTCCTAACCCACCCCTTGTTGATGATTGGGATTCCTTGTTATTAACATCTTGCTCTAGAACTTCTACTTCAACTTGAAGAGGCTGATTCATATGCTCTTCCGTTTCATCCCATTCTGTCAAGTCGTCGATGTCATCGTCGTCGTCAGAGTCATCATCTGGATCACCGACTGCATTTGTTTTCTTTGATTTGACACCAATAATCTCTCCATCAATACCATGAAGAACTCCATTTCCCTCGTTCGCTTTCCTTACGTCATCATTCTCTATTATCTCAAAAGTGTTTGATTCACTTCCCATCTCTTCATTTCCATCGATTTGAGCACAAAAGCGTTTATGTGATTCAAATTGATTAGGAAGAACTCCATCCTTGACGGAAGATACAACTGTGATCCGGTTTACCTTGGAATGAGTTGCCGTTCCTGAAACTATCGTAGAAAAAAAGATATAGAATGCATTTGAAAATCGCATGATATCATACACAAGATCTCTCCTTTGGTTGAAGTGTCTCAACAATATGAAACTAAGAATTAATTGAGTGTGTAAAGAAGTCCTTGGAGTAGAGGCGAATAATACCTTTACGGTACTAGTCGAAAACAAGTGCTGCAGGAATTAGTCCAATTAATTTTTCTCTCATGATGAAAATGAAACACTGGCATACTAACACATCAATATTTCGACACGTGGCAAACTCCAACGCCATGCTAAAGCTTGCTTTCTCGAAAACTCTAGAAACGAGTACTAAACAAATGTTGCTAGTAGGAGTTTGCATTCCAACACACCAATGGGTCATTAATTTTCCAAGCTAAATCGCCTCACGAAAACAGTATCGTTGATATTACTCATTATATCGTTGACAGATGAAGCTACTCACCACTATTTCGCTTTTGTTAACATTCTCAGCCTATGTTTTAGCCGGAGAATGTGAAGGTATGGTGTAAATATCAATTATCGTGAATGTTATGCAAATGACATCACATGTATGTTATTCCAACACATTTCAGTCTCATATTGTGTTTCTCTTTCTAATACGGCATAAAGTTTGTATCAAGGTTATGGACGAAATTCGTGGGGGCATGACAAAAGAACAAGCGAAGAAAAAACCTGAAATCGAAAAGGCCATGGGTGATTTTTGTTCTCGCAATAATTTGAACAACAGAGAAAAGAAGATTTGTTACTATATTGATCCGATCAAGAGAGATATTGCCCAGCCGTTTTCTCTTGGTATGACTACGTTAAAGCTCTGTCAACGGATTTCAAAGACAAACCCTGAGATTTGCACCGTAAAACTTCCTGTGCAAACGCAAAACTTGGAGAAAAAAGACCTCAGCAAGCTGCGAGTAAAGCAATTGAAACAGATTTTAAGTGATAGAGGTGTGGAGTGTAAAGGATGCGTTGAAAAGGAAGAATTCATCAAGATGGTACAAGACACGGAACACATGTCTGGGTCCGAATTGTGAACGAAGTGTATCTATGTTACATAACATAATGTATTGCTGTAACTTCAATAGGCATATCACAACAATTATTATATTTTCTTTCTGGTGTCTAATATATGACTATCACTCTCCATAACGTAAAGAGATTTGCAATCAAACTGACACCTAAAGAAAAATTTGCTCTATCGGTTGTTGCATCATGTGCAAACCTTGGGTTGATTTGGTGAAGTGCAATACATGAAACCATAACTTATGCGGTACTTTGTTGAATCCAACCGAAGGAGGAGAGCAATAAATTCCTGAGTAGGATTGTTTGATGATGAGTTTACTTTTCAATCAAATCTATAAAGTAATTAAGATTTTTGTGGGTTGACGTATCATTGTCGCATTTGAATTCGAAAAAACTTCCCAAGACTGCTATGCAAACATAGCATCCAAACATTACAGATCTTATATCCTTGTAAAATCTTCATCATAACTTAGAGGTTACCCATCCACTGACATAGCTTGAGTTAAGTTCATTAAGATAATACCTAACACTATAGGTTGTAAGCAATACAGTCTAATAATACTATAATAAAATAATAAGGCTAAGAGATGTGTGTGTGTGTACCGATACTGGAGACGTCCAAAGTTATTGTTAGTACATAGTAAATAATACTAGAATTAATATTCTTATATTTATTCATCATCTAAAACCAGAATAGGTCACATTAGTAACCATTCATTCTATACTTTCCACAAATTCAATTAGCACATATTCTGTTCTAGCTATTTGAGTGATTATTGAACTCAGGACCAGCAATCATGCACACATTTTCCGTTGTCTTGTCATCAGAAAAATAAGTGATTACCTATTTCACAATTACAGCATGAAAGCCCATGGAGTTCACAGAAAAACCTAGTACTTAGCATCTTCAAGACCACAATTTGGAATGGCACTCTTAGAATTAATTGCCCGAAAATTATGATAATCATAGTGATGATTCAATGCAGTCCTGATTACACATAAAGTTTTATCTGTAATGTTTTGGCATTTTTGATTCTTGGGAAACCCAATATCGATATTTTTATCTCAGAGACATGGAACTACTATTTGCCTTATTCATTATTGGTGTATCATTTCATAATTTTGGCTAACAATGCAAATGTGAGGGAAAGGCATTTCACTTAGTAGTCTTCGCAAACAATATTTTTGACATAGGATTATTGAGGCCAAGCGCAAAGAAGTCAACCCAAGACTTACGGTACCAAAATACTATGGCGAATGCTGCAATCCTTTCCCCTACTCACATACTGTTCAAACACGTCCTTACATTGCTCACAACAATTTTCTGCGTTATCCAACTCAAGTACTTGTAGCACAAAAAAACTATAGTGATGGTAACAAATCGCAGAAAAACTCACAAAGCTATCTAGACTGGAGAAACTGAAGTCCAGATCTTGTAACTGTTTAGCAAAATGATCGGAGTTGATTTGAAAATCAGCAATTTAAGTTCTTTTGTTCTGGCAGCAATCCACCAAAAGTTGAGGTTGGATGTTGTCTAACTATATCTCTGTACCTCTCAAAACATAAAAAGTATGCCAATTGTGCACTACCTAATGTTTATATTTGTCTGCCTTGTGACCAAGTTGTTCCAAAAATTCCACAAGTGAAAATCGTTTTGCTACGGCTTTATGGAATTGTGCATATCTCATGGTAAAGCTGAATTTTTGGCAGCTTAGCAGGCTCCATTATTGTGCTTTCACAAGGGGTCTATGCTGCTGTGACTTATCTTGTCATGGTTTCTGGAGTTAGCTCTCTCGTCATGAGGTGCTGTCTTGCTTTTTTCAGCAGCTGTCTCTCTAGTTTTTACTCATTGTGAGAACCTTAAAGCAGTTAAGGAAAAAGGATTTGTTGATTAAATCACAGTTTTGCTAAAACAAAGAAAACAAGAAGCCAAACAAACAATATCATCAAATGATTGGAAATGCCTCCATTATGGGGGGGGGGGGGGGACAGTTATGCATGGTTTGAAAGCCATGAATATATTTTCTACACTTTGCAGTGAAAGTCAACCAAATTTTGAGAAACACATTCTTTGGGAAGTTACTAGGCCATCACACTCACAATTTTAAATCACTTTACATACGAAACTTTTTTCCCAATCTTCCTTCCTGATTATTTCAAATTCAACTCAAAACTGCATGTCATGGTTTGAAATTTGAAATAATGCTCTGAAATTATCATGGCGTTGACGTTCTCCTCCAATAATAAAGAAAACAGTTCTAAAAGAAAACACCTATACTTAAAAGGTCCATTAAAATTTTAACATTTTTAATCTGTCTTAGAATGTTCTCCTGCAGCAGCAGCTTGATCATCCTCTTTCCTATCAATATCGTCAAGCTGCACTTCATTATTTTGAGCAAGGGGTACGGCAACATCCTCTTCACTGGAAATACCAGGTCTTTCGATATAGCGGGCTAGGTCTGAGGTTATATTCTTCTTTAGGAATAAATGGTCAACAGATGTGTACCCTATGACAGCATTAGCGGTCAACCACCCGCTTACAATACCTCCAGAAAATGAATCACCGATAGTGAGGTCCGATCCACCAACGAAAAGATTTGGGTATGGAGTATCGGGACGGATACCTTTAGCTGCGTATCTTTCAGGAGTATGGCTCAAACCTGGGCAAAACGGTCCTCGAACTTCGCTGTGGTCAATTTTACCATCTAGTTGAGGGTATACAGCTAATAAATCTTTCAAGACTCGTTCCAATAAGCGTTGTGTGAATTCAGAGTTTTCAACATTCTTTTTTATTGTAGAAAATAGTTTCGGCTTTGAATCAAATAATGTTACGAAATCATCATCTGCTTCAACGGTTACAACGCATGTATTTATGTTTCCATGACGTGTGGCGAAGGAAGGATCTTTCGCGGAGGGAAAAGAAATATGCATCCAAGATTTTCCGATGAAATATTTCAGCTTACTTTGCTTTTTCGATTTTCCTGGTTTTTCACTTGAAGACTCTGCACCCGGTGCGTTGATGGTATCTAGAGAGATCTCTTCGACGGTGCTTTCATCATCTTCTTTTCCTCCAATTACTCCTAATGAAACGGCTCCTGTATCAGCATTAACCTCATCAAAAGCTAAAGATGCGTTAGGAAGACGATAATAATCTGCACCAGAAATCATGAGCTCTTCTACCGTTCCAGACAAAGCAAAAAGAATCTTCCATATGGGACGACGCTCCGATAGAGCTGGTAATCCGCGAGGAACATGATATTTTTCGCGAATCTCGGGAGGCATAAGCCTAATAAATGTGTCGATAAATCCAGTTGTCGATACCACAACATCTTCTAGCCCATTGCCTGGTCTCGCAGGAAAAGTAATTTTCCTACCGTCAACGAGCTTAATTCCGACACAGCGAGGATTAACAATACTGGCATTTTTGCTGTTTGATAGTGTAGAGCCTTCCTTATCCTCAAAGATCAACTCCTTGAATTGTACGCCGGCAATAACTTTACCGCCACATTGTTCTACCACATTTGCAAGGGCATGGCAAAGCGCCCGGGGACCACCAATTGGATAATACATGCCTTCTCCACAAACGGCAGAGCATACATTGGTTACATGAGCTCCCATACTTGCTTTGCAAGGTTTTAAGTTCTCTCCTTTCATGCCGATTCCAGCAAAGAGAGATCGTACATGTGCGTTGAGAGGAAAACATTGATCTAAAAAATTGGATGCATAACGAATTGAGGCCTCCTGATACGTCGATCTTGCACGCATATCATTGGCATTATCTGGGATTATTTTTGAGAGAAAAAAATCGCTTGCACTTGCATTCATACTCAAACAGGCAGTTACATACGCTCCTGATAAGGAATTGCCGACATCACCATCTAGTCCTGGCCAACCATCTCCCAAATAGCGAGCAGTATCATCCATTAATCCTGAAAGCCCATTTTGTGCTCTCAAAACAAATGGAACTTCGTCGTGAGCCCTCGACGTTCCCATTCCTGGAATAGCAAGCACCTCAAAGGCGTATCCGTTTGCTTCCGTACCGATTTTAGCAAACCGAATTCCACCTTGATAATCCGTTGATGTACATAATGCGGGCACAAGGAGTTCCTGCTGGCGAGTAATCCGAGATACATTGGAGAATTCAATATCAAAAGGAACGTGACGAAATTTCTTTTCTATGTTAGTTGAATCTTTGCAATTAGTTAGGCTTAAACAGCCGCTAGCATCATCAAAATGCGACAGCATTAAGACCTTGCGTCCCGCTCTGGATAGCAGAGAAGCTGTATATAAGGCAGATGGTCCACCACCTAGTATCATGGTATCATAAGTTGTCATATCAATTTCAACATTAGAAAGCTTTTGCCCTACGGCTTGGAACAGCTTCTCTTCTTTATTTTCACAATCACTGTAGTAAGGCTCGATTACAGGTATATGCGGTGAGTCCATCTTTCCCATCACTTTTCTTCGACGCCTTTCCAGCAAATAGTGTAGAATAGCAACAATGCATACAAGGGCCCAGGGCTGAAGCCCCACAAGTAAGAATAGAGCAGCTAATGCTAAAACTTTCCACGAAACATTATTTCGTTGCATCATAAAAAGGAGGATTATGGACGTGGATCGAGCAATCGGAGGTCCGTTTGGTCTAAGTGGCGAAAAATGACCCATAGCCCATTTGCGTTGTACACCTTTAACGAAAGCTTCAATCTCTGGGTGATTCGTAATAAATGGTCTAAAGATTCCATATTTTTCGTCAAGAAGGCGCTCAAATTTAGCAGCATTAGCGTGGATCTTCCAACCATTAAGTGTTGAGAAATGCTTGGCAGTCTCCTCCAAGGTTTCCTTGAAATCGTTTATCACAAATTGAGAGTGAAATGCAGGTTTTTTAGGCTCAACGGGTATTGTTACATTTCTATCGGGGTAAATCTCTGCCTCTTTCACTGCTTCGTCGTACTCGATCCGACTCTGAAGATAATCTTGCATAGACTTCGTCGCCAATTCTTCCCATAATGGCAAATACACAGAATTGATCAGGTTAGAAGATACCTGCCCTACAATTAGGCCTGCTGAAGAAAATTGAGGGCGTCGCTTTGGATAGTTTTTACCAATTCGTTCTTTTTGGGCGAGCTTTCCCATGCGCACCATCGTTTCAGATTGATCCACACAATGTTTTGTAAATGAAAATCCATCAAAAAAAGTTCCACGGGGATGATAAACGTCTCGAATCATGATTTGTTTCTACACTTATTGGTATTAATTTTAGGGGTAGGGATTATCTTAATATCGAGCAGGTCAATAAATGTTTAATCTGAGCAATAGTGGAACATTAAAATTGAATCATTATATCAATTACATGATTCTGAGTACTAGTTCTGTGAGCTACAAAGTATACTAATTTAGTGGTCTTGAGGCTGTCTAGCTTCATTTTTATTCAATACTTGGGTCGTTGTGGTGAACAAGAAATCAAGTCAACTTATTCAGCACAAAACTAACAGAGACAAGCAATTATCTTTTCCTTATTTCTGAAGAATATAGAAATTATAAATCAAAATGCCAATACATGGCCTGGTCTATGGAATATGTGGAAAGTCAATGTTTCCATAGTCCTATTTACTTTTCACGAAAAAGTATAAGATATGAAAAAAACTGACTTTTAAAACACCAGAATCTGAAGGCAAGGTAACTGAATGTGCAGAAATCTGGGGGAATCTGTTTAGAGTAGAGACTATGTACCTGCTCGTAACCAATATGCTTATTCCGGCCGTATGCAGGTTTGAAGTTGTCAAAGTCACAAATAAGTCTAAAGCGGTCATCTAGGATATGCTTTGCGATTAAAGTTTATCCAACTATCCACTTTCGACGGGAACGTGAGCTCAAATAGAAGTAAGCACATTACAAAGAAGTCAAAACACCTCTCAATCCTCCTTACAAGCAATTATTCAGCAGGTTCTCAGATTAGAAAAGGATAAGCTGAGAGGGCTAGACGACTTCAATTAATGATTCCAAAAAAAACGTAGAGTCAATACATTCATGTAGTGAAGACTGTAAGTTATCTGCATCCCCGCGATGCAACTTGAATCACAGAAGAAATTGAATGGAAACGAGTAGATATACGCTGGGTCATTCAATTGAGCAACATGCACAACAAAAGCATTAATTGAAATGCAATTGATACACCATAGTATTTAGAACTTAAGATATCATTATACACAAGATTTACTAATTTTCATCTCTAAACTCTAGACGCTTAGAGTTCTATTCACAATCAATCTATATCTTAATGTGAGCTGGTCCTGTAAGTATAACGTATAGTGATCATGGCTTAAGAGTTTGGTTGCTTCACAAGGTTGCTTAGGTTAATAAGTTGTGTAAATTGTGTGCTTACAAGTTAACTTTCTTAATTCTACTCCTGTGCATATTTCATGGATTCTCCGTTCAAAATGCAACACATAATCTACAAGCTCCAGAATTGATTCTTCTCTCGACAGTACTCGTTTGCTGGAGTCATTAGTGGGAATCAAAGACTCATTAAAAGCCAAAAATAGAATCTCATGACGAACTGAATCAAACACATCGCATCATCCGAGCCCTATCCTTGCAGACCAAACGACGTCATAGTTTAGTATTGCTTGTGGCCCACGATAATCAAAGGGATTCTTGGAAAATAGAGCTCAACGTTTAATCCCTCACTTCACCGGAGACATCAGTGATTGAAGTCAAATTTCGAGGATGAAATGGGATTGCTAATGCATCCAACTGATGGAAACTGATATGCCTTGAGTTAAGTTGATTAAGATAATACCTAACACTATAGGTTGTAAGCAATACAGTCTAATAATACTATAACAAATTAATAAGGCTAAGAGATGTGTGTGTGTATTGATACTGGAGACGTCCAAAGTTATCGTTAGTACATAGTAAATAATACTAGAATTAATATTCTTATATTTACTCATCTAAATTTAGAATAAGTCACATAGGTAACCATTCTTTCTATACCTTCCACAAATTCAATTAAGACATAGTCTGATATGAATTTAGTGATGCTTAATATTGCTTATAAATGAAGAAGATCAATTAGTATCTTTTCAGGACCGTCATATCAATACGGTAGAAATAACTATTACAGATTCCTAAGTAACAATCAGGAATCTAACTAGATTCTCGATTGATGAACCTCGGTCATGAATCTAAGATCACAAAGTCTAAATGTTAAGTGTCGAACCTAACTCGTAAGCGAAAGAGACTACGTGGTCAAGGAAACACGTTGCAATTGATTCACAAGAGAAGTAGGATAATAGTAACTGTTTAGATCATGATTAATAATTTGTATAAACTCTTAGAGCAGCTTAGAGCAGAAATGATTGCCAATTGATCACGTCACGTGAGAGTTTATCATAAAGAAATGGAAAATTAAGTGTGCCCTATCAATAACAAGGACTGGACTTCAATGTCTCGCAATACAAGTGCATAAGTAAAATGCGCCATAAGTCACAAGCTGAAGATTTTAAATTCATTGAAGTAATTGCGCTTGTGGTCTATGCATGCAATGATTGGATAGACCAAAACTATTTCGGAATGTGTTTTTCATTAAGGAAAAGATGCATTACGCCCTTTTCCTTCAGTATCACTGCCTTCAACTGATGGTCAGACAAATCATTATAAAGATGGAAAGCCTTACTGAAGCATACGTTCAATAGCTGGTTCTCAGTTTCAAACATGGACTGTTAGAAAGCTCCGGGATTCCTTCTTTCTTAAAGTTGAAAGACCAAATGATGAAATGAAAAAGATGAATATTATAAGCAATTCAGATGCAAATCGGGTGAAGGCATTTTGCTTTACTTGAAAAGGTATTTGCGACCTAATTTAAAGAATATTGTGGGAAGATTCGTATCTTTAATAATTCCGAATTCTTCAAACCATTTCTTTTTTATTGGAAGACAAGTCAACTTCCTTGGAAAATTTACAAACGATACGGTGCGAAATAGACCGGAAAACTAGTACCAAATTATTATTTGGAATTATTCGAGGAATGATTACAATCTACTTTTTCATTCCAACGAGTAATTACAATCTACGTTTACCTTATTACTCTCCTATTTTCTGAAGTATATTCGACTCGGCAACGCCTTAATCTTGGATTTCAATTATTTTTGTTCACGTCTCAAGTATAATCCTAAAATGTCTTGTCTTCATTCGGACATATCCTAAGCTTATATATGTTTTATAAGAGTCTAATCAAACTATCCTTGTTCTTTGAAAATTCTGGGATGAAAAACAGTAATTTGTTTACAAAACCATGAAATTCTTGATCGCCTAATGATTTTGTCAAAATATTGCTCTTTTCCCTTAACTTTTGTTGTATGCGAGCCGTATGACCTTTGCCATTTACGCTTCACATGCATGGTGATATGCAACGGCATAATGTTTATCATTGAGCTTCTCAGTACTAAGTCACATGCATCGCCAGCATCCGTATAATGTCACTCAGACCTAGTGTCCCCTTGGAGACGGTAAGTCCATAGAAATCACTTCCTCAGCGTCAGTATAGATAACTCTCTGATTGCGCCGACCCTGGATTGGGTAGATTGAGTGATCTCAATTTGTCTTTCACTGCTGATTCTTTTCTTTGGAAAAGTATTTAGATATCACAACCTCTCTTTGCATTCCCTGTATCAAAGCTTCTCAAGACTGCTATGCAAACGCGACATCCAAAAATTACAGAACTTAGCGTTGCAGAATCTTCATTATTCCATAGATGTGAATCATCTATTTCTGGGCAATTCCCTTTACACATTGGAGTCTTGATGGAGTTACACACCTTTCCAACATGATTTTCAAATAAGGTGATAATGCTTTGAATGTAGGCCTTTGTTGCAAGTGCTAGTCCTAAATGTTACCTTTCCCAGTGCTCTTCAAGGACTTCTATATTCTCTCAAAGGTACTACTTTGCGCTCATCCCATCCTGTTATGTCAAGAATAAATGACTCTCAAATGGTCTTTTATCCACATACACATATAATGCAAGAAAGTTGCAAAGTGTTGATAAGAATGCAAATCTGTTTCCACAAATCTGGATCATATTTGGCTTTACTTAACGCCTGGATTTGTACAGCGAGATGCACATGGAATCGCTCTGCAGATGTTTTTATTGGATATAGTGAATTTTTCACAATTAAGCTCTTGCCGCATGAGACACTTTAAACACAGGACCAGCAGGAAAAAATATGCTTTCCTTTTGAATAAGAACAGACCATAGATTTCAACTAATTTAAATCTTGTTTGTAACGTTTTCAAGCCTACAAAGGCACAATTGTCATAATCCTTTTCATTTTTTTCTATTTCTCCCTGCAACTAGTCTTACCTTGTGTCTAAATTAAAATTTGACATCAAAAAATGAATATCCTTTCCTTAATCAAGTGACCGGAAAGTTTGACAATTCGAAAGATGTCTGAATTCAGTCTTGATTGCATCTTACCATAAGGTGTGACCATATCTCCATTCTAATTCAATGGTATTTTTCACTGCCTGAGGAATTTTAATTCCAAATTTATGCTTTTTACCATGAAACAAGAGAGCATGCCAAAATAGTTAAGAAATCAATTCAAGTCCAAGTAGCATACGCCAACACGCAAGCAGCCAATTCAAGTTTACCTTTAGGTACCATTTTTGCTTTTTGCAGCGTCTGTGTCCCAATAATTGTTTTTACTATTATCTGCTTGACAACGGCAAAAATTTTGTATTGTTGAAGTACAATTTTCGGGTTAAAATTGTGAGACTAGTAATTTTCTTTATTCGTGATTAATTTAAGAATACGTAGGATATACGGAAGATGTACTGAAAAAAGTGAAGAAGCATCTTAAAAAAATCTGAATCTATTGCACAGGAAATCTCCAGTATACCACGATGGAAAACTTCAGTATAACAACACGACGAAATCCCTATTCCTTGGATTCTATTTAAATGTATGACATGGTGTTACTTGACCTGAATTAATAGCACAAATATTATTGCTACCACCGATATTTTCACATCTCTTGATGATTCTTCCAACATACAAGTTTTGTGGTGTGGATGACCCTGAGTCTACCATTGATCTGCATCAAGAAAGGGCAATATCGCAATGATTTGACAAATTCACTTGCAATTCTCGAATACGCGAAATGCGAACTTCAAATAAAGTGGGAAAACGATTCTTTTTTCTTCTCACAAAAGAGAACCCATCTTTAAGTCGAGTTTACAAATTTTATCACTTCAAATTTGTTGAAAGTTACTCATGAAACTATTTACTTTGGTAACTACTTCACTTTTTACCATTTCTCTTGGTAAGAGCGTTATCATAGAAGATAATGAAGGCGGAAGAAATCTGAAAATGAGCATATCAGTGATTCAGGAAGCTAATGCAGAGACGAAAGAAATGATGAAGCGAGGATTGACTAAAGTGGGTGAAAATATTTGTAACAGAGGAGGAAGAGTAACACGATTATCTCTTGTATATGAGAACACATCAGCAACGTCTTCTTATCAGGGAAGTAAAGCTACATGTGTTGAAGCTGATTATCCTACCTATGCCACCTTGACGATTAATGGCGTGATGAAAATGGAAGTATCACTATTATATTTGATCGAGTTTGGAGGATTTATTACTGACAAAACAGTTTTCGATATTAGCGGTTGGGGAAAATGCCACATTGATACATCTTGTACTGTTCCCTTGGTGATAGGTGATAAAATTGGACCCTTCTTAGTTCTTGACGGTGATACTTCGGGTGCTTCTCCGACACGGACTCCTGTTCGAAAGCCCACCAAAGTTCCAGCACGCAGGCCAACACGTACTCCTGCTCGAAAGCCAACAAACATTCCAGCATTCAGGCCAACACGTACTCCTGTTCGAAAGCCCACCAAAATTCCAACACGCAGGCCAACGCGAGTACCGACAAGAGTTCCTGGTGTCAAACCTCTGGGAAAAAATATTTGCGAAGGAAATGGAAATCTCATTTCTTTGACACTCCTATATGATCTACCCTCTGCCACATCAAAAGTACAGGGAGATAAGTCAACTTGCGTGAAGTCAAACTACCCAGAAAAAGGAACTTTGAATTATTATGGAACAGAGATTCCAATCGTCTCTGGAACTCGGATCGTAGTGGGTGGTGGACCGACGATGAGGGATAAAACTGAGTTTGAAATATCTAATTGGGGCACTTGCTACATTGACACTTCTTGCTCAGTTCCGGTGCGTGTAGGTGACAAAATTGGGCCTTTTCTAGTATTATCAGGAGATTCAAGATAAATATTTGTAGAACGTCTCGTTACAAAAGCTGCTGCCAAAACATTGTTATGCTTTTCATTGCAAAGTAAAATCAAAATCAGCAATAAGAAAGACAAAATGTACGGCTGTTCGATTCAAGATCAAAAAAAAATTTCATTGCTTTGAACAGAATATGTTCCAATTTCCGGTTATAAATGTGCAACAATAATTATCAATGTTTTATTTGAATAAGTCACAAAGATACTACTTTTGTTGGGTGTGCATACTTTTTAAGACACCAACGTAATTTGAGGTCAAGTCATAAGGCATCGCAATTTTTTATCTTGTAATAAATTGTATGACTTGCATATTCTGTATTCATGAATAACATTCAAACAAAATCATTGTTATAATTTCTGTTGTACATTGATGGCTGGGGATTGAAAGATGCACTATTCTTAACAAAATGACTTGTTCTATTTTTTAATAACTTTAACAATCAAATATGTCTAGCAATGCAAGCGCCAATTACTAGTATTGGTAGAGAGCAATAAGTGTTAAGGATAGTATAGTGTGGTGTTGTTTTCACGGTAGTTTATGAGGTATAGGGCAACTGTCAAGTGGAGGAAAGAAAATCTCTAGCATAAGAAAGATACCTGTTAAGAACCTTGCATTACCGCAGGTATCATCTTGTAACATTTTTGAGAATAAAAATAATAAAGAAGATGATGGTCTAAAATCTACAACTTTTCCTAAGAATCAAGAGCCTACATCAGGGAATTATCAATCACTTACATATGAAGTTGACATTTTTGTTCTACAGCAAGGTGGCATTGCCAAGACTCTTGAGATTCAAATGAGTAGTAAAGGTTTGACCTAAGTCCTAATTTTCCCCCTACACTCAGGAAAGTGTTTGCTCTGAATACCTTGACGTATTTACTTCTGCTGTCATGACAGCCACTGAGCAGTGGTACTTGGACTCGTATTTCTGCTTGATTTCATTTCAACATTCCCCAAAACTAGGTGCTGATCAAAATATCAGTTTGCATACTTTAGGATATAAACAAAAAACTTCAGATTGCTTTGATTGTATTTTAATGCTGCTAGCATTATTCAGGTCACCCGATGCAACGCTGTACTAGCACCCGAAAAGTATTTCTTATTGCCCCTGACGGTGATTATTGAGCCAATCGAGAGTCATTCTTAGTTGGCAATAAGTAGTAAAAAATACTAGATTACACAACTCTATTTAGATTCTCATTCTCCGGATGTAGGTCATTTGGCCCCACCATGACAATTTTGAAAGCATACTGTAGTTTCCCTCCATAAGATTGCTATTTCTTGATAGAATAGTTTAAGGTTTCTACTTGATTATTGATGACATTCTGACAACTTGGATATCTTTGATTTCTTGAAAAACTGGATTTCCCAGATACCTCAGGCTTCTGAAGATCTGGGCTTCTTAGAACCCAAGGCAAAGACTACTTCTCCGATTTCATTTTATCTGATATATCACCAACCCTTCCCATCTCTCTTACTGACTTGTTATGCCCCTTGATGTGCAGATGGAATGCCAGAAGAGGGCTTCAAGTTTGATTATTCAATTGGACCAAGAAAGAGATTCTAAACCAAGTTACTAGCAGACCTGGAGGACTAGGAAGTGTTTTGTTAGCACTTTTTAAATTAATGCTAGTTCTGATTGTGAGTTCAATGATATGACTATCCCAAACAGGGCTAATCTTCTCATTTCACCTTCAAAAGCACTCCAAAAGAAATAGAAAAGGTAGGAGACAAATTCGACTTGTGCTGTCGGAAGTGAACATTGGTTGAAAAACCATCATACAGAAAACTCAAGTTATTGAAAAGATTTTTTATTCCCTTGATTTCATAGACCTTAGTAGATGTGCCCTATGCTGTACTACTGAACCGAAAGAACAAGTCCAAAAGAAATTACAGTTTGTGTTGCCGGATTAAATCCCTTCATTCACTGACTTGATGGCAAACTTCTATTTGCTTAACAAATTTTAGTTTTATTTTCAATTGCTATTGTATAGGATGCAACCAGTTCGGCACATGATAGATACTGCTTAAGGTACATCTGACATGAGTAGATTTAAACTTTTACGAAGACAGGGTAGTCGAATGGCAACCTAGTGCTTTTGACACCAAGGCAGGAATTGCCTTTTCATTCATTTTATTCTTTCTACCCTACAGCGGATCATCTAAATTAGAACGTCTTCTATTATGACTTCGAAGAGGAGATTTCCAACAATTTTCCTATGACTAATGAACCAAATCGTAGAATTACTTTGCATATAGATATAAATCATGCTCGAAAGATCGTGACAAGCCTTACCATTGAAGGAAACATCCATTCACATCTAAATAATGGATATTTGAAGTATCGGCAACTTATTGATCAGAATTAATCGCATTTAGGATTGGTACTGAAGTTGGTTTGGAAGTAAGCATCATGTCTCAATCCTATCCTTGTAACATCATGTGGCATCATAGCTCATTACCCCCCTAATATGTGACCGTACATCCCTCTTTCTTTTAGCATTCTTCCATACTATTGTGCATCCATGCATTAACAATATGAATATATTTACATACCTCTTTTTACTCTTTGTCCTGTTTTCACCTGCAACTAGTTGTGATTTATGCCTAAGGTCATAGTTGACATCAAATACTATGTTCTTCAGGCTTAGGTAGAATGTGATTAAAATGAACCATACAGCCTACAAGGTCTAAGGGCACTGAAGGCAATTCACTTTCATCTTTTATCGCCATCTGCTGACCTCCCCCATGGCTTTGGCAAGTGAAAAGACACAATGTGAAATTATGATCAAATTTAGAATCTGCTATGACTAGATCTTGTATCCTCTTATGTCTTCAACTCTTGTGAAGAGATAATCTTGTTAAGAGTTGAAGTGGACCTTGTATCCTCTTGTATCCTTAATTCTTATGGCAAGTTGGATAGGGTTTTCAACTCTTTTGAAGAGTTGGTTTGTGACATGATTTGAATTACGTTAATTTTTCGTCTAATTTGACGGTCCTGGAAAGCATTATACATATTTTCATTTACAAGCAATATTTTGTCATCGCTATGTTTGCATGATAAGGTATTATTTATTATCATTCAAACTTGTGGGGGAAATGAAAAGGACAGTTAACTTGTAACTTCTGTGAATAGATATTTATATGCATAGAATATCCTTATTCTTCATATTTACTTATACTTATATTAATGATACGGCACGTCTCCGATACCCGGAAAAAATATATCTCTTAGCCCATTAATGTATTCGCAGACTTAATATTACTCATAGACTTGTAAATAAGGTAAAAACAACAAAACCAAAGTTTTTAGAATTAGATAAACATGATGCAATCTTTATATTGCGTTCCACATTTTCGCCAAGAAATGAAAATCACTAGGACTTTGATGCAAGATCAATTATATTCCTATACCATGCTCCACCCCAATTCCATTGTTGGACCAAATAGTTCTAGACTGGAATATCGTTTTCGATGTAAAATGTAGAAAATCGGAACTCACTTTCCATGCAAAAGCTAAGGAAGGCTTAATTGCTGCGTGGAATCGTGAGCATGTGATTGTCGAACCATAGTAGAATTTAATTGGAATTAGCTTATGTTGGAGTATGACCTATTATTTCTGTAAGAATCGAGAAAAGTTGCTTTATTTCTGTAATTGCCCTATTGCATAACTTAAAGGTCGATTTAAAATTGGCTAAATGGCATTTATCTGACGGAACAAAATGACTGCTTTTTGAGGATAATGTAGACGTCAAAAAACTCAAGAATTCGATTCATTTGATGCCAAGAAGAAACAAATGTCTAATGATAAAAATTAGTAATATTGCTGCAATTTTAAACGGATGACTAAAATTTTAACAAATGCTTTATGCGACTCAATTTTTAAGCTAGCATGCAAGAAAGAATAAGCAGAGATAAGTAAATAGAAAAGCAATTTCTTTCCACCAGCAGTACTATGAGATTTTGACAACAGATTTGACTCTGAAACGTTTGACTTTCCAACAAAAAAACAGTAGACAACAGAATCAGCATCATGATGACTATAGATTATAATGATGAAAATAAATGGAGTGATAACGTTCATCTTGAAACTTTATTAAGGAAAATGCACAATCATTGATTGGTATATGTTGAATAAATGTGGGTAAGTCACTGATGCAGTCTTTACATTGAAAGACTCTCCAAAAATGCTTGCGTATTTCGTGTGTTCTTGCCGTTAAATAATCCCAACAAGCTTGAGAATCTTCATGAACATTAGGGGACGGGACAGTGTGCAAGGGAATTTCAGTTGTGTGCCAGGTGCAATGATACACACAATAATCGGATTCGAAAATTACTTCGTCAAAAAATCAAATAAAGCAAAAAGCGCGGTATTCCAATTGAGATATCGCCAAATTATGTGGTTTCATAAAGCAAATCCCTCCGTTGACTTTGGACGCGTGCCAACTGTTAAATCAAAACAATCGAATCCCTTGGTTTTTCTGAATTCACTTTTCATTTTCAAAGTAAAGAGTTGTTCGATATAGAAAGGAAATTAGATTACAGTGAACAATTAAATAGCTTTTGGCAATTCGTTATTGAAACTGTCATGTTAAAATGCTTGAGAAAACTATAATTTTGATTTCCTTCATGCAACTGTCTTGGAGTGTTCATTTTCATGAATACGAAACACCCGTTTGCGGCATATGGCTAGCAAAATCAACTATTCCAGGTGCTGGATTAGGAATGTTTGCAGGTAGAGATTTCCAAAAAGGCAAAAAGTTGTTACCCATCGGAGACGTTGTCGTTCCTCTTGTCGATATGGACCTACATCAAGGCAACGACTTCATATTTCTTTGGGATGAATACACATGGGACGGTGAAACTCTCGACATCTCCCTCGAAGGTTACTCCGATGAGCTGGTTATAGCATCTCCAGGTTTCGGTGCAGCGATTAACTGCTACATGGATCTCATCAATGTCGAGGAAGTAACTCCATCCCAAGATCCATCTTTACATTCTTCACTTCATCGTTGGAACAATCCCGGTGCGGGAGCCTTTTCTCCGTATTGGAATAGAACGGCAATATCCAAAGAAGATGTCCATGCAGGTGATGAACTATTTGCATCATGTGAGTTTTATCCCCGATGTATCTTACTGTTAGCATTGAAACTAATTCTCTTATCTTAACATACAAGACGGGAATGCATGGTTTAAAACTAGGAATGAATTAATGGCCTTAGTTCCCCTCAAGGGTGATTTGAAAAGAGCAGACAGACTGATTTCGAAATTTATCAGTGCTGAGAAAAAAATATCTATAAATCTAGTCAAGAGCAGTGTTCTTGAAGAGCTTTGGGAGTCCTTTGTATGGAAAAATCCATGGGATGACACGTCAAGAGTATTGTCTGCAATCCCGAAAAAATGGGAGGATGTGCGAATCGCTGCAAATTATTCACTCCGGTCACTCAAGCGTAAACAGCACTCTGTGACAATCGATTGGCTGGAACAAAACGGTGAATGTGGTGACTGGATCACTGCCGGTATTTCTACGTTATCCCAAGCTGGGCATGGGGCTTTTGGGCGAAAATCTTTCCTGCCAGGTGATACGGTAATATCGCTTCCTCTCATACATATACCATATCGTGAGGTACTAGACATGTTTCAAATTTCAAGCTTTGTCAAAGAGCGGGGAACTCGTAATCAAACCATTCACACACAAATTTTAGAAAACTATTGTATGGGCCACCGTGAATCAACGTTGTTACTTTGTCCGTACGGAACACTCTCGAGCTATATCAACCATAACCAGACGCTAGCCAATGTCCGACTGGAGTGGGCAGATCCACGAAAATCAATCCAATCTCCATCGTGGTTGGAGAAATCAATAGATGAACTTAGCAAGGAATATAGGGCTGGGTTATCCATGAATATCATCGCTATTCGGGATATCAATGCAGGAGAAGAGATTTTTCTTGACTATGGAGACGATTGGGAAAATGCATGGAAACATCATCTGAGAAGCTGGATTTCAAATCCCATGGATGAGCACTATAAATCTGCGGAGCAATTTAACATGGAAATGAAGGAAGTCAAGACCGAAAAGGAACAATCGATTGATCCTTATCCTTCTGGTGTGAAGCTTTACTTCTGCCTCGCATTTGCTAGGAGCGGATGGTTAAGCCATTGGGAAAATGGCACCATTGCTAAGTATCTTGCCACGGAAGGAAGAAGTATGAATGAGTATGTTGATATCGAAGTGCTGGATCGCAGAGTAGATACAGATGGAATATCATGGTATGATGTACTTGTTTACCGAAGTAAATACAGGAGACAGAAAATTAAAAGCGTTCCGAGGGACTCGTTGCGATTTTTTGATGTTGCATACTCCACCGATATGTTTCAACCAAACGCTTTTCGCCATGACATTGGCATACCGAACTCTCTCTTCCCTGATGTATGGAAGAATTTGAGGACACCTGATTTTCCTGAAGAACAACGGAAGACCGAGAAAATGCATTTATCCAAAAATGAGTCTTCTTTTGATTGTCAAGAAGAACATGCTTGCTTGAATGTTGAAAGCAATCCATTTTTTTAAGATTTTCAGCTCTACAACATAAATGATGTATATTTCACTTATGAAATGCGGCGGATTTTGCTTCGAAGAGTTAAAACGCATTAACCCCTAACATCTAACATTGAAAAAAAATGAAACGCTCAATCTTTTTAAATTATTTTATGTCAAAAGATGCGAAATATATAGTCATAAAAGTTTATATGCGTGAAAGGAAAACTGGCACAAACACAACATGGATATAGGTCTTTGATTCACCCATAGGAAATCTGCTATTATTACATCAAGACAAAGCCTAGGAATGTGGAACGTTGCTTGCGATATCATCCTTGAATCCTGCGACAATATCAGTACTTCTTCATTTAAATTCTTGCTTTTCAAAAGTTTGTTTCTTAGTAAATATGTGGCTAAAATTAAAAGTTTATTCTACTTTGATGTGATTACTCCCTGAATTGATCAAGACTCACATTAATTTAGCTGCAATTAAACAAGCTTGATTGACATTAAGTTGATGCAATGAAGTCATTGTGAGTAAACGTAGAGGATTTTTTGAGCCTAAACATTAAATCCGTCAACACAAACCCTTATCTCTGGGTCTTCAGCCTAGTCACTGACACAGAAACCTGCAGATTCCATTTTTACTGTTACAAGTATTGGCTGCATCTTTAAATAGAATGCTTTGTGTCTAGTACAAACGCGCAACCTTTAAAGTTAATCTCCCATTGCTGCACCATTTATACACTTTAACAACTCGCTGATAGCATTACTTATATCAGGTGTTGATAACTTGGTTAGATAACGCAACATTCCCACTCTTGAGCGATACTTCTTATGTCTTTCCAAATGAATTAGCTCCTCTTGGAGTTCTTGGAGAGTTTAAAATTCTCTTTTATTTCTGAGTTCATCTCCAGGCTTCTGAATCAACTGATAAACTAAATATGGTTGAATAACTAGAATCTTGCAATTTAAATGTTTTCAACAATGTGATAACTTAGGATTTTGGCAAGGACTTCTTCAATCTGTATATTGAATCCACGAGCTCTAAAGCCAACTATAGATGCTGAAATACTGTTTCCCTTTCCAATTACCAATCAATGATCAAGATAGATCCCGAGAAAAAGAATGATTTTGATGCCATGCTGTCCAAACACGGATCTGGTGTGCTCTTCATAAAGCCAATCTTCTTTAAAACGACTATAAAACTTGACCATAGATTATCAATTTAAAGAGAAAGTAATCATTTGACTTTGTCTTCATGCCGGGATATCAATGCATTCTTTCCCCTTCAATCTTAAACAAATCCATTTCCACATCAATGATTGAGGCCTCCAACCTCCAAATTGGTTTCGCCATGAGCATGATTCTAAAGCTCACATCATTCATTAGTACTTGATGACAGTATAGAAAATTTACCTAAAACCTTAACAGAGTTATAGTGATGTCTTTAAAGCCGTATCAGAGAGATTTTTCACTTGTGTAATTTCTTTTTGAATAATTTGGTTGCAAGGCGGACTACAAACGCTGGATAGCGAGCAATGAAGTCGGACGAAACTCCGCAACCATGGCCGAGTTGACACCAGAACCAAAGCACGTAAGCGGATGGCATTAGAATCCACAGGGATCTTTGCTGCACAATCAAAAGAGCTGGACTTCACTCTATCCAGTCTAAACATCACTTGGAGTTAGAGTTCTATACGTATAACTTTTGGCAATCAGGTCCAGACATAGAGTTAACACTGTTTATGTTTGGGTTTTACTTTCAACACTCTCCAATGGCTTTACAACTTTGGCTGGAAGCATCAACAGAACATCAAACTGTTCAAGGGCAATAAAAACCTTACTTCAGGCTACATGTCTTCTTCCATAACTCAAGTTCCATACACTGCTTTACTATAGGTGTCACAAGCTAGAATTGTCTTCTACCATTTTCAAGTTCAATTGACAACTTTACTACTAGCCTTACAGGTTCCAATTGACTTCTACCAATAGGCATGATCTGACAAACGAAGGCACAGTCATAAATCTGCTAACATCTACGGAAAATAAATTTATACAAAGGCATCTTCCAGTGGAATTCAACCTTACTTTTTGTCATGAGTACACCAACAAATATTGAGGGCATAAACAAAAGTAGCTGGAGCTAAGCCAAGAGAGTGAATAAGGATAAACAGATCAAATAGCCGTGGTTTCTCTAAGTAATTCAACATATCTAGAGATTCCAAGATGCTCCATATTTTTAAGACATCACGTTCCTCGGACAGCTCTTTGTTGTAGACGGTGAAAAATCCATGCAAGGAAAAGCCACCTGTAATTAAGAGTAATGAAGATAGTGAACGCGGGAAGAGCAAATTGTCATCCAAAACGTCATTTGGGGTTCTCCTGATTTATTGCCTGACATTGAAATCTGTTAAGTGCAATGGAGTTATATGATAAGACATGGGCTTCAATAATTTCTATGAGTCTAGGTAGCCTGAAAAACATGATTTAATTGTCAAACCTTGATCTTAATGATGTCAATAGTTTGTTTTCATGCAAGGACTTGCATGATACAGATTTCCAAGAGACAATCATGAAAATCTTAAGTCAGGGCAAGTCTTTCCAGCGTCTAATTCAGGAAAAAAAAACAGGATAAAACGATGATGAGGAACTACATGACCAACCAATTCTCTCTTTATTTCAAGAAGAGACGTTTCTTTTAGATGATAAATGTATGCTAATTTCGAAACGTATTTATGTAGCATGTTATTGGCAAATAAAAAAGAATTTCTTAGACTTTTCAGAAGATTGTATGTCGGATCAACATTTAGTATTAGATCTGACATTTCATGTGTCATCAAAATATCTGCACCAAGTGTTTTGTCACAAGACAGTAAGTCATCAAAAGGATCAAGGAAATCTAAGGTATACAGTTTTAACCCTAAGAAGTTCAATCATGCATTGTCGATGAATACCGTAATAAAACTAAGCAAATGTGTAAAGGAAGTAATATTACTTAGCGGAATACGATTTTCAAGAAGTAGAATATCCTAGCCCTTTAATGAAAATGATGAAATACAGAGCTCTTGTAGCAAGCTAGATCGGTTTGCAGGATCTAGGAAGAGAGTTGAAGGACATCACGGACAAATTGGCGCAAGCTATTTTATAATTTGGATTTCCAGGAATTTTGACAAGAGTACAGAATGCTACATTGATTTCTTAGATGAAGCACCATCAGCATCCCAGTTTAAGAAATACACACGTACAGTATACGGTACATTGCCAAGTGCATGTCAAAGTGCTGTATGTCACAGACAGGGCCAAACAAGATGGTATGATGTCATGTTGCCAATTAACAATGCCATATGAAACTGATGACAGCAAAAATTTAGGATTAAAGGCTATATAATGTCATGAATACTATGTTTCATAGGAATAAACAGGTGGCTTGATTAAATGGATTCAAGACTATGAAGAAGCCTCCACGGAACTTTTTCTTCTCGAACTTGGAATTATGATGATATTAAGAAACGCCATGTTGTTCAGAATGCTCAAAACAGTGGGCTGGTTGATACAGTTTTTGAATAATTGGTGAGTGGGATTCATTCATAGAGACATGTAACTTCCTCAGGCCACACAACTGAATAGAGGAAAAAGCTCTAGGCAAAATACATAGTGTCAGCCAAACTTGTGGAATTACTAAAAAGGTTACCAACAATAATGTCCAGGTATTGACCAATGAATTGCAGATGCAAGATCCAGATAATTTAGCTGGTGATTTAGTCAATTTGCCACCTTCCAAGACTGCAATGGTTTGTACATTGCACAAGTGCCACCCGAGATTTGGATGACTCTTTACTTAGAGGCTAAGAAATGATTATTAATTGAGAGACGCGTCAGAAGCAAAGGGGGTGACAAGACAAAGAATTTCGTAGCTCCAAATAACAAGAATGTTGTTGACGTATCTGATAAAGGTGAAAAAGTACTTAACATACTTAATCAGTATGCAAGAATTATATATGCAGAAAAAGGGGGGTAAGCAGTTTAAGAAGGCGCATATCAGATATACAGTTTTGTTGATGACTTTCTTGAAGATGTCAAAAGCCCTAATCTACACAAATCTGAACATGAAATAGAATATGACTATTTGTTTACAGATCGTAGTACTCATGCAAACATCGGTGTTACATGCATGCACCTACTTGTCCTACCAGAAGGATATCTCATCAGCATTTTAGATGGTGGTGCAGATACTTGTGCTTTAGGAAAAAGATGAGAAGTCTTTTCTACTTATAATTCAAGAAGGGCAAATATAGTTAGTTTTGGTGAGACTGCGGTGAAAAGGAATCTTCCAATAGTCAGTGCTACTGCAGTGGACCTTTCAGATGGATTATCCACTTTATAGGTTGTACATGAAGGTATATACAATCATACAGCAAATCATTCACTGCTATAGAATTCCAGTTAACGGAATTTGGAGCAAAAATTGATTCAACCTGCCATAGACATGGAGGGACTCAACAGATGGTGATACAAGATGATGATGAATCAGTCCTAGTACCGGTTAGAACTTGCACTTTGTATGCTTCATTTCAAACGCAGTATACCTACCTTTGAAGAAGTTGATTCAAAAAGCAGTATTGATGATACAAATTGATACTCGTTGAAATCCATCAGCGTTCTCTATCAAGTTGCAAACAGGTTTTATAAAAATATAACCAATGAGCAAGTCAACACAATTTTAAGCTCTATATCCAAGATTGATCTGGATCATCTACGGTAGTTTCTCTAGATATGACAAAATAAGATAGGGATAAGTCCTTGAAATTGCCCCATTACAAAACATGTATATTGGATAGAGTATCCATGAGCATTACAGCCTTTAGCACATTAATTAAAAGTATAGGTAATACATCAGACCGATTAGGTGATTGGAAAATAGAGAATATTAATTTAAGAGGAATATTTATTCAACCTAAATTCTATATCACATCGTCGAGAGAAGATGATAATAAAATAAAGCTAAAATCTATACCTAAACACGCTGTAAGAGAATTAGAGATAAAGAAAACAGTTTGGGGTTTATTCAAGTCACGACTTTACGGCGTGCCATTGACGATCAAAACAGATAAGTTCTTTCTACGAAATATAGGTGATCAATCAGTCAAGGTAGATTACAGTGGCTATACAGATAGCATTCCCTTCCTTCAAGTTCCTGCATGCTGTAGTCTTCATCCACAGTAATCACTCCTTCATTGATCCACCAGATTAACTTATGTATCATATTCTTGCAGCTTGCTATCGTTAATAACAAGGAACATTAGAAAATCTTGTAAATCCAGAATTCTATTAGCTTATTCTAGAACACAGCATCGTACCGATTGCATTGAAGTAGGTGTAAACATCTGTTTCCATGGATTTGATCATAATCTATTTTTCACCTGACTACTTGTAGCTTGGGGATGGAGGCTTTTGTTCTTAGAAGGAAAGATTTTCTATGCCTTTTGGGATTTAAGGAATGAGGTGAAAGGGACGACGAGATTTGTAATTGGGCATTGCTATAGCGCTAACTCTAGTAGTGTCATCTAAAGAATTCCTCTCCTTTCTGTTTAAGGGTAAGCATAACGCCTGACAACAAAAGTAGAAGGACAGACCGGGGTTACTTCAAGCCGTGAAGAAACCGATGGATGGTGTACAACTTTTCCTAGAGAAAAAAAATAGGAAAATTGCTCTTGAATTAGAATCATGTCATCGTCGTCTACATTGGTGAACGTAGCTGAAGATGCGGAAAGTCGCTTGGTAGGACTTCTTTCTTCAAGCGGTCGGCCCAGTTTTGCGCCTGAGTGTGATGAATGCCTCGTAAATGGAGATGCTGCCGGACTACTCAAGGTTATCATATCTGATCCTGGAGCTATGAATGAACTCTTGAACAGTGAAGATGAAAGTGCTGCCTTTTCTCTTCTTGTAGCTTTATTGGAACGTGTCCCTGATCAAGATAAGGAGAAACAGCTCGCCGAAGCCTTATTGCACGCGGTTGAAACACAAGTGACAGACTCGAAACAACAAATTCGTCTCCTCTCTGCATTGTACAATCTAAGATCTAAGCCATCTGAAAAGTGCTCAATCTTGATTAGAATCATATGTCTAGCACCGAATTTAGAAGGTCGCTTAAGCGAAGTGATCAGTGACATTGAGCTGCTTTTGGACGGGTGGTCGTTGGGGCAGGAAGAACGTAGACCATTGTACAAGGCCATTGCCCAAAAAGATGAATCTCGAAAACAAAGATTCACTCTTCTACTTCTCCAAACATATGATGAGGTAAGTTCATAGGTGTTCTCTTTCCCATTTTATCCCTTAGACTCCTTGGAGCATTGTCTTCATCTGTTTTTCTCATAATGATTCCAATTCAATTTAGTCATCTTTAGATCAAGCTAGCCTGGAAGCCGCCATTGAGGCTGCAGTCGGTGCCATTCGTGACCCTATCACATTATTCCATGAGCAGAGAAGTATGCTCGAAACCCCTGCCATTCAAGCTCTTGCGAGTAATGACGCAAAAGACTTGCATGGTCTTTTGAAGGTGTTTCAGGAAGGTAAGCTGCAAGACTACCGTAACTTTCCCAACAAAGAGGCCGTCTTATCAAAGTACGGTCTAGAAGATGATTGCTGTACTCGTCATATGCGAATTTTGAGTCTTTGCTCCTTAACCGCCGAAATGGAGGAAGTCCCATACGAAATGGTAGCCCAAACCTTGGATGTGATCCCAACAGAAGTTGAATCCTGGGTCATCCAGGCTGTATCTTCTGGCCTTATCTCAGCTAAAATGGATCAAATGCACAAGAGAATCATGGTCGAGCGCAGTGTTGTGCGAAATTTTGATCTAAAGCAATGGAAAGCATTGCAAACACAGTTACAAAGTTGGAGGGACCATGTGCAATCGATTATAGATGCACTCAAGCAAGCAGACATTTCTTCAGCTAATAATTGAAATTAATTTCTTGAGGTTTTTTAAATCCTTAGATCATATCAAATAGTGTTCTTTTTACTCTTGTGGCAACATGAGCTTCATTTTGAATATCAGCGAGTGTATAATTCCTTTTCCTTGCTTCTTTACAACTCCCACATGTTAGAGTTAAAGAGTTAGACGGGTCCTGAGCGATATAGCGTGTTTCAATGGTGTTGACGGGGACAAGGTTCCAAGTGATCCCTGGATTCAAACGACGGTCCGGACAGGAGTTTTAGGTCTTCCTCCTTCTATCAATCGTGAAGGGAAGAGGACAAAGACATAAGATTGTAATAATTGATTGCATGGGTTTGCAATGAAGAAGCAGTTTAGCACCAGTAATTCTGGCATATTTAGGGGGGAACAATGCCTATTAACGATTTAATTATGCCGAAAAAAGAAACCTGATTAGATACATTTTTTAAAACTACGCTTTTACTAATTGGACCTTAAAATTGAGTACTACCGTCTTCCCCCGAAAATAACAGAATTGTGTTAAATTCAAGTTTTATGAAAAAAGCAGAAATTGAAAACATTAAGAATTATGTTTGAATATAACACCATTTTTATATAACACAATTGTGTTGTATTTGAATATAAGACTACCTTAGCTATCCAGGATCTTGATTGCGAAGTAGTCACCGGATTTGGCTAGAACAACATTCATAGTTGGATATTCAACTGCATACGTAAAAACTGATTGCTTATTGATATCATGAACTTCAATACTCCAGTCCAGTTGTGCAAGGAAGAGGCTGAATAAATCTCCAATTCACTACCACTATAAGAATTTATATTCAGTCTATTTACTACTAATGGTAAGTGGCAAACGGTAGCAGTGGGATTCGAACCCACGAAGGCACAGAAAAGATAATTTTCTGTAACCCATACAGTAATTTCCAGTTACTGCTCATGTCATACTAAGTACTGCAGTAGTTGTACGGTTGTACAAATGACTGATGATTTTTGGTTCTCTCGTGTGATAGGTCGACTCTATCTACTTCTTATAACCACTGCAATCATTATTGAGCAATGCATCAAAATATGCAGAATCAGTAATATCTTGAATATTTGCATCTTGTTTCATATATGCAACATGTTGATCTCGATACTGCTTCCAACTATTGCTGCTGCCATACAGCTTTTGATTCAAACACTCAAACAGAGTTGAAGATCCATTTTCAGGGAGAAACCATTCAGGAGCTTCTAGAGTACCAACTTCTAATTCAAAATCACAGCTCAAAAGTCCACCATATAGTGCATCCCAAGATTCTCTGTAATATGTAGCTTCAAAGAGTGCTGGAACCAATCCTGTTATTGTAAATGAGTTTTGAATGCACTCCTGTGTCATTGTCTTAATCCAAACCAGTGTCCAGTTGCTAACTGTCATATATGATGGTACTTTGGGATTTCCAGCTTTGGTTTGCAGGCATGTATCTTCCAAGGCTTGGGCAATAAATTGCAACAAACACATTATATTTTTCAAGAATCTTTGATTTTGCAAGGTTGAGATGCACACCGTAGGAATCTATAGCATAGAGAACTGGATCATGATAAAAAGTAGTTTCTTGTTGACTTAGGATAAAATGTTTTGGAAAGTCAAACAGTATGTCATCATTCCACATTCCAGTCTTATTCACATCAACAAGAATATCCATAGAGACTGCTGGCTTATTTTTTAACCCACAGAAAAGAATATGAGGACGTAGCATAACACCATCAGCAGAAATAGCAAATGTGACCGTAAAACGCTTGTGGGAAGTTCCCCCTTTACGCATCAACACTTCACGACTTTCCTTAGTTGTTATTGTTGATGTTGGCTCAGTTTCGAAATATCTGGGTACTTGGTCCATATTGATAATGTTTTTAATCTGAATACCTTTTTTTCAATAATATTATGAACTTCTTGAATGCATAGATGACAAATATCATCTTCATTTTCTGGTAGTGATCAACATGAGGTTTGTCTTCTAGAAACAAGGCGCTATCTATTTTTAAAATTAGAGAGCCATCCTGTGGAGGCTTTAAATTCTTCCCCTGCCTGCACATCAGTGTTGTGTTCTATTCAACCATAACACAATTCTGTTATATTCGTGGGAAGACGGTAGTTGTGCAAGAAATAATGAAGTAATTCAATCTTAGCTACGCGTCCCGATTCGGGGCCAAAATTCATGTTTCACGTTACCGTACAAAGAGAAGAAAAAGTGCCAATTGCCATTGTTTTGAATCAAAGCAGCAAATGCTTTGTCAAGACTCCAAAAGGGAGAAAAAGTATTAAGGTATAGGCATTGGCAGCCAAGACATAAGGCCAATAGAATTTGTATTCTTTCCAAATGAAGAAAGTGAATGAGAAGGTGATCAATAATTCAGTTTGATATACAAACAAAAGACGTTTCTGTGGTACTTCTTGTTTAAGTTAGAAATCCAAACGTAGGTGGAAGAGACAACAGGAAATTTGTCATTATTACTACGGTAGTCTAGTTTCATTTCCCAAAAACTAAGACAACATTATGATATAACTAACATGCGTCGTATGACAAGCTATTTAAGAATGAAAGACGATCAAGAAAATCTATTGCTTTTACGTCGAGAGTTCCATATGTCAGCCAATTCCTGTTTCTTTCGCTCAGCTTCCCTGAGAGCTTCTATTTCCAATACATCTTCTTCAACGGGTTGCTCTTCGAATTCTAGGCCACGTATTCGAGTAAAAGCCAAGAAAATTTCATGTTTCCGAGGGCTTAATGCAACACCTATGTTTTGCAATATGGATCTTCTATCGACCAAGGATGCAATGCCATATTCCTTTATCTGTTTTTGCAAAGCATTAATCAATTGTACAATCCCGTATTCAGGATGCTTTTGAGCTTGTTGCAACATCCACACAACACTGAGGCCACATCCAAACAACTGTCCCTTCCTACCTAGGAGTTGCTCGCATCGTGACATATCTATGTAACCAAGGTCCTCGTCGCTATCGTCCTCGTCTCCCTCGATGTTTGAGCACCGTTGCAGCAACAGCATATCGCTTTCTTCTAATAGTGACACGGATACATTACTTCCAAAACGATTTAACGCCTTCTCTGTAGGACGACGAGGTTTGGGAGTTCCATCTTTATCCCATAGTAGTCGATGGACCACTCCACGCCCGGCATACTGTACGTGACCGTAGGAAAACTGGCGGCTGATGGAATTCGCTTTTTCAGTAGCGTCACTGGCGACATACTTATCAAGCATGATTACCTTATGAGGTACATCTAACCAATCTCCTACACCCCCCACCACTACAATGGATGAAATTCCGAGCGATGAATACATGCCGTTTACACGATAAAGTAGCGGAGTAATACTTTCATCCATAACAAGGGCTCTCATCCGACCGTCTCGTGCCATAAAATTGGCTGCACTTACGTCTTCGTCAACAAGCATGAGGGACGCACCCATTTCGATAGCATCAGCTACATTGGCAGCTTGTGACGTTGACCCTGAGGCTTCATGAGTGCTAAATTTTTTTGTATCTACGGCATGCTTCATCCCCGGCAACGTCGGGAGATTTGATATGAAAGCACTGATATTGCAGTTATTGACGTAACGACCATCTTCAGCACGAATAGTTAAGGCATCGTAGATTGTGACACAAAGTTCACGACCATCTCCAGGTATTTTGTTATATACACCAGCAGCAATAGTTCTTAACAGAGTAGACTTTCCATGGTACCCACCTCCCACGATCAACGTTATTCCTACCGGGATGGCCATGCCGGTAATTGAAACATTTCCATCAGAAGAAGATTGCAATCCGCAAAAAGATGTCCAGGGTCCCATGTTTAGAGTAATTGTCCGAGTCAGGTCTGTATTACTCGGAGATAGGAAGGGTACTGCTGGCGGAGCTGACATTGGGGCATGGCTGACTCCACTTTTTCGAGGTAGAATAGATCCGTTGGCCACAAACGCAACTAGTTTTTCGTTTACTAGATAATTGCGTAATCGATGTTGTAGAACACAACATGCAATATGCTTCATACAGAGATTCTCATCCGTACTCCAAAGGTTCAATAAAGTTTTCTGGACCGTTTGAATCGCTTCGTCCGTTGAGCTTGTACGGACTCTTACCATTAAATGTAAATGATTAGCTGAGCACCAAAAGTCACTTCGCTCAAGTACATATGGAATAGATGCGGTTGAAATTCGGCTTCTACACCCACGTCGCTGAAGGGCATTTTCCAAGGTTTGAACGTGATCATTGAAAGAAGTGATTCGTCGTACAAAGAAATCTGCAATGGCAGTTCGTATTACATGCAATTCTTCATCATCAGGAGTAGTTAACGATTGCGGGAGCAGGGAGTCTAGGCTGGATGATGCTTGCACTAGTACCCCTAGTTCAATGGGATCACTTAGTGTTGAAATCGACCACATAGTTTTAGAATTTATAATTCTATACTCCACAATTTCTTTAGAATTGTTTTTTCATGAAGGAAATTATGATTGAAATTGCATGTTACGGTGAAAATACATGGCTCATGGAATGTTCACTGTGCTACTATAGTAAACAATGTAGTATCATATTCTACTCGCACTTGGGTTGTTAAAGTATTACATATACTACCATTTATGCTACCGGTAGAAAATATGTATTTGAATGCTCAAGCAAGAATGGCATGACGAAAACACGAAAGACAACGTAACGCTATAGAATCATGCACCACCAAGTCAGTGCTCATGAATATGCTTCAGAAGTTCTTCAAATTTTGTATGCACAACATGGAAACAGCATTAACGTTATTTCGCTCGAATGGGAGAGAAGTAATCGGAAAATTTAGGATTGTGAAGAACTTCCGTTAGCATGCGATTATAAAGGTCCAGGTTCATATCTATTGAAAGCTGTCTGGAAACGAATAGCTGCGCTTGTGGGATAAGAAAGCTTTAGTTCAGTACCTGTTTGGTTTGACATTTTCTATCGAAGATACATATAAATAGCTTACCTGCAAGGTATTGTCTTCATTAGCATGTCCCACCAGTTCATAGATATATCCTTGCTGAACTTCTGCATCTGGTTCACATTTGACGATTGCAATAACACCATCGGCACAGTGAAGCTTTATTGTAGTGCCGTCAAACATGATAACTTTACCCAACAAAGAAACAATCTGATTGCTAAACCGACCAGTTTGAAGCAGGCTGCCGTTGAGTCTGGGATATGAACCGTCTGGTTGATCCGTCATTTTTCAACCTTAGATGCGTTCGAAACGATTTGTTGCTGGATGCGAATAACTAAGAATTTTAGAGTGATTTGATTTTTGCGCGCTAAAAATGATTGAGAAGATCTCTCTCTAGTACAACAGTAGGAGTATCTCAGAACAAGTAGTGCTGGTATTTTTGGACTAATCTACTGTCTACTGCAGCTCCGTTCCACTTCCTTCACACCGTTCAGCTCGCACAGCTTTATCGGGACGACAGACAGGAGAGTCCAAGCCAACGAGACACTGTCGTTGACGTTTTTGTCTATTCTGGTTGAAACAATTTACGCTGAGCGGTGCAACTTACTATCGTGGGAGACAGGTCGATTCTTTCAATTATTGAATGTGAGAACAACATCGTACAAAATTGTTCTTGGCAGGTCACTCCAGAGTGTTGTTGACGCAGTAGTTGGGTTAATTTTTTCTTCAGTTTCTACGCGCTGTTCGTAGATATAGTATTCGACGATAGCGTGCCACAAATAGAATCCCAAGATATATGAACTCTTTATGTCGCCTTCCTTCCCTAATTATCCTCTTCACAGCTTACGCTGCCAATGATTACCATCAACTTTACAGCTAGGACGCCAATCATCATATTTTCCGAAACTCGACATTGAAATTTTCGTTTTTGTTTCGACTATAGCTGCTTTGGCATCTCAGAAGTGTATGCTTTCATTTTTCCTGTCCTCTTGATACCTTCCGGAAAATGCGTTTTAATAGTTCGAGATTAGTCTCAAAATAAGTTTCCGAAATTCCAAATTATGCTTGAAAACGATGCCAGCTAACTCTTTGATTTCTCTCTCTCTCTTTCTGGTATTCTGGAACAAAAATTATGCTAGACATTTTTTCATAAAGAAACGAGAACATCATGGATTCGATGCCCGCAAGTTCTAGTGCAGCAACATCCGCAAGTAATTCCTTAGACGGCAGAGGCAGTTCAGATTATTTGAACTTGGGTATGTTTGGTCAACCCTCGGGTGTTGGCGACATACTATTGGGAGGTTTCCCCGGATCTCTAATCAATGGCTATGAAACAGGAGGATCTAGTTCAGTTACATCAGGTGCTCCAGCATCAACCACATCGTCGGCATTTGATCTGAATGACTTTCCAACGTTGGGAGCCGGAGGAGGTTCTATAGGAGGATCGGCTTCAAGTAGCACTCTTGCAGCAGCGCTACGACAGCAGCAACAACAACAGCAACAGGCACTGGCGCACCAACAAATGCTTCAAGGAGCAGCAAAAACTGCAAACACTCAGAACCTATATCGTCTAGCAATGCAATCGGGGTCGACTGGAGGTCAAAACTTCACAATTGCAACAGAAGACTTTCCGGCATTACCAGGTGCACCGTCAGGTGGTGGATCCAATGGATCAGTGCTTAGCCATACTGATTCGAATTTATTACTAAGTGGAAACGGAATATCTGGACTTTCTCTGTCAGGATCAGGCAATTCTTTTGGTGCAACAGTGTCCCGTACTTCTGTAGCATCAGGAAGCTTATACTCAGGAGAATTAGAAAATAATCAAAATCAAGGAGACGGCGCTTTACTTGGAGGATCAGGAATGGGTGCATTAGGAGCCCTGCAACTGGGTCCTTCCAATCAACCTACCCCGATACTTCAACAAAGATCTTTAACTCAAAATAGCGTCTCCACTACAGGTCTTCCCTCTGCTCCTGGCGTTGCATCTGTTGTTGGGTCAGCGCTGGGTGGTGATTTTGGATTGCTAGGGTTGCTGAGCGTCATTCGAATGACAGACGCAGATAGAAACGCCCTTGCTCTTGGCACAGACCTTACAATGCTTGCGATGAATTTCAACTCCGGAGAAAGCCTTTACTCAAACTTTTCAAGCCCATGGTCGGAAGTACCTGCATCAAAAGAAACCCACTACCAGGTATGTTGATTTCTTCCTTATACAAGGCTATCTGGATACAGTAAACTCACAAATCATGGTTACATTCTAGCTTCCTATGTGCTACTATGTGCAAGCCCCAGCATTAAAAACTGGACATCTGTCCAAGTTTCAGCTTGAAACATTACTTTACATATTTTATGCTTTGCCAAAGGATGCTCTGCAGGCTTATTCAGCTCAAGAACTTTATTCAAGAGAATGGAGGTATCATGCAGAATCAAAACGGTGGTTTAAACGAGCAGGTCCAGAAGACGGTGTTACCAGTGGAACTCATCAGTTCTTGTACTTTGACGTCAATACTTGGGAAAGACGCCTCTTTTCTGGAAATATGCAAAATCTGACATCTGGTTTCCTTACAGAAGAAGATGTGCGAGTCAAGTTTACTAGCTCGTAGGTGCATGCGATTGAGAGTTATGCTACCTGAGCTATTTACAGATGACTCAACAAGGGGATTACAACTCTGCAGGCAAGTAGGTTTTCTGTAAATATCTAGGCAATAACTAATGAAGATTTATTCTAAGGATAATTCTTACACATCCTTATGATATCACTTTATATCGTATTGATGATTTTCAAGAAAAAGAAAAAAAATCATTCCAATGATACCAATCTCCAATTGTACATTTGAAAGCTAACAATTTTTCTGTTGTAAATCACACTTGAATCAGTCACTGTGGCAGAGAGCAATTTGAAAGCGGACCATCTCTAAGATTTCCCATGTTGATTGTCTATTCACCATAGCCAGTTCTGAAAGCGTATTGAATACTTCATTCTTTTCTTTACATCCAGCACTTCTAATTTCATGTTCCATGCACTGAATTATCATATTTTGTCCTAGCTCTTTATTCTCCTTGTTGTATTGCCATTTTTGTTTGAATCTGGTAAATGTAGGCAAGTCAGAACTCCTTTATCAAAACTTGGATGAGCACTCCTTTTATACTATACCATATGAGAACAGTATTGTGCACTAGAGAGAAGTTCGATGACAATAATCCAACTTTACTAATAAATTGAAATCCAAACTCAAATGAGCTTGAAAGCCAAAATATACATTTAGTTCGACATCATTAATTTGATCAAAGATATTCCATCACTTATTGTCAAAAGCACTGTCAAACCCTTAACTGTTTCTTCTAGGATTGGTACCATCAGCTGGTATACAAGTCCATGGAAATGGTTGAGCTAATTCATTGATTGAATTATCAATAAGATTTAAGCTGAGATTATGCTGATCCCTTTCCTTTGAGATTGAAGGGCTTGAAAGCAAGAAATGAAAATTGTATGTGCTTTTTCGCAATTCTTTGTTTTCACAATAGCTGCAGGCTCCCAGATCGGAATGCAATGTAAACTGGTCTAGGAATGGCACACACGAGGTAAATGCATCTTGAAAAATAATGATGTGGATGAATCCTCAATATAGACTCAACCCCATAAGAATTGATGATGATTTAAATTGTGGTTTGCAATCTAGATGAATTCATAGTATTCAACTTTACATGACTGCCTTTCTTGACTTATCTATCGATAATTCAAGCTTGTTTCTATCTTATAGTTTAAAGTTATTAATGAAGTAAAGCGAATCTTTGAAAATCTTTTGCATTGTTTATTTCATACTTCCTTTTGAATCTTATTCATTATTTCCGCTCGAAATAAAAACGAAACTAATTTTTTTCATCGTTTTTTATTTATATCACCCATATCATTCTTCATCGCAAAATTGCCCAACGCGAGAAACAATTTCTAGGTAGTGGGTCTCCTCAAACATTCGCATAATCGGTGTGCCATCTTTGAACAAAATCATAGAAGGAGACTTTTTGTCAGCATCCCAAACCTTAGCGATTTCAGGATAGTCTTGTTGTTTGATAGAAACTAAGGTACATCTATCTTTTAACAAAGTCTTCGCGCGTAGGATGTCGTTCTTAATTTCATTTTCCGTTTTCGCATCGTAAAAGTTGATCAATACAGGAAGTTCCTCAGGAAACTTTGACAATATTTCGTCCATTGTCTTGTATTTAGCGTCCAAAGCAGTTACCCTAGAAGGGGTTGTAATTCCTGGAGTGACGACGAAGGCATTGGATGATGCGAAGGATAGAGCAAAGATTGTCAAGATGCCAGTCTTCATGTCGCTGTAACACAACGGTATACGTTTGTAAAATTAGGATTTGTGAGATTGGATAGATTATTGCATTACCTTAGGGGTAGGAAATAAAGAAAAATTTCTGATTTCGATCGAAATTTACGATTCTGGTTGGATCTTGCCTGCGTATGCAGATATTCCACGTGTCAGCAGAGAATATGTGGGGTTCAGGTTCCTAAGATGCCAAGATTCCATTCCACGTGTCTTTCATTTTTATTTTAAATTCAATCACCACACGAAGCAGTGTTAACGAATTCTTCAAAGATTGATGATACGCACACCTCCTCCGTCACGTTGGATACTTTTATTTGTCGTATCATTTATTTTGAATTCAGGCGGGACTGCATTTATGACTAGTTGTAGCAAAGCAGAATCGCTCCCGGCATGCCCGACGAAAAAGCAGCGAAAATCGGAAGGTATCATTACCTCAGGAAATATGTCACCATCAAGTAAAGGCAATGAAGCCCCCGTAGCTGGAAAACTGGAAGAATTGAAATTAAGAGAAGCAGAGCTGTCGCGTATGCTAGAAGAAGTGAGGCAAGAAAAGCTGTCTGCCTTGCGGTCTCGTCCACTTGTTATCGGATTGATTGGTTTCGGGCGTTTTGGACAATTCATTGCCAGGACATTTCAAAAATATGGGAGGGTAATTGTCACCTCACGATCGGACTACACAGAAATTGCAAATGGTATGGGAGTATCTTATATTCCGTTGGATGACCTAGATTTGTTCCTCGCTCAAGAGCTTGATGTAATTGTTGTGGCTACATCTATATTAAGTTTTGAAAGCACCATAGCTAGCTTGGTGCCTCCGATTCGACGATACTTGGACAATAAATTACAGAATGGAATTAAACCTCGTGGGCCTCTAATTGTTGATGTTCTGTCAGTCAAGGAGCATGCTAGGCAAATAATGTTGGACCTCTTACCGATGGAATGTGATGTATTGTGTACACATCCTATGTTTGGACCTGATTCTGGGAAACTTAGTTGGCAGGGACTTAATTTTGTCTATGAGAAAACACGAATTGATGGTGTAATTTTGGATCCACCGGGGAAAAGCAGCAGCCAACAAGTTACGGACGACGAAAGCGATATCGCTGAAAACAGTAATTCTCTAGTGGAAGGAATGGATCGTATAGAACGCTTCCTTTCTATTTGGGAGGAAGAGGGATGTCGAATGTTGGCAATGAGCTGTAAGGAGCATGATTCTTATGCTGCAAACTCGCAATTCATTACGCACTTGATGGGACGGATACTTGGTGAACAGGGATTGGCAAATACTCCTATTGATACCAAAGGATTTGAATCCGTACTTCAACTTGTCAGTACAACGACAGCAGATAGCTTTGACCTATTTTATGGACTCTACAAGTTTAACCAGAATTCCATGAATACTATCGTGAAGCTAAGAGAGGCTATGGACAATGTTGTTGATGAGCTAAACAAAATGGAGAAAGAGGGGTCATAGACTAATCCATTATAAACTTGAGTAAAACCCAAGACCAAATACCTCCATTGCTGCTCCAGCTCCTCCTTCATTATTGGTTTCAGTCATAACAAAATCTGCTGCCTCACAAGCGATCGGACATGCGTTGCCGACCGCAACTCCGATGCTGGCTAGTTGAAGCATTCCTACATCATTTTCGGCGTCTCCAATCGCCAGGAGTTCATTAGCTGGATCGATTCCTAATTTCTCGCATAGTTTCTTTACGCCATTTGCTTTCGAAGCGTTAGGGGGCAGCCATTCAAGCATGGTAGGTACTGCTTGAGTGACAGTTGCCTCAGATATCTTTGCCAACGCTTCCAACTTCGGTCGAACTTCATCTCTCAACCACTTAGCATCAAAATCCAATAGCAAAATTTTGTTAACTTTATTTTTGTATTCTGCAATAGATGTGCTCAACAGTTTTGGCTTTGGTTCTCCGTACTGTTCAGACAGGGTTTTCACCACGTCTGTAAGTTCTGTGGTTAACAACATGTCTCCGTCATATGCTATAATGGACACTCCAAGCTCTCTAGCAAGTCCTTCTGCTGCCTCGACTTGCGCCTTACTCAGCTTTTGTTCGAATACAACATTGCCTTGTGCATCAACACAATACAAGCCTTGAAGAAAGACACCCGGTACCCGCTTAAAGAGTCTCGCAATTTCTGGACCTACCGAATTCAACGCTCCAGCTCTTGACTTTCCCGTGGCCGGAAAGAACCACTGAAGAGTGTCGAAGGGTGAAAATGTTCGATAAATTGCCTCCTGTATCGCTTTCTGAGTTCGAGGGTGCAAAGTCTGATCTGAAGATAACAATGTTCCATCTACATCTGTCGCGATAGCTTTGATCTTTCCAATGCGATCTCGAGTACTCTGATTAAGCCAGGACTCGTTGGGGGATATCTCTGATATTGAAACATTGAGGAATGATGTCAGTTGGTTTGCAGAGCAATCGATGAGCATGCTCGATTTTACAGTCTCGTGCAATCGTACCAAGTCATCTTCATTCGTTTGTAAAGGTGTGGCAGGTGATAGGGAAATTGATAAATCTTGATGCAGATTCCACAATTGCATCAAATCCTCGGAGGGATAAAGATCATCCTTATTGGGAAACTTTGTCTCTGGCAGCAAAACTGGTATTTTGCCATTCTGATTGAGAGAATTCGCCGAGAGGTTCAAAAGATCTTGGGCATCCTCATCCTCTAATGCTGACCAAATGGATGTCCTTTTGCCAGCAAAGGTAATACTCCGTTGATATCCAGTATGAAATGTAGCACTAAATCCATTTGCCAATGCGAATAGAAAAGGAATCGTGATAAAGGTTGTCATCATTTTGACTTTTGCACCTCCAGCAGGAAAAAAGTATGTTCTATAATTGGCTTAAAAAAAGTGCAATGCAATGGATCATTTCTTTACTCACATACTAAACTTTTTCACAGAACAAAACGAGAGAAAAAAAATTTGGATGAGGTGGCATATTGTGATATTCCCTTAGACTGCGCTACCTTTCAATAACTTGAACGAAAATTTCCGACCAATACAATACATCCACTGATGGAGTAAAGTACGAGAGAGAAATATACGGATTATTATCATACATTCTTCTACAATAACTAACAAGACCACCCTACAATGTAAATGTCTCTGCAAAACCAGTAATTGAGACTGTAGTGCAGACTTTTCAAATCATAAAAAGGATGATATGCCTTAGATAAATCAATTGAATTTCAAAGAGGTTGAAAAATAATTGAGATTGAAGCTGATACTTTGTTAAACTGAATACTAAAACAAAGATCACAAGCAAAGATACCATGATGATACAATTGGAAGCATTTGCCACCATCAAATGAAGAAGCAAAAATTCTTTTTCCTTGGAATTAGAAGCTAATAAAGCATGATGTGGGAAGAAAAGTTGTATACTACCCTTTCACATTCACAATTGTCAAACTTGCTGAACTCTAATGGAACATCAAGTATTCACAGGAGTACACGTCCAAAATAAAATTAGTACAGCATTTGCTAATAGCAGCAGTTCTAAAGTAATTGCAATATCTGATGCCTGGGGAAATAACTGATACGCTGATACTTTAGAAAAAGTGCATCAACAACAAAACTAAGCAAATACGTTGATCAATAACAATGAAGAAAAATGATAAACCCTCTGATTTGTTTGACAAGCTTGGGAGTAGTGTGATTTCAGATAAAAATGTGTTTGACAAGCTTGGGAGTAGTGTGATTTCAGATAAAAATGTGTTAAGCAAGCTTAGGAGTAGTGTGATTTCAGATAATGAGATGATGACGTTGCGATAGGAGCAGCTCCAATGGAATACCAAGGATCTCTCCTTAATGCACAGAGGAAAAAAGGAATTAAAGTGACATTTGATGATTTGCGTGAAGTCATGGCATGCTTACATCAGCAACTATATGGATCAAGATTCAAAAGTTAGGTTGATGGAGGAAGCAAAGTTGCTTTAACAGCTTTTGTAGGAACATGTTTCACATGTAAGAAAAAGGGACTTAAAACAAGTGCACGCCCTAAGAAAGGTAGAAGTAAAACAAAAGAAAATGATGTCTGAATCAATAATTCTATTCCAAACAAGCTCTTTCAGGTAAGACTTAGGCACATGGTGGAAAGATTAAGAAGTTGCGATTAACACAATGCGAACTGGGGTGTACCTCAGATGTTTTTGGGAAAGATGATTGTCTTTTTCTAAAAAAGAAGTTTTAATTGTATCATATTAGATCTTATACAGCAGCACATCATTTATCTAATGAAATAAATTACTAGACATTGTGGAGTTTCGGAGTTTCCAGGTCCCCAAGATCTTTGATTCACGATGAAATTCGTGTGTTATATAGTGCACTGGGGAAATGGGATCTTCTGACAACCTTTGATAACGTATTGTTCGGTCACGTTTGGTTTGATCCTGTTGGCACGAAGAGAAAAATTGATTTCGAAAAGAGTCTCCTGGCTTTTCATGAAAAAAAATGTCGAACTTCACTTGTTGAGCCTTAAGCCAACTTATATCATGCAGCGTCATGGCATATTGGTGATACTTAGCCGCCTGCACAGAGTATGGTTAATCATTAGCATTGAAGCTAAAGCGTGCTAGTAGAAGGAATTTTATTTAGAACGCCTTCAAGCGATAATGGATTAGGAAGTTTGAAGACCCTTTACATCCTTTTTTACAGTGAAGTAGAGCGTGGTTCCTCATGCCACATTGAGCTTCAGGAGGCGTCTCATATTATGCATATTAATGAGAAGTGACTTTCAGTGATCGTGTTGTAGCAGTGGTAGAGGAACTGTAAGGTGTAAAAACTAATCTTTTGGACGAAGTGTGGAGCATCATGAATCAGGGTCTGGGCAGTATTAGCCATATAGTCAACATCAAAGTCTATAGTTATTTATGATTTCCTAATGGCTTCAAGTTCCTGAAAACGTTTCATATGTTTGTTAATCTGATGAAGGATCCTATTACCACAAGTATCATTACCAAGTTATCTTAGTAATTGAAGAAGTTTACGTACTGGCACACCAATCTAAATAATAACGGTAACAAACGATAATGCCTTTGACATTGGGCAAGAAAGCCAACGGGATAAAGGCATTACCAAAAAGATGCACATTACGTTTAAGGCTCTTTTACCAAGCGTAGACTCTCAAAGGGATCTCATACCGATTGTTACACCTTAGAATAAGAACGATTGGATGCCTACTACATAGGCAATCCAAGCAATAGAAGCAATTGAGAAAGCACAAACAACTAAATTGAGCAAAAAAAGAAATGGGATTGGAGAGGGAAAATGATTGAATATCTAAGGTGGTGATTTCTTTGTCCTTTGGCAAACGAGCCAAGGCACAAAAAGAAAGAAACCAAAATCACGAGACAACATGGGCAATAAGCTTCTTAAGCACGCTAAAACTACTAAGCCGTAGTCAAGGCTAAGAATCACAATAGGGATTGCGATATGAGTATCCGAAAGTTGCTTTTAATTATATCCTGTAACCTTATTGAAGTTTCCAATGTAGATAGTTACACGTGCCAATTTAATTGCTAGATTTACGATGCAACTGTATGGTACTGGTTTTCCTTTAGGGATTTCTTCAACTTTCATTAGTATACCTAGTGCGCGTATTCCTTTATAGTGGTGAAAAGATCGGAATGCGAAGACTGACATCAGACATCTCCGCCTGCCAAACTCCGATTGTCTACGCACGCGAGAGATGCTTCAGTCACCTCAATTCCACCAAGTATTCGAAATTCACTCTTCCACTTTCCAACTTTGGCGAAGAATCTACCAACGATGCGCATCCAGTCCTGCATTATTTTGGCCTTAGCCTCTACTACCGCAGCTAGTGCATTCCTTCCAGGGACCACAGTGAAAGCAAGTGGAATTGTCGCTGGGACACAGAGTGGTGCTCGTTTGCCCGTTGCGAAAAAGTGAGTGATTTTTTTGCAGAATCTTACATGCTAGAAATCTTTGGGCATTTGAGACCATTGGATCTGTATTCTCTAAATGCAACGCTGAAATCAGCTTGACTGATTTTCCTTTTTTCTCTCGAAACCACATTATTTTTCTAACAATTCTTTATCATGTTAACACCTTTTTAGCTTGGCCCAGAGTACTACGACGCTTGCTCTCTCGGCAACTGGTGGTGCAAAAGCTGCACCAATTGCAAGTGAACCTGAAAATGTCCCTAGTGCTTTGTCGGAATCCCTCATTACTGCTTCATACTTCGGCCTCTGGTATCTATTCAACATCGCCTACAACATTTACAATAAGCAGTCATTGAATGCGCTTGCTTTTCCATGGACTGTTGCAACCATTCAAATGGGTGCAGGTATTCTCTATTTTCTTCCACTTTGGCTCACTGGAGCGCGTAAAGCTCCAAAGCTCAGTGGTTCTGACCTTGCAACTCTTTTCCCCATCGCTGTTTGCCATACCGGTGTGCATGTAGGAGCTGTGATTGCTCTTGGTGCTGGTGCTGTATCGTTTGCTCATATTGTCAAGGCCTCAGAACCAGTTGTTACATGTGGACTTAATGCTTTACTTTTGGGCGAGATTCTTCCTCTCCCAGTGTACTTGACACTCCTTCCTATTATTGGTGGAGTTGCAATTGCTTCAATGAAGGAACTTTCTTTCACCGTCTTGGCTTTAGCTTCTGCCATGTTGTCCAATGTCTCCTCTGCTGCGAGAGGAGTTTTGTCCAAGAAAACCATGTCAGGAAAGAAAATTGGAGAAAATCTTGATGCTCAGAATTTGTATGCTGTTTTGACTGCCATGTCAACTTTGATTTTAATTCCTATGGCACTCGCCATCGAAGGAACATCCTTTTTCAAGGCATTTGGCGAAGTCGTAAAGGCTGGAACTTACACGAAGAAAGCTCTTATCACGCTTTTGGGACTTGGTGGCGCCACTTATTACGCCTACAATGAAGTAGCTTTCCAAGCCCTTGGACGGGTCAACCCCGTCACCCACGCTGTCGGAAACACAATCAAGCGGGTTGTGATCATTGTTGCGTCTGTTATCGCTTTCAAGACTCCAATGAGCACAGGTTCGATCATTGGATCATCAATCGCTATTGCAGGCACTTTACTCTATTCCCTGGCCATGGACGCTACTAAGAAGAAGAAGTAAATGAAAAGGTGAAAACTAAACGTAAGGATTACAAGATAAACTGAAATTTAGTTTGTGAAGAATGATTTGTTTCCCATGATTTAAAAAATCACAAATCTTATTTCTCTCTTTACGTATTGCTCAACAAGCAGCCTTTCTATCTATGGTTAAAATTTTGTGTAAGTCCCTAAATAATCGAATAATTCTAGAGAATCTTTGATTAAAACACTGCATAACTGAAGATCAACTACATCAGTTTTGACTACTTGGCTTCCAAATCTTGTTAACTGAAATATATACACATAATAAAGTATTTGCAAAGTGTTAAATTTCAATTACCCTTTCCACTTCAACGATAGTACAACAATTGACAGTGTTTGTGGCTATTTCTAGGCGTAGGTTCCATTACCTCATTAACCTTTTCCTTATAGAACGTTCAAAACATGATAGGACCTTTCCCTTCAGCAAGTTAAAAATATGGTTTTGGTCTAATAAATTACAAATTCTTTGTCTATCCAGAGGGTTCAACTTTTGCAGAGAGTAATGTTATAGGGATAATATTGTGGTTGCGCTCCGGTTACACGCTCCTACATTAATCTGCCATACCTGAGAAGGATTGCAGTTACTTTATTCTACATGGCGGTTACATAGTTGAAATAACTTCAATACACATTTTTATTTTGCCTAGATATCCAGGTTTATTCCGATTGAGACTGGTTCGAATACTCATCTCATATCGGCTTTTAGATCAAGGACATTTCCTACAATTGCTCCTACATTTGCAAAACAATTGTTGTTGAAAGAATGCATTCCAAGCTCAAGCAATCTTGTTGCATGCTTCTTTTCTGACGGTGGTATAGAATCTTATGATCAACCGTACAAACACTGTTTTGCGCCCTGAAGAATGATGCTGATCCTGCTCAGTGAAATCTTTTGCCTTATTGAGACTCAATGATGACAAGTCTTCATTTTCTCAATATAGAAGTTCCACTCTCAGATTAAAAATGATTTATTGCACAAAATTGTAATACATACTTGTAATTTTACATTAGAAAGTACTTCGAACATTCTTGTCTCAACCTTTCGCAGTTTCTCAGATGTTGGCTGTTAAAAGGACAATTCAAATGTTGGACTATCCTAGCACAATTATCAAAAAGATCAGATTTTAAAAAGAGGATATCAATTGACTTCTGAAAATGATGAATGGAATAAACACCAAGTTTAATCACAAACTAAAGAGCATGGTGATTGAATACCAGACAAAATGTGTCACTATAAGTGTAGCGTTTACGCTGCATAACTTCTTATAAAAAGTGGAAATTCCCCAAAATGAAATTCAATAAACAAGGTCAAACAATATATGCAAACCCCGTAAGCTACATTACAACTATTAGATTTTCTTTTCATCTTCCAGGCCACATCCTGAAAAAAAACCCAATGTAACTAAATATACTTTGATTGTTTCAGTTAACCCATTCAGTTTTCTGTTATGTGCGGTTTCATGTCCCTTACATCAACACGATACTTCGTTGTAATTGAATTTGATGCGAAGGTGATGACATTTGAAGTGTGCATGCTTTATAAGCTGTCGTTCAAAAAGTGACAATCATAAATGAATGTAACTTATTATAGTTAATTCCAACTTTTCCATTATGAACCGAGTCTCAAATCAACTATCCTAAGACTTAGGCTAACCATAATGAATTTTCCAAAAGAAACTAACTTAATTGAAAAATCTAATAATGACTGTTGAAGTCATTTACGAAGTCAAGAACGCTAACACGAACTGCTTTCACTAATTGGTTTCTCATCTCAATTGCCATTTCATACTTATCTGTTGATGGGGAAGTCTTCCATGCACCGTTTTCTGTTTCAAAATCATTACAGTTTCCACTGTTTACGTCAGGAATTAGGATGGTACCTGTCGCCACCACCTTTTCATCGTCTTTGACTTCAAAATCAAGCTCAATGTGAAAGTCAAAAATGTATCGCTTTCGACCACCAGCAAGCGCAACAGAAGCCTCGCCATTAAGCTTCGAAACTGATATAACAGCTGCCTCACGCGAGGCATCGTCAACATCTTCAGCTACTGACTCCATCAAACGATAACGCAATTGCTTGGTTGCCCATTCAGTGGCATCTTTTTCCTCCCAAGTGACACCACCTGGATTCCAAGCTGATGCTTTTCCTTTTCCTTTCGTCGCTTCTGAATCCTTTATAGAATTGATTGGACTGAGCCTTGCAGGTCCAGTAGGTCCGATGGGTTCACCATTTTCATCTAAACGCTGCGGCGTAATATCTCCTATCAACTTAACTTCATGGTCTGAAGGTTCTCGAGTAAAGTAGCTTGTAGTTTTCCCATCTCGTGTCTTTTTGTAGCCACGGAACATCGCCAATTCTGATTCAGTCAATTTATCTTCATCATCTACATGTTCGATATCTTTTGTCGCGATCTTCATTTGTTTCTTAGCCGCGATTTCAGCTTTCTTCTTCTCCTCTTTTTGCTTCTTTTCTTCGGCTTGTAAACGTCGTTCTTCTTGCTTCTGTGTCTTGCGTGCTACTTTTTCTTTTTTCTTACGATCCTTATCCCATGCGTCGTACGTCAAGGGACTTTCACCTTTTGACTCTTTTTGGAAGCAATCTTCCTCCCATTCACGCTTTCTTTTCGCTAAGGCTTCTTCTTCTTCTCGCTTTTTTCTTTCCTCGGCTTCCTTCTTCTTTCTCTCTTCCTCAAGCTTGTCATCGTAGAGTGAGGTGGATTTCTTATCGAAGGAGAATACCGCTTGAGCTGCCTTTTTCTGACGTTGATGGGTCTCTTGCAAATATTTCATCAATGAATGGAGTTCCTTTTGGACAGTTTTATTTGAGGGATCACATTGATATGCTAACTTGAGATCATTTTTCGCCTCTTTGAGCATGCCAAGTTTTTTGTGCCCCATAGCACGTCTGTAATGTGCCTTTGCATTGGTGCTATCCACAGAAACAGCTTTAGATGCCACGTCCAAGGCTAGCTTGGGCTTTCCCTGTTGAAGACATAACATGGACAAATTATTGGACAACGTCACAAGAAGGGATTTAATTGATTCATCATCAATATTATCTTTATGAAGAGGCTTCAATATCGATATTCCTTTTTTATAAGATCGACAGGCTCGCACTAGGTCGCCTTGCTTAAAGAACTCATTCCCCGTTTCTTTGTATTCAGTTGCCATCTCCATTAGTTCATTTGCTTCCTTCTCAGGGTCATAGCCCGAATCATTCTCATAATCAGACGCATGAAATGAAGATTCATCAGATTCAACAGACTCTTTCCCAGAATCACTATCATCATCCTTTTTCTCCTCCTCATCTGTAGTTTTGATTTCGCTCACTTGATTGTGTGATGATGTTTCTCTCTTACGCTCTCCCTGATCATCTCCTTGGATTCCGTCGCTAGTGAGCGTTTCCTGATCACCTGGACCTGGAGTAGAAGACTGTATTTCCTCTGTCATAGTGTGGAGTGTAGAGTCTATTTTCAACAGCCACTTCCAAAAGTTAGAAAGAAATCTTTGAGATTTTGAGATCTATTTTTCCTTTTCTTTCGAAAACTGTCGAGGATATCAAAAACTTACTCCAGTTGACAGTACTTGAACTTCGATACATTAACCTATCAACACAAAATAGGTGACCTTGGGGCTTGATTCAACCAAGTGAACAATATTTTGTAAATAACTTTAAAAACTCTCTGTGAACTAGCGAAAACTCTCTCACTCTTCTCTAGGGCCTTGTCAAGAAGTCAATCTACCTGCTATCATCCCCTTAAGAAGGGTCAAAGTCAATGAAAGGAAGGGGAAAAGTTACATTAACTCATTTCCGTGGATAAATGATTCTCACATGCTTCAGATGACAGGAAGCATTTGAACAAGAGACAAATTGTTTTGGAATTTGCTTCATTGATATTACTTTGATCCTCCTTTTGAAGAAACTAGAGTCAAGATTTCTCATTTTTTATCGAGGACGAGACAAATGGAAGAGACAACAAGGACATTTCAACACTGACGAGACCAAATGTTGAGGAAGAAGTACTTGGTGATGGATCATTTCCGGTTTTGATAGTTTAATCCAAACTGTGGCTGGAGTTATCATACTAATTGATTGTAAACAGGAAATGTTTTTGAATAGAGTCCTTATTGGTGAGGACCCGATGCTACTTCTTCTGGCTCTGATCGAAGTAACAATATGTCTTTACATTCAATGCAAGGCAAGAATAGGCATCCACTGCAAAAAATTCCATTCTGAGAGGTATTCATATTTTCTCAATAATCTGATTAAAAACTAGCTATAACATGGGCTGACGCTTTTATACCATTGAAGATGATATTGAAGATTATAATTGAATGTCACACAAGATGCATGCTTCGGGGTTCAATAGCTAATAAAAGTTCTCTTGTACTGTTGCATATTACTTTTGGCATTCTTGACTTAACACGAATAAAGTAAATTTATCCTGTAGGAGCGAATGCCTTACTGAAACCAGTTTATGAAAATTGATAATTACGGAAATGGAACCGAACATTTGTGAAACTAATTGTTCAACAATTGTGCTTTTGAATTCATACATCTGATGCCTTTTCAACGGGAGCAAGTCCACGGACACAACCTATTGTTCTTCACTTGGCCTATCTATCAGTACAATTTGAGTATCAGCTACATCACTTGTATTTTTGGCAACACTTCATTCATTGAATACAGTAATTTCAGCAAGACAAGGTTGTTGACTCGTTTGTGTAGGTTTTGTCAAAGCTTTGCACAAGAAGCCAGGAGCAGCGCAGTTTTGAGGAAATTATTGACATAGCCACTCTCAAATGAGGATTATTGACTGCATCAAAGTTATTGAAGTGAGCAGTTTCAATGATTCAAATATCTTCTTCTGAAAGCGATCGCAATTAATGAGCAAGTACATGTAAAAGTTGTCCACCATCAATGTTCTTGTCTATTTTGCGCTTTTGAACCATTTTTTGGGTGAGCCATTTGGAGACATCATAGGGCTGATGCAGACATTGGGTTTGCCAGATTGCCAATGCACCGATCATATGGTTGATGCAAACGTCACAAAACCTTGCAGTGTGGCTGTGTAAGGGGCGTCTTTATTTATATCCTGATCCATTCTCCCATAAAGAATGGAGATATGCATGCTTCCAACCCACAACAGCATAGAACTGAATGCCAAATCAGCCTTGCTTTATATTTACAATCTTGCACCTAACCCCTAAGCATCAGTACAATCTTTGCACCAAATTATATTTACATTTTGTGCATTGCAGCCTTTAGAGACTGCCACAGAAGCAGCATTCTCCATATAAAGTGATGAAGCTTTACCCGTGAATGCCAGAGAGGATCTACAACAACAATTGCATGGTTGTATTCCGGGTAAAATTACAAATTTGAACAAATTTCTTTGGACATAATTTTCTTGAAATCTGCATTACCAAGGAACATCTTTGTATTCCAACAATCACGCATACATTGTTTGTCTGTACTCTTATACCTTCCAAGAATGATTGATTAAAGAGTAAATAGAATACGTGTAGTTCTTTTCTCCCTTCATACTCCCAAAGTACAATGTTTTTCTTCACTATTTCTAACCCTGACCTGTTCATCAAGCCACTCAAGTATTCATTTCCTCCATTTGCGGTACCTCTTTTTTCATCGCTCACTTTTGACAGTGCAAAGTCTTCATGTGGACAGGCATCATAATCATCATTAAGATGCACCAAATAGCATCAACCATTTTCTACGTTAACACAGATTTAAGTGTGACGTATATTACGGGCTGTAATGCTCTCACAATTTCGATGCGAACACAATTAGCCAATCATTTACTTCCATCATCCCAGCTAGCTGGGTAGGGTTAATGGTTATTTCCGGGTTTCAAAGCTAAATGGAAACGAAATAAGGCTAGTGATGTTATTTGTTAAAGCATTACAAACTGGGAAAAATGTTTGACACAATGCGCTGGTCGCTGCAAGAACCCTCAAAAAGTAATGATGAAGCTGGTCCTCCGACCATCAAAAATCACTCTGTCACTTATTTTGATGGCTATTTATATTGTTTTGGTGGATATGATGGTCGGCGAAATCATATGACTTTGTTGTTGTATTCATTGAACGAAAAAATTTGGATCCCAACCAGAACTGTTCACAGCCACATGACAATACTTGGTGATCGTGAAAAAGATATAGTCTCTGTTGAAGGAATTCCACCACCAGGAAGAAATGGTCACACAGCAACACTGGCGAAGGATGAAGACGGAAGCGGACGCATAATAATTATCGGTGGTTGGTTAGGATCAGGTCCTTTGGCGGCATCGGATGTTCACGTATTAGAATTGCAAATGAATCCAAACAATTCGAAAAACCGATGCTTGTCTTTAAGGTGGCTCCAACCTTCCATGATTGGTAATCCTCCCGGTCCATGCAACATGCATAGTGCTGACTTCGTCTCGAAACGAAGAGAAGTTTATGTGTTTCGAGGCGGAAATGGGCGCGAATACTTGAACGATCTTCATGCTCTTCATGTCGATAACTATCAGTGGAGACAAGTTGAAACAACTGGAGAAATTCCTCAGCAACGAGCAAATCATTCGTCTGCATTTTTAGATGAAACTGGGGAGCTCTTTATTTTTGGAGGATGGAATGGACGCGAGCGTCTTAATGACATTTATGTTTTAGATACTGAAACATCGGCATGGACGCGTCCATATATTGGCGGTGTTCTTCCTCATCCTAGAGCAGGTATGACACTAACTGCACTCGGAGGCCGTCTTTTCCTGTTCGGTGGATCTGGAACCAGCAGTAAGTGCTTTCAAGATTTACAAATCTTAGATCGCGCAGAAATGGCTTGGCTTGAAGTAGAACAACATGAGATGGGTGCAGAAAACTTATTTGACAAAATATCATTAGATCACACTACATTCGATACTGTACTTGTAACAGACAATGAAGGGAATACTGATAGAAATTGTATAGGTCGAGACAGGTCTACGAACCTTACTGATTGGCAATCAAGGGATCCTACAGTTCTGAGAAGATCGATGCCCAATCCAAATGATGAAGAGTCGTTACCAACAGTCGTTGTTCAAGGATTAGGTCCCGGCTGTCGAGCTGGACACACAGCTACTGCAGTCAATCGTAGTCTCTACATTTTCGGCGGTTCTCATGGAAGCAATTATTTAAATGATTTTTTTGTTCTGGATACTGATCCTCCACCCGAGCCAAAAGTGACAGAAGCCTCACCAATGAGGTTGTTGGAACGTCGACTACGCCATTTTTCGAATGAGAAAGAGTTTTCTGATGTCACTTTTTTAGTCGAAGGAAGAAAAGTTTATGGTCACAAGCTTATTTTATCAATCGTATCTGACTGTTTTCGGGCGATGTTTACAACTGGGTTCCGTGAATCCGAAGCTAATGCTGAGATTGAAATTCAACATTCATCTTACAAAGCCTTCCTCACTATGATGGAATACATTTATACGGGAAGGATTTCTCCCGAGCTAACGGATATGCACTCTATATGTGACTTGTTAGGTTTGGCAGACCAATTCTTTTTGGATCACTTAAAACAAACTTGCGAGTGGATGCTGCAAACTCAAATAAACGTGGATACTGTCGATTATCTCCTTGAGGTAGCGCAGGAAACGAACGCTGTACAACTCTCGAATATTTGCAGTCATTTTTTAAGAAATGACGCAAGGCTAAATTCGTAAATAATTATTAAGTTCTAGGTTGTGAAGACATTACGTATGGTTGCAACTGTTCATTCTTCATAACCGGCATTGTATTTATATCGATAAAATTGAGGAAGGAAGAAAAGAGTTATTGGTAATCTGCGTTTACTCATAATCACTGAACATATCAATTTCTTTCCTGGCTGATGTTGAACGTGAATTCTCCTGTGAATGTTCGGTGGAATCTTTATTCCTTATTTCCAAAGGCGAGATGGTAGGAAACATAGACGTCTTTTTCCCTTTCTTCTCCTCTAACTCCTTTAATATTTCCATCCCCTTGATTCGATCTTCTTCGCTTAATCCTCTCCAAAACTCCTCATCATTCCCTTGCTGGACGTAGGAATCTGCAACGATATTGGCATATAGGTCACCTTTCTCCAAAATGAAGCCCAAGATGGCCGCTGAAAAGACGCCCCCTAGCATAACTAATATTCCACCCATGAATATAGGAGCAAACTCATTATCAGATATATTGGCAATATCTGCATCAATCGTCGCAATCAAGTTTGAGGACTCCAAACCACCCAGATTCAACGATGTGACGGCATGATCTCCCCTTAAAGTTTTGGTATTTCGTTGCGGGAAAGACCTGATGCCATCATTTATTGTAAAAGAACGACATAAGGGAAGAAGAGAGATGGAATATGCCGAGAAAATAGATAATCTCATGGGTGTCAAAATAGTAATAGAAGTCAGAGTCAGGGAAATATCCTTGAATTTTCCTCCGATTCCACCTGGAAATCAAATTTGACAAAATCTATCACGTGATTCATTCGAGAAAAGAACCTACTGTCTGAAAGCCCTACTCAAAGATGAGAAGAGACTAAATATCTTAAGATGAAATAGCCCATAATTTACTTTAATGGTTGTTCAAAAGATAGAATTAACGTTATATTCCATTTTGATGCGCGTTAAACTACTCTTGGTTTGAAATAACTTCAAGGATTTTGGGCTTGACTTTGAGTTCTTGAATGGAGATGAGAATCTCCTGTTCTGAACACCGAAAAACCAATCAAAACACTTACTAAAAAGCTTTTAACTGCGATTGTAATTTTTAAAATACGACCTACATCTATGAATCTAAGACTAACTTTTCTTGAAATATATTCCCAACAGACTCATTTCTTACCAAAATTCTTCTCTCTTCTTAACTAATCTCTTTTCTCACACAAAACAAATTTCCATTCACCCGAATGTTCTTTAACCTACTTAAATTTCCAAATATTCTCCTCCAATCGGTGATTTCATCACAACTAAGTGTTCTTCAGGCTTGAAAGGGACAACATATTGTAATTACCTTCTAACACCCTTCCTTTTTGTGTCTTTCAGCCATAAACCAGCTTTGACACATGATAGTCAAACAAATCACCTTTTAAGTTCTTGGTGAAGAGATCAGCTAAGTTTTCCTCTGATTTCACAAACTTAACCTCAATCAAGCCCACATCAATCTGTTCTCTGATGTAATGATACTAGATATCAATCTGCTTTGTCCTTTTGCTAGAATTCCTGTTTTCAAACATGAAAATCGCGCCAATGTTGTCCACATTGACCTGACTGGCTTCTTATACTCGATTTGAAGCGATTCTAGGACCTGGGAGATGAATTTTACCTCCCGAACCGTCTCACAGAGTGCCACATACTCTGATTCGGTGCTTGACAGAGTGACTGTTGGTTGTCCCTTGGACTTCCAAGAGATTGGTACCCCAGAGACTAAAATTGCCATCCCTGTTACACTCTTCCTCTGCTCTTTGTCACCTGCATAGTCACTATCACTAAAAGCCTCATCTTCCCATGGCTTTTCATCAGAAAACTTCATCTTCAAGCCCATATTCTTCGTGTTTCAGACAAATTGAATCAATCATTTCAATTCCTTGACATGTCCAGGGGCTGCACCATCCATGACTTTGGACAATTTGCAAACAAAATTGCCCAAATCTGGTCTTGAGAGCTTCACCAAATAAAGTAGGCACCCAATGCTCGATCTAAACCATTTCTGGGTCAAATCATCCACTTTTTCCGATTCCAGTGGCCTAGTCACAAAGAAACCTGGGGATGAAGGTGTCTTAGTCAATCAGATGGTAGCTATATGCAACATAACCAGAGCATACATTGTGGATGTCATGTTATATAGCACTGGTGCTATAGCTGCATCAGCATTGTGTCAGAAGGCCCTTGAGTTTGATGCTAAGTATGTCTGGACCAGATGTGATTATCATCCCAAAGAGTTTGTTGGAGGTTATGTACACTTCAAGAGACCCATGGTCTGTGCATATCCTATGATAGTAGACTTCGTGAGTATGTACCCTAGCATTATGTCGTCTGCACTCATATCCCCCGAATCCATAGACTATCTTGACTTCGAACATCAGGACATACAGAGATATGACAAGAAGGTTGTGCTACTCTCATATACAACATCAGAGTCTAGACTGGCAATAGGTATGACAATGTATGGATATAGAGTGGCATCCGACTCTGGTTGTCAATCTATCCTACTGATCGGCAAACATTGCAGTACCATTACATGTTCAGAAGGCTGCTGGACATATGTTGAGTTAGAACAGGTCTGTAGTAGAGTTGCATCAAGCGTAGTGCTGTCATGGTCCTGTATGGACAAGTTCCCAACATCTGCCAATTTGGAGTGTATTGACATATTGAGAAGCAGGCATTTCGGGAATAGCACTGATAGAGTCTCATTGGATTGGATACCTAACTGGGCTCTAGACCAATGCAGGGCTATGTCCAGACATACGCTAGTAACAGGCCAGTCAGGGATTTGGGAATACCCCAAGCAACCAATTTGGCTCTGAAAACTCCATTTCACTTCTCCTGGAACACCCATTTATTCCCAATTAACTTCCTACCTTCTGGGATTGACTTTCGGTCCAAAACCTTCCAAACTCCCCTCTTCTCCATGCTTGCAATCCCCTTTTGGATTCCTTCTTGCCAGAGTTTCTTTTTTGTCTCATTTGGATGACAATAAGCCGCCTTGAAGCTTTTTGGGTCCCCAATTTCAAAATTGGCTGCCATGAAGTTCCCTTCCTCGCCTTCATCTTCAGAACAGCTGGAACTTTCCTCAAGGACATCCCAGAGAGCTCTGCACCTTGTAATAATCCAACTTGGCTCAAGTTTTGGGGCTTCACTGGGCTTCACTGACCTCCTCAGTCCTTTCTTCCCCCCTGTATGTGATGAAATCTTCATCCTCAGATTCTTCCAGATCTGTGTTTTCTAAGTTCTTTTCTCCTGCAACTTTGAAGCATTCTCCAAAATTTCAACCCAGCCATCTCACATTTCTAGTGATCATGATAGTCTTGTTGCTCAAATCAAAACCCTGTAGGCATCTTGAGGATGATGGTCTTCATAGTCAACAAAAATGCATTCATTACCTTTGTTGTTCAGCTTTTCATTGTGATCTTGATCCCAACTTCCCCAAAAATCCTAAGATTTCCTTCAACCTCAGGCTTCTTCCCATGAAATAGTTCAGATGGGCTCCCTTCCTTGGTTCTAACAATCAAATTTGATAGGTAGATGCGCTTTCTGCCCATACTATGTTTCTGAAGTCCTTTTCTCCAGAATTGTTCAGCATGGCCCGTACCCTTCAATGCCCAATGAAAGGTTTTCAGCTTCATCTGTTTCCACTGTGAAGTAATTTTATAATTCTATCAAACGTACCTTTGTCAACCCTCCGATTGTTGTTTTGTGTTAATTGTCAGATTAAGATTCGTGACGTTTCTTTTGACTTTGCTACGTCGCATTGTTGTCGTACCCAACAGGATTGTTAAATGCTTGTTTCAAATCATTGCAGTTGAGTGTTGTCGTTGTGTCGCACATATCGTGTGAAAGCGGTCATTTTGCTTGTGAGTAGTGCACGAGAGAACCCTGTTGTGCTGGCCACACAATCGGGAACAGCTGTCAAATTCTTTGTGTGGAATTCTTTACGTCAAGATTCCGAATTCCATAAAAGGTGAAATATTTTTAGGGAATTTTGTTCTGTCCATCTGTCTGTGACCCAGAGTTTCTTGGGAGTGACATCCGTCTGTCTGTCGCCCGAAATTTTCAATGAGTAATATTGGTCTGTCGCCCGAAATTTTCAATGAGTAATATTGGTCTGTCGCCCGAAATTTTCAATGAGTAATATTGGTCTGTCGCCCGAAATTTTCAATGAGTAGTATTGGTCTGTCTGTCAACCAAAGTTTTTGTGGGTGTGTCACATTGTCTGTAAGTCTTTCAAAAACATCCCAAGTAAAGTTAGAGTCAGATTTGAGACCAAGTAAGGTTATTACTGCAAGTGTAAACATTAAGTCTAGAGATACTGAGTGAGGTATATTGAAGTCAAGTTTTGTGTGGACTTGAATTAAAAGGGATAGATTACAAATAGTTTTATCCTAATAATAAAGATGCAGTCAGTGCAACTGTATTCTTTCCATTACTGAGTAAAGGTTAAGCTGAGTGATGCTAACAGAAACAGTATTCCATGTGAGGAAGGTCAAGTGAGATCAGGAAAAGTAAGATCAAGAGCAAAGCTACCACCGCAGAGGAGCTTGCTATTAGAGTAATGAGTAAAATCAGAGAATTTGAGTAAAAATCTACTGATTAGAATGATGACAACCCCATCATCCTCCATGGTATCTTCAGGAGTGACTGGAGCTACCACATCATTATCGTCAAATGCTTTAAAGCACGTTATGGAAAATGTATTTGGTTGGACGCCAGTAAACCTTGGCTACATGTATTTCAATGAGCAAGGCTATAATCGAATTGGTGATTTACTTACAATGGATAGCACCAAAATTGACGAGATAAAAGTAAGCTACAAAAACTGTTTCAATGAAAGTGAAGAAGTAGATCCAAAATATCCAGTCCTATTATAAACGGAAGGCACCACAACTTTCAAATGGAAACATGACCCCTGAAGATTGGTTGCTTCTGCGTGCTGATAAGTTTGAAACTTTCTGTGACGAAACATTACCATGCCTTACCTTAACAACAAAGTTGAATTCGTCAGCAAGTGGTGGCAATAATATGACAGCAGCTGGAGTGACAAGTGCTTACATAACCGATTTTGATCATGGGTTGAAGCGAGACCAAAGCTCTTATGTTGAGTTCTTCAATGGTCAGACTACTAAGTACTTTTGTATTCGTCATCAGTGGTTATCAACAGCATGAGTTGATCGTGTGGATTGTATCTTTGACCTAAATCTTGTCATCCCTACAGTTGGTACGATGGATTACCGCTTTTTGAGAGACAGTGTGCTTATGTAATGTCAGTTTTCAACACCATTCTAAAGGCTGGTCAAGCCCGTACTATTGTTCAGCATCATTCAATCAATGGGAATGCTCATGATGTTGTGTTGGATTTGCATAGTCATTATGCATCTGCTGGAAATCTTACTTTGTTACAGACAGAGTTCCAGATGGAATTGTCAACCATGAGGCTTACATCAAAGTATACCGGGGGTCCATGTAAATTTCTATAGAATTTTCAAGAGAAGTATCAGGATTTGGAAGATACTACACAGTCTATTGTGCCTGATCATGAAAAGATTGGACAACTAAGTGTATGTGTACGAGATTATGCAGATTTTTCAAGTATTGTAAATGATATGACAGGAACAGCTTAGCAGCTGAAATCATCATTGTCATTTGCTGATGTGATGGAAGAACTGACAACAAAGGCTGAAGATCTCAAGGAAATACAGAAGCAACGGGTAAATTCTACAATGGTATCCAAGGGTGGACAAAGTGGTTGTGGAACTGGTTAAAATGTTGGAGGTTGTGGTGGTAAAAGTGGTCGAGGAAAAGGAAAACCAAATGATGTATTGACTCGTGAGGAGTACTTTGCTTTAACACCCCAAGCAAAGCAAGAGTTGAAGTCTGATGGAGCTTCTTTCCTTCAAAAGTATAGGCAACGTCAGCGCCAAAGTGGAGGAAATACAGGCAACAGTAGATCTGGAGTCCCAACCATGATCAATGCTACTACAACTGTAGAGAGAGCTGGAGCAACTGCAAGTAACAATAATGGTGATGATCAAACAACCATTACAACCCCAACAATTTGTTCTATCTTTGCTACATCAACAGTAAGACAGCATCAAGTGGATGCAACAACTGTTCATACTGATCCTGATGGTACTCACTATTCAATTCATTATCTAAATGCAAACCGTGTCATCCGAGTTTCTCCTAGAAACATCTGGATGGAAAAGATTTCAAAGATATGCCAAGAAGGAAAAGAAAATCAATCGTCTTTTAAGCAAGTTCATTTGAGTGCTATGAGGCATAGACCTGGTAAAGTATTCAAGTTTGGTATTGATATGAATATTTGGCTGTATGGTTTGATGATTTACAATATGTTGGTAAAGACCCTAATGGATTCTTTGGATTGATGGAGGATAAAGGATACATTGTGAAAGGTGTTGGTCCTCCAACGTATCATCTTGGGGGAAATGTACTTACATGGGGATCCCATACATTTGTGAAGAAAATATTGAAGTATGAGAAAATGTTTGGAAAAGCAGTTCCTAAGAGTGAAATGCATGCCCCTATAGAACCTGGTGATCATCCAGAATTAGATGAATCTCGTTTTTGTACCCCTGAAGAACAAGGTCGTTATATGAGTATGATTGGAGATTTGCAGTGAACAGTTTCCCTTGGACGTATAGATATGCATGCAGCTACTTTGACTTTGAGTGGATTCCGTGCTGCACCACGTATTGGACATCTTGAACGTGCAAAGTATGTATTCCGTTTTATTCGAAATTACAAGAAGACATCAATCAAGTTTAGAACTGATAAGTGCGATCATTCTGCGTATTCCTATATTAAGCCTAACTTTGGATATGTTTATCATCCTTGTAAAGAAGAGATTCCTGATGATCTTCCCATACCAAAAGGAAAGTCTATTCAGATGACAACATTTTATGATGCCAACCTTCTATTTGACTATACTACTGGAAAGTCTGCAACTGGTATCATCCATCGCTACAACAAGACTCCTGTTCATTGGTATTCTTCCAAGAATAATCCAGTTGAATGTGCTACTTATTCTACTGAATATATATCTATGAAAATTGCTGTGGAGCAGATTATTGCAAATTGTATTGAATTACGTTATCTAGGTTGTCACATAGATGGTCCTATTCATTTATTTGGAGATATCAAGAGTGTTATTGATACTTCCATGTATCCCAGTTACCGTTTGAAGAAACGTTCCTGTCTATTGGCTTTTCATCGAGTCCGTGAAGCCATTGCTTGTGATACTGTTCGTGCATACTACATTGATGGAAAGGAGAATCCTGCAGATATCTTGACAAAGCATCGCAGCTCTCGTGAATGGTATGAATTAATGAAGCCTCTTATTTTTTGGGCTTGGCGTGAGTGATAACAATTTTGAAACTTCCATACTGAGGGGAGTGAGAATTTGCATCATACGCTTCAAGTACAAATGTACGAGCTACGTATTTCAGTATGTCAGTTTCTACTGATTTAGTGTTTAGGTCAAATTAGTTGTATTTTCAAGTAGATAGTGAAGTAATTTTATAATTCTATCAAACGTACCTTTGTCAACCCTCAATTGCTGTTTTGTGTTAATTGTCAACCAAGACTGCATCTTCCTTTGGTTTCACCTTTGCAGCAATAAAAAAACTTGATCCAATCGGCACTCTAGTGTTGAAATACACATTGTGGTTACCTTTTGTGAGGACCAAAGATGTTCCTTCAGAATGAAGACTTGCACCCTTTTGAATCGCCACCATGAAGCTGAAGAGGTTAATCTTCATTTCTGGGATGAATTTTTCACCTCACCCTTTTTCCTTCAAATTTGATTCTCAGCTTACCCGTTTTTTCAACTCTGATGCTTCTCCCGTCTCCCACAAGGATCTTCTGGTTGCTTGGTTTTGTATCAAGCAAACCAATTTTGCTAAAAGTGATGTGACTTGTGGCACCAGAATCACCTACCCACAGATTTGAAGATATCTTTTGGTCTTCAGCACCAATGAGAGCAATATCATTCATTCGGGTAACGTTAGCACTTTCCTGTCCTTCCCTGCCTTGGTTTGACCTCTTCTTGGGGCAATCTTGTGCAAAATGGCATGTGAAGTCACCGCTTCTTCTGTTGGAAGAACCACCTTGAGTCTGCCCAGCACCTTGGGTTAAAACCTTGATTCTTCATCTGCCCAAGCCTTTTTCAACATGCAGACCCCTTGTGGCCATAAATACCACAATAAGTAAAGTTCCCTTTATACTTTTGGAAGCTTACCAGAGCCTTCTCATTCTCTCTGAAAGTCTTGCTAATCCTTTCAAACTTTGCTCTCAACCTCTCCCTTACCCTTTCAAGAGACCCTGTGTCCATCTCCAACTCATTCTCTATGAATTTGATGGTCGTTTTGTATCCTCTAGGCAAGTTATGGATGATATGGATGATCAAATCCATTTCAGAGACCTTGTGTCCAAGAATCTCAAGCCTCTTCCTCAAGGTCTCCAAGCCTTGAATCCAAATGTCTGGGTCCATTGAAATGTCTTCCAATCTAGATTCCACAAACTCTGATGAGGTTAGATTTTGTTCTTGGAGCAAATTTTTGCACCAAATTCGCCCAAGCCAACCTTGCATCTCCCTCGGGCATCAATTCAGACCGACTTGAGTCTACCAGGCCAAACAGACACCGTTCTCGCTGCTGATCAACAATTCAGCCAAAGCAAAATTGTTTTCTGCATAAATTTGTCACACCGTTTGCTACCTTTTGTTGGGACAATCTCTAAGCCAACAATCAGATCCCTATACCCTCTGAATCTGAACTTTGCAAGGAAGGTGATGCTCCACCTCTCCAAATCCTTCTTCTCCCCAGATAATCCTTGGATCTTCAGCTGCATCTCTATTTTCGGTTATGTTCTTTGTCCGGACGTTTTAAAACGTGATGAAAACGAAAACCCACTCTTGGTTTGAAATAGCTTCAAGGCTTGTGGGCTTGACTTTGAGTTCTTGAATGGAGACAAGAATCTCCTGTTCTGAACACCGAAAAACGAATCAAAACACTTACAAAAAAGCTTTTAACTGAGATTTTAATTTTTAAAATACGACCTACATCTATGAATCTAAGACTAACTTTTCTTGAAATATATTCCCAACAGACTCATTTCTTACCAAAATTCTTCTCTCTTAACTAATCTCTTTTCTCACACAAAACAAATTTCGATTCACCCGGATGTTCTTTAACCTACTTAAATTTCCAAATATTCTCCTCTAATCGGTGATTTCATCACAACTAAGTGTTCTTCAGGCTTGAAAGGGACAATATATAATTGTATTTACCTTCTAACACACGTGATTCACTAAAGAAAAGATCATACTGTCTGAAAGCCCTACTCGAAGATGAGAAGAGACTTAATATCTTATGATGAAATAGCCCATAATTGCTTTAATGGTTGTTCAAAAGATAGAGTTAACGTCATATTCCATTTTGATGGGCGTTAAAGTAGTCTTTAAAGCCGAAATCAGAGTCATGAAACCGTAAAAAAGGTACTTAGAACTCAACAATAAAGGATGGCTAAATTGAATTCGATAATAAAAGGCTAGGGAAAAGATTATCATGACACCAAATATATTTAATCCGAAACTGATGTATCAGAACCATCCTAGTTTAATCCTCATTTTTATTCGATTTATTTCACTTCTATCCATGGTAAGACGTATCATTACACTCCTTTGCATAATTTCTCATACGAGAGCGGTGAATGTTTTGGGTGAGTCGTGGCATTTCACTATACACTCTGGTACTTATGGCCACTACTCACAGTTTTCACAAGTTTTTAAAGGGGCAAATATATGTAGCGATCATTCAAGTTTGCCTAAACATTGTTTGCAGAAGCGTTTATCCTAACTGCGAACTCCACCTTAGTATATTTCTATTTGAAAGCCTTGTAAGGTATGCATTCTTGACATAAATTTGAAATTGCAGCATATAGAGATCATAGAGGCAAAGATCTGCACCTAGTGACACGATGCTCAAAGTAAGAAAGTTCTTGTGCCCTCAATGAATTCATAAACCTCTTGGTCTTGTTATCAGATTCCTAAGAAGAATCTCGTGAAATCACCTTGATAAAGGTAAACACCTACGGATTACATACCCAATTCAGATGTCACATAAGGAATACGCGTATCACTCTGTTCTCACTTGGCTGCACAGATATTTGAAACTATAGTTGGCCTGCTTTTGCAGATGATACATCGACACGACAACCACTTTGATAATAATCGAATGACAACAAGCCTGATGCTACAATCTTGGGATCCGAGGTTCGTGATGCTCAACAAAATTGCTCTATGGTGAGATATAGGAATAAAGCAATGAAAAATTATAACCTATTTTAGATTACTTTTATTCTTTAGCCCTTGTGTAGTCTTAGAACTTCTCTCAGCGAGAACTTCTTGACCCTTCTCAAGAGATGTTCGTGAATTCTCTTGAAGAATTAGATCTTGTTCTAAAGCTTCTTCCCAATTGTTCAGATAAGTCTCTTCAACTTGTTCATAAGGACAAGTTGGTGGTCAATAAGGATAAGTTAGCCTTTAGACAAAGTTTGTTTTGGGCTAACTCTGTAATTGGATCATTAAATAGATCATTTTTATAGCCGTCCTAGATTGGATACGGTGCTGGATTGTATAATGATGCTTTCCATATATAATCAAAATTAAATCTTTCTTGAGTTTAACTAGTGAATCATTTATCATAATTAAACTTGTAGTAGGTAAGTAGTAGGACAGTTTACTTGTAAATACAAATAGCTAGATGAGTAAATAAAAGAATATTTTGAGTATACTATTATTTACTATGCACAAACGGTACACGACGTCTCTTTGTAACAGTACACACACACATCTCTTAGTTTAATGTTTTATCATTAAACTGTTATGGTTTATAACATATTGTGTTTGGGACTAACTTCTTGATCCTTCAGTTAGGTAGTTCAAAAATATAAATTGAATTTAATGGGTTACTCATTTGCGTGTAATAACGTTTACCTTAGTATAACTAGAAAGTGGAAAGAGTAGAATTGGGATTTGATCTCACAAGGCCTAAGCAAAATGCCTGTCTGCAATCACGACAGCAACTGCCGATTGCAACTATTGTTGTCGTACTTTCCAACTTCAGTATTTTGTACATCTGTTCTTCCTCGTTGGAAATTTCTAAAAATTCTGAGATCTGATAGTTAGTTATGCTTCTAACATCATTTGACAATTCATTTTGCTCAGAAAGGCTTTAAGAAGAGAAACAACTTTTCCTTTTAGTGATCAATACTACTCTCTTCCCATTTGGGTAAGTATTATGCGTCTCCAAGCTAATTTATACTCTTTCCGCCTAAACTTTGTGTTCCTCATTTAAGCATTACGTTGAGGCAAAATATGTTAAATTTCCTCAATCGCTAAGCTTACTGTTATGAGTGAATGCCTTTGTTACCCGTGCATCTATTTATAGCACATTTTAATTGATTTCTTTAGTAGTATATCACTCTTAGCTTGTCGCTCTAGGAGAAATCATTTGTTCCCGAAATATCCTCATACCTCATTAAGCATCCTAATGAGGATTACAACTATACATGGCATAGTTTCAAGTCATCATACATCACACATTTATAAATTCGAAGAGTGTTCCAAGAAGCCTTTGATCACGATGCGGAATACCAGTGCTTCATGTATTCCTTATGCGTGTGAATGCAGGTGCTATTGTCGAAGAATGTTGAACAGCCTCTTAAAGAAACTTATTGCATTCTTTTTAAAGCACTCAGACTATCTCAAGTATAGCATGCATATTTTGATGACACATATTATATGAATCATCAGTTTAGGCAATCTAATCAGGAATAGACTTGATGGAAAACAATTGAAAATATCACAAGTTTTATATGACCATGTATCTTCAGATTGATAATCCTACTTTTTTCCACTCTATCTAGCCCATTTCAGCAATGAAATCTAAAGCTGAAATTATTGGTTGCTCCTGTTTTTGATGGTCTATTGAATTGCTTACAAGCATATTGTATTGAAACTTTGGTTCTACAGAGACTATTGCACAAATGAAGCACGATGCTCATGAACACTTGAGAACATTGAGCATTTATTACTGAATAAATCTCCCACTAAATGAAGGGGATGCTAGTCCCTAACAATTCTGTTAACACGACCTACAAACTGACTATTATAAACAGAAAGGTCCTACTTTAAGCTACGATTGTATTGACAAAGATTAGAGAGGGATAAAGTGTTGTGGAGCTTGAAGTTCTGTGTGAAAGAACCCTTCGAAAAACTTTGATTCAATCAGTATTCCGTACAAGCTGATTCCACTGGTTTCATTCGTTTCTTTTGACCTTACATACCAAGATTCGGCATTTTCTTCAACATAAAAAATGCAGGCCCGCTAGCATCATCAATCAATCAAATGCAACAAGAGGGTAATAGAAAACAAAGATGCAAGAAGCCTAATCATTATTTACCATTGGTAACATTCTTCATTAGTTTCAACTTTATCTCTTGTCAAAGTTTTTTGTTACCCTCTTCCAGTTTTACTCTTGATTGGCCATTCCATTTGAATTCGAACGGTCGACATCAAAAAATAAGCAACAAGCATTGCGAAACATGCCTTTTCTCAAAAAGTCGGCGCCAAGCCGTCTCCTCCGCTTTTTCCTTTCTTTTCCTCACCGCAACATGTTCCAGAGTACAGGCCAAGGAATCAGAATTAGAAGGTATTCGACTTGGCCATGGTCAATGGAGACAAATTTCAAGAGATCCAACTCCTGAAAGCACTGTGTTCAGACATAGCGACATAGTTCCTGCTTTATTTTCAACCTTTTCAACCCGATTCGTTCTAAACTACGATGAAAGTGCATCCTCCTGGTGGCAGGATAAACTTAACTCATATTCCTTAATGTCCGAAAGAGACCGAACGTCCGAGCTCTATAGTAATTTTGGATCTTTGGCACGATCAATAGATATCGGAATAGCATCGATTCTTCTGGACTCTAATTCCATCGAAGAGGGATATCATCGATTGTTTTTGCACTTTTCTGAGAATTATGGCGTTGATGACGAAGCACGACGACAAATTTTATTACTTTTTTCATTACTTCCTGCAAAGTATCAGCCAATAAAAGAAATGGCTAAAGCCTTCACACAGGCACCGGATCAGAAAGAAATCAGAAGAGAAGCAATGTACAATGATCACATGAACGAAAACATACCTTTCTTGTCACCAACGGATTTCACATCCCTTTTCCCTCAAGAATACCATTGCATTGAAGACATTGAAAGTGGCGGCTTTGCTATTTATCCATATATCTTGGGTGGGAGCTCTTTTTTCAACGAAATTCTCCAGAAAACAGCGATACCAACCATTGCAGGACCCCTATCATCTCTACCACTTCAACGAGAGTTGCCACGTTTTTCGACGTCAATGTATATATTGTTTGGCATTTCTGGGGCTGCTGGGTGTGCCTTGACTCATACCACGGTTATACCTCTAGATGTGGTGAAGACAAGAATGCAAACAGAACAAAGAGCAAACTGTTCGATGCTAGAGTGCTCAAGTCAGATTTTTGAAACTCAAGGACTATCGGGATTCTTTATGGGATCGCAAGCCACTATTGCCGGATACTTATGGTATGGCTTCTCTGTATACCCAAGTTATACCTTTTTCAAACGATGGATTGGTTTGACTCTTTTATCCCCCAACATCTATATGGTTCATCAAAATGATGTCGTGCTATTGGCAGGGGCCTTAGCAGCGGTTATCGCAAGTCTTGGGCTGACACCAATGGAGGCTGCTCGCATTCGGACAGTAGCAGACCCTAGGGAGTACGGCCCGAAAGGTTTAGTCGGTACTTTACGTGTCATCGCCACAGAGAGCCCTGATTTCGGCTGGAAAGCTCTTTACTCAGGATTACCGTCTCTATTGACCCGGCAAGTAATCTTTGGGTCACTTAAATTTTTGGCGTTTGAACGTATTTGTGACTTGATTTATAGTCATTACCCAAGCTTCCATGATCAAACTTGGAAAAGTCTCGCTGTGAGCCTTGTCGCGGGAGGCCTTTCGGGATGCCTTTCAAGTATCGTATCTCAGCCTGCAGATTCGATTTTAACGTTCGTTGCCCAAAACAGTAATGTTGGTCCAGTAGATGGATGCCAGCGTCTGATAGAAAGAGATGGCTTTACAGGCCTTTTCCGAGGGCTTAGTAGTCGATGCGTATGGGCTGGGAGTATCATAGCGGGTCAATTTCTCTTGTACGATGTGTTCCGGACATTCTTTGGAGTGAATGACAATGATATTACTCAAATCTTCGAATTAAATGTTTTGTCACAGAGTTGAGAGCCAGATCTCAGTTTCGATCCTATCTTATGAAGCTCGCAAAATATATTGGCATCGCCTTTTCGAACAGGATGATTATAGTTGTTACATGATAACTTAATTAAATTCATTACTTGGAATTATCAAGCTGTTTTTTTGCTAATGAACTGAATAACACTTGGAAATTTCCAACTATATTTCAAGAAAGATGAATATCTGATAAAAAGAACTTAGCTGCCGCGGCATCCACGGAAGTCAAGTCCGCCGCAAAATGAAGCTGCGGCAAAGTAAATAATGATAACTGCAAGCAAACTAGTAAACAAATAACAGCGCATTCGTTTCCACCACAAACTTCGCCTCAGATTACGAGAGGAAGCTTCAAATCTATGTGCTTGTTGATTGAGGCGATCAGTTTTGTCAACGAGAAGTTCAATCTTTTCTCCTCTTTCCAATACTTTCTCAATATTCTGCACCATAACATCCTTGACGTCTTCAATTTGAGATTTGACGACTCCAATCCTGTCAATTGTCAAATCAGCATTTTCTGAGTTGTAGAAGTCCATACGATTGGAAATTACTTTACTGAAATCTTCATTGAGTGAAAAAGCTATTGCAGTTTGTGGCATGTCCGTTCCGTAGCGTGAAGTGAATTGCTCCTTCATATCATTCAGAAAGGCGTACGGAATCCGATGCTTGTTCGGTTCGTCTGACATGCATAGAAAGCATATACCCCCTTCTACAATGTAATGAAAAGTGTAGTTGTCGTAAACGTAAGTCATCTTTCCATCTTGTGGTGGAATTTTGGAAAGCAAGACTCTAGTGACCGTAGGAAAATTTCCTGTTGCTACACGTGAGAGAAATGAAAATAAGAAATGTGCATGTCATCATTATCTATTCATCAGAAAGGAAGATTCATTGAAAGAACTTAACTTACCGGATGTAGCAGTGTATTCTGCCAACACAGTCTTTTGACGCGATACAAGAGCATAAACAATTGTCATGGTATGTTGTTGTGAAATGTTCGTTTTAATTTATGTTCGGTTCGATTCTCTGATTCGTGTTCTAGAGCTGTCCATAAATTTTTCGGCGCCTCCAGGTTTTTTATTCACAATCTCAATCGGGATATAGTTACCTCTTCACTCTGAGTCAAAGAAATATCTTTTCATTTCACCAAGGCAAATTGAGTGAGCATTTACCATTTAAAATAAATGAAATGAGCTGCGAGATGACTTTTAAAAATTGATATCTGATGCATTCAATAATGTTTAAACCATTTAACATAGTGAATAATGCTATGCTCATTAACACATGCTCGTGTGGATAGTTTTGTTCATTTCATGACAAATAACTTTTCAACTCTAAGATTCAATGATGCACCAAACTTCCTAATTTTAAGAATAAATAAAGATTGAAAAAAGCGTAAGGTCTGTAGTACATATGATCTTATTATTTTTGACCTATTCAAACTTTGATAGTTTGAAAGCTTGGAAAAATTGCAGACATGATGTACTTTTGACTATAATATCACATGATACACTCTCACAAAAGATCAGTATAATCATACTATTCTTGAGTCAAGTCGTTGTAACAAGAGTATACGTAAGTTTATTGAATCCTTTTCCTTACCATCTTCACTTTGCAATCCATCCTACCAACGAAAAAACCATAGAAGTTGGATTCGACATGGATGGACAACACAAAACATATCAAGGTAAAACTTTGGATGGATCTAGGCAAAAAGGCTTCCAAGAAATCTGTTCTTCAGCATTCGTTGTGAATCAAAAGATGCTGTTCACATGGCCAGTATATTATCACGAAAATCGAGTCAATATTGTAGCAGGGGAACATCTTCAATTCCACGGCTTGAAGTACTGAGGCCTTTATTCCTCCATAAAGGGGGAAATGTATCTCTCCAACCCAATATCTTTACCTGCAAACAACAAGATGTGAATTAACATCTTATCTTTATTTCAATGTTCAAGCAGAGGAGTTTCTATTTATATCAAAATTAATTACTGTTCATTTCTTTTCCACCACATATATTTTCATTTTCTGAGGTCCTACGTTTACAAAATGACATTTATCATTTCTGTAAAAATACAAATCAAAATGCTAGAGTTCTACCACACCCAAGTGATATCCTTAATTTGTACCTATCATCGGTATTGCACAGTCACTGTGATACAAATCATATTAAAGAAGGGAACATTATTCATCGATTTCAATGAATGTTTAACTACGCATACAAAATCATGATTGAAAAATGCAGGCATTCGGTTCCGTGCTCTTCTTTAACATATTGCTATGCGTGAAAGAGATATGATTCCCCTTTGATACATATGGAAAACTCTTTTTTTGTGAAAATGTGTCTCTAGTGTACTGCTATCTTTGACTGGGATCAATCGCAGTCTCTATGGTGATCAATTGGAACGGAAATGAGTATAAGCAATATTTCACCTAAACTTGGTTTTAGTTTATATTCCTCTCCACATGTCAGTCTGATTAATTTTTTTTCTGGGACTTTCAGCAAAGCAGAAGTGCAAAGATTGGAGGTAGATGATCTGATGAAGTGTCCTTTGTCGTTACACACAGCCTGCTGAGTCTCGGTTCTTCAAGATTGCATATGTCATGATAAACGAAAAAGAGAGGAAATGCCAATTCAGTCAAAGAACCATTACATTAAAATCCCTTCCTAGGTTGGATAATCGGACGGGTGGGCCTTGAGTTAAGTGCCATGTTGGATCGCTTGACTTGACGCAAAGATTGGATAGTATCTCGATGACTATGATGATGCTCCAAAGCCTCCATTGCGAAATCTCGTTCCTTCCGATGAGGAACAACGATCTGAAGTTCATGGATATCCGAGCGAACAGAACGATTCTCATTATGTGTTCTTGCAGGACGAGGTCTTCCCTGAAGTTCGCGACGGACAGCCCATCTCTTAGGTAACGCATAATCGTAATCTTTACGAAGACGTTCCTCACGCTCTTCCAACATCTCAAGGTGCGCGAGGATTTGAACGAACTCTTCGACAGCTTCTAGCTCCGCGGCTTCTTGTGCGGAAGGTGGGAAGCATTCATCTAGAGTCTCATCTGAGAACCCACGGATAATGTCTGATTCAAATGGTATCAATGAGGGGATGCCATCATTAAAGATCTGGAAAGCTTCGGTAGAGAAAGTTGGATGAAACGGCCTTGCAAGTGGTGAGAGCATTTTTTTGTAAATTATGGAATAGTTCTTAAAGTTATTATGTGAACATTTTGTGCCGAATATGAACAAATCGTGAAATCATTTGCGTAGATGTTGTACATGCCATATGGTATTTCGAATTGCGAACGAGAATTGTTGAAATTCTTTCTGGTCCGCTTCCGATATGTCACATGTCAGAAAACGTAGTGTCATTTCCCGACACCAAAAAATCATCATACGAATTCTAGAATCTGGAATCATAAAATCGATTGCTTTTCTTAGATTCCCTAAAGTGAAGATACAGTCATCGAAAAAGTGAGAGGAGACATTTTAAATCAGAAAGACACAGCCGTCTAACGTTGGAATTTTTTGCCTTTAGATTATACACACACTTTTACCTCCTAAGGTTGTTCATAATTCTATTCCCCAGGGACAAGCCTATATCCTTCTTTCTCTTACCAAGGCAACTTCGAACACCTAAGCATCATGGTGAATGAGAATACCATTTATATCGCATCTGTGGTTGCAACCTACTGGTTTGTTTCAATCAGTATGGTCTACTTAAACAAGGTACTCATGTCCAATGATGGTGTATCGATCCCTGCCCCCCTATTCGTGACCTGGTATCAATGTGTGATTACAGCTCTCATCTGCATGGCAGCTGGAAGCTGCGGTGATCGCGCAAGACGACTTCCAAGTTCTAATTACTCAGCTGTCTCCCAAGATGAGCACGAGTCAAGTCCTCAAGTGAAACCTTCTTTCTTCGCTCAATTTCCTAAGGCAGAATACAACTTGGCGGTTGCTAAACGAATTTTTCCTCTAAGCCTTGTCTTTGTGGGAATGATTACATTCAATAATCTTTGTCTCAAATGGGTAGAAGTATCTTTCTATAACGTTGCAAGATCGTTGACAATTGTTTTCAATGTCTTCTTTACGTGCATCCTTCTCGGTATTCCCACCTCTGGGCGTACCAGCCTATGCCTTGCAATTGTCATTTATGGTTTTATTCTTGGATCTCATGGAGAAATCGACTTCTCGTTGAAAGGGACTATTGCCGGAATCTTATCGTCTCTCTTTGTCTCACTAAATTCCATTTACACCAAGAAAGTACTACCTGTAGTGGATGACAATCATTGGCGTCTGACATTCTACAACAACATCAACGCGTGTATCCTCTTTCTTCCTCTTATTGCTGTTTTTGAGAGTGGTGAACTCACCAACGCCATGAATCGTCAGCTCATATCATCTACATTTTGGATCGCCATGACAGTGGCAGGATTTTTTGGATTTTCTATAGGTATTGTGACAGTGCTTCAAATTAAGGCTACTTCCCCACTGTCGCACAATATTTCTGGAACTGCGAAGGCAGCAGTTCAGTCTATGATGGCCTACTATATATGGGGAAATGAAGCCACCTTGTTTGGTGTTTTGGGTATTTTCACAGTTTTGGGTGGATCGTTGCTCTACACTATTGTCAAGATGAATGAAGGCAGCAGCGCGCCTATCAACAAGCCTTCCACCTCAGAATCCGAAGGAGATAGTCAAGATAATAATCGCAGTGACGGTCCTACCTCTTCCAAGGTGTGAATCACTTAAAAGGGTATGTAAGCCCTTTCTTTTCCATAGGTTTTATGATTTTTCTAACATTCTTCTTTCTATACTTTCAGCTGAGTTTTCAAGAGTATACATCAACATCTTCTGTGTGCATCCATGTGGAAAGCCTAAGTCGTCAAGAAGGAGGTCCGGGACGAAAGTCTAATTAACTTTTAATACTAAATCCTCCTTTTTTTCATTTCTTGTGTAGTAACGTGAAAGAAATTCGCTTTTCTTCCAATTTAAAGCTTATTGTAGAGATTACCGATATCTATACTTTGTGCCTATCATATCGACATCAATTACTTTAACCCTATACCTATCCTCGGGATTCGTATTAACCTTTCACAACTTATTTCCCTATGGGGAGTTTCATGTAGCATATTTCATTTCCCGTTGACAAATTATGGTCAGATATTCTTACTGATGCTCTGATATATATTCCTTTTCTTCATTGTTAAGAAGAAGCAATCTCCTTGTCCAGAAAGCAATACATGAAAATTCCGTGCTTTCTTAAAAATTCAACGAATCTTGTGTCATTCGCTCAGAGTAAATTCATTCATCTTGAAACGATTCTCCAATAGATGTTTCTTTGTCCAAAATAGATGCATGTGATTCAACAAGTTTCTTGAGTTGCTTAGCCATTTTGGTGTGAGGAGGACAATATGGATTGGAACCGGGAGTTTTGTCAAACAGATTCATCTGCAACAACAGAAGTGACAGCAAAGGTGACCTCTTCTTCTTCAGAATCATTCTAGGATGGACCCTTTCCTCATGCAACGTACTTGCAAATGTTGTTGAAAGCGTTCTTTCCCCACCTTTCTTGAAGAAACGTTATCCTTAACGTCAGAGTAAGAATAGTCAACATCATCAATGACAGCAACTGACCCACCTTGACTGAAGGATCAAGAAGATAATCCCTAACTCAATAGGTTGTAAGCAATAACAGCTTTATAATCAGATATTTAACTAGGATGCATGCACCAGTATAAGGAGACATCTTGTAGTACCCTTAGTGCATACTAAATAGTAGTAGAATCAAAATATTCTTATTTTTACCCATCTAGCGGATAGTTACAAGTGAACTATCCTATTAAATATCTACCATAACTTTAATGCATTAAATGATTCACTAGCTAATCTTAGTGAAGATTAAGTATTGTTTATAAATGGAAAGTATCATTATATAATCTAGTACCGGAACTAATCTAGGACGGCTGTAATATTGATTTAAGGAGTTATCTCTCTAATGAAAAAGAATATAAGATCTTATCCTAATAGACAACCAACGTTTCCTTATACAAAAATTGAAGAGACTTGTAGATCTAATTCTTCAAGAGCGCTCACGAACATCTTTGGGTCAAGAAGTTCTCCTTGAGAGAAGTTCTAAGACTGCACAGTTCTAGAACGAAAAGTAGTCAAAAATATGTCATAACTTATCCTTGTGTTGTTTCTATATCTCACTATAGAGCACTGTGATCACACTTTTCTATGAGCTAATCAAAGAGCACAACAATGGTGCTAAAAAGTTTAACATACCTTGACGGGGTACCTCCATCACTTTGGAAAACCCTCCTATTCTGTTCGTTTCTAAAGCCAGAAAGGCGGACAATTCTGAGGAGAATGAGGACAAGACAGATTACATCAAGTTGGAGTTTTATGTGGACCCTAGCAACCCGGCTTCCAAGTATACAAGGCATTTCATCATTTTCAAGGATGACTGCGCAGAAGACTGGATGAAGTATGCATGGCTTACCGCAAGATTGAGACCTTGATGAATGTAAAGGAACCTGCGGAAGTAAAGTGACAAGGATGCTATTAAAGGGTCAAGTACTGTCTTTCTTTGAGCATCACCTGAAGAAGAGAATGGATGCTGAAAATGCTGAACTCCCTGACAATATGATACTTGACTTAGTGATGTGTAATGTGGGCTTGGAGTACATTCCAAAGGGTGAAATCCGGGTTCAGAAGTATGACATGAGCAGAGATCTTAATCTTGGGCAAAATATGAGCTTGCTCACCTTTGCAGGGGGGCTCCATGAACTCAACAGATACTTGATTTACTTCCCTGAAAAGAAACCAAGGCAGCTTGATCAAGATGAGATCATAGAAATATTGGATCAGGCGAAGGCACCAGAGTGGCATACCGACATGGTGGCGGCCAACATTGATACTTTTTCCATTACTTACGTAAATATGTGGCATACTTTAAGCAACTGGAAAATCGCAAGAAAATCAAGAGAGCCAACGAACCTTCACCTTCTCTACCAGTAGATAATAAAAAGCATAGCTAGTTGTAGTGTAGGTGTAGCAGTTGGGAATAAAAGGCCTACAATGTGGTGTTGCTACTGTGACAAAAACAATCACAACACGTCGGATTGCAGGGCAATTGCTAAGGCCAAACAGTGCAAAAACGGTTATTCTGAGACCAAAGCTATTTCCGGGAAAAAGTCCTTGGTTTTCTTTTTGGAGAAATCAGCTCTTTAAAGAATCAATTGAATACACATAATCCTAATTCCAAGAAAAGGAAAGCGGAATCTCTCCTTCCTACGGGGATTAATCTAACCACTCATAGTGATGACAATGAGAATTATTACCCATTCTTTTCTAGTTTAAATATAATTAAATCTACTAAACCAGCAAAAGCATTACATCCAACATCTGAGTTAGTTGTAAGCCTCCAAATAAACAATGAGGAATATTTGTTAAGAGCACTGGCAAATACAGGAACCAGCAGCAGCATTATGCTTGAAGTTTACAATTCAAAACAATAAAACCACATGGAGTACCATGGTGTTCAGCTTATAACTGATAAAACTGGATTAGTATTCATTCTACTTCCATTGTTGATGACCGCTCCAAGGCATCAAGTACAGACCTTCTGGGAGAATTATGCACCATACTGAATTTCAACAATCATACGGTCACTTGGGATACTGATTCTATTCTCATGAAATACAAAGTCACGCTGAATACTCAGAAGGCCCTTGTTGAAAATTATTTAGCTTTAACTGAGCCGCAAAGTCTGTGGAAGAATGTTTTCGCTCCCCTTAGATCCTAGATGAAGAATATAAACCTGCAATCTTAGAATGAGGAATCGATATGTGTGATGATCTCGATTCAGAGGAACAATATCCCTTCCTTAAATTACTTGAAAAAGATGAACTTTGTTGAGAAGTAGTCTCTTCAATTAATAAAGATGAAAGTAAAGGAGAGGATAACTTGAACTAATAAGTTGCAATGAAAGTTGGGACTAAATAAAAGATTAATCTAAGACTGACTCACATTTTGATGACGCACACATTTTTGAATTCCTAATATCCCTAATGGATAAACCCTAAACCTATAAACTAAGTTTTGAATGAACGTAAAGGATATTTCCAATACCGTCCCTATCCTGCAAAGTTCATTCAGGTTCCAGATTCCTTATTCTGTAAGAATTTCTTCGCGTGTTTTTCATAACTTTCATGGTTGACATTTTTCGTAAAATATCCGAATCACTGTCGATTGATTTTACAAATTCCATCTTTATGATTCCATCTTCAATGTTCTCAAGGAAAAAATGATAACGTGTATTGACATGCTGGGTTCTTACGCCAGTCGAAGAATTTTGCGACATAAATAGGGCGCCTATATTGTCCGTTTTGACCACAATCGGCAAGTCCAACTCAACTCCAAGGTTTTGAAGAAGAAAATACAAAAACTTGATCTCTTTTACTGCATCGGAAATCGCAACATACTCCGCCTCACTGCTTGATAAAGTCACACCCTTTTGCGCCTTAGAACACCAGCAAACGGGCGCGCCTTGGAGATAAATGATGAAGCCTGTAACGCTAATTCTTGTCTCTGGATCTCCCGCCCAATCACTGTCGCAAAATACCTTAAGATTCCAGCTTGAATCATCGATTTTTGGTTGAATTTTGAGACAAAATGTTTTGGTATCCAGCACAAACTTAATGACTCTCAACAACTCCATGTAAGTTCCCATTGACGCTCCATCCATACACTTAGATAACTCTCTGACAACATTGCAAAGATCAGGGCAAGAATATTTTGTCAAATAGAGGAGCATTCCAACACCTGATCTGAACATTTTTTGTAGATTGTCATCAATCAACTCAGAATTTTCATCGGGGCGAACTTTGAATCTTGGGGTTCCGGGAGTTTTGTAAGTTCCCTTTCCTAACACTTCATCCTCAAACTTATCTCTCAAATTGTTAATTAGATGAGGCTGAAGAATCAAAATTTCATTTTGTGCTTGATTCTCTAAAACTCGGCAACTAAGATAATCCGTCAAATTTTGTGTGATTTTAAGATTGAAGCCACCATTCTTTAAATCAGTGATCAACATTGAAATTTGATTTTCCTTACCAATAACAAGGCAATCATCAACATAAATTCCAATAAGAATCACTTCGCCATCTTCCCACTTTCCCTGAATGTTATTCTTTGTTGTAACCACACCAATTTCTACAAACGCTTTAAGACTTTCAGGTAATTTTGGTTTGGATCCAAATAACAATTGATAAGGGCACACATCCCTAGACTTCAAAGCTGTTATGTTTGACAAAAAGGTGACCTTTCTAGCACATTCAGCCCAAACACCATTCCTCAATCTATCCTTCAATTCGGCGCAATTGAGAGTTGCTCTAATCCTTCCATAAAAGGTTTAGAATTTCCTTTCAACTTTGCCGTTGCGTTGAGGTGTCTTTGGTCCCAAAAATTCAAATATAAAGTTTAATGCTTTAGACTTGCATTCCTTTTGAAAAGCCTTGCTTTCTCCTGAGTCATCACAACGAATGAATCTGATATTTATCCCGGCAATTTTCAAATCAGTTAATAACTCCATCATTTTCGCTTTCAATTTGCTCTTTTCTTTTAGAAATAAACTCCAGCAATAATCAGTATAATCATCAACTATCAGGACCCAAAACTTTGCACCACCAAAGCTTGCATCTTGAACGGAGCTAATATCTAAGTAGATTCTTTCTCCGGGTATTTTTTTTACTTTCCACTCCTTATTAACATTTTTCTGTCTAGCCTTAGCTAGAGCGCAATTCTTGCAGATTGTTAGCTTACCTGTCAACTTCAAACCGTGAATCTCCGCAGTCTTATATAACTTATCCACGCCACAATGACTCATCATTTCATGAAACATGTTAACATCAATACTTCTGTTGTGATCAGCATTAATCATTGCATTACAAATGACCGGAGAAGAATAGATAGACAACTTGATCCCTGATACAAAACCATTTGTTGTCCGAATCACTCTATCTAACGTAACCGAACTAGGACCTTTAGAAAGACAAATTGACAACCCTTTATTGCTCAAAGTGTAACCATTTTTCAACGCTTTGTTAAGACTGAATAAGTTCATCCACAATTCAGGAACATATTTGACCTCATAAAGTGTGACATCCAAACTGATATCACCTTACATTTGAGATCCCCCACGTTAGTAGCTGTCATTGTCTTACCATTTCCGACGGTAATTTCGTCGCAAATTTCTTTAACATTCATCAATCCTTCCTTGAAGTTACAATAGTGTCCGCACGCACCACTGTCACAGATCCAAATCTCATTAGTTAAGGTCTCGTTTTCGGAGGTTGTCACAAAAGCCATATCCTGTTTATTTTCAAGTTGCTGATCTCTACTACTGTTGCCATTACTGCCACGGTTATTGTTATTGTTTTGCAACTCCTTTTTCTTTAATGTGAAACAATTTTTCTTCACATGGCCGGTCCTACAACAATAATTACAATAATTTCCTTCAGTCATATTTCCGTTGTTTCCGAGATGGTTAAAATGCTTCTTTTTGCATTGAGCAGCTTTGTGACCAATCTGACCGCAATTACAACACTTTATATTGTCCACTAAACAAAGCATGTTCTTCCAAAACAACATTTTTATTGCTTTGATTTGAACTTACATTTAATCTTTCAAAACGAAGACTCAATTCAGCCTTTATCTCTTCAATGCTTAAAGGCTTCACTGAATCTCCAACTCTCTTCTCCATTAACGTAAGTTGAAGATCATAATCCGTGGTCAAATTATTCAAAACGTGAATCATGAACTGATTATCCGAGATGGTTGAACCCATATCTTCCAGTCGAATACGTAGATCTTCCAACTCAGTTATCCATACTTCAGGATCTTCACCCTTCTTCAAGGATAAAGTTCTGAACTGCTTCTCTAGCTCAACCATAGAAGGAGCAGATACGGGCTCAAACTTGTTTTTGAGTCGTTCCCATGCAATTGCCGCATTACCATCAGGATACTCTTTTGACTTGCATCCTTTAACCAAATTAAAAGCAACTTTGCCTTCACTACTTTGTATCAATTGATAAAATGAGTTCTGTAAAAGCAACTTCATTAATCTCTGCATTTTTTAACATCTTCTTTCCTTCGTCTGAATCCTCATCAAAGCTTTCATCAAATTTGGGAATTAACAACTTTCCTTGTAATGAATCCTTGAATCCGTATCTCTTGGCTTTAGCAAGGAACTTCTTGCTCCAAACAGGCCATTCATCAACCTTTCCACAGAAAGGAATCGCTCTAATGGTGCTAACGTCTTTCATGTCAACTTAATAGATGAATATCAAAATAAAAATACTGAAATCTTAACCAAGAAGACTCCAAGATCCAAGTTCGAAACTAAAGAAGAGAACTAAGCAGGTACTCACGTTTAAACGTGTTGAGAAGTAGTCTCTTCAATTAATAAAGATGAAAGTAAAGGAGAGGATAACTCGAACTAATAAGTTGCAATGAAAGTTGTGACTAAATAAAGGATTAATCTAAGACTGACTCACATTTTGATGACACACACATTTTCGAATTCCTAATATCCCTAATGGATAAACCCTAAACATATAAACTAAGTTTTGAATGAACGTAAAGGATATTTCCAATTGAACTTCTCTTTGATGGGACATTATGAGAATTTAATATGGAACCTACTAGTCTACACTTAATCGACAAATGAGTCAAACCAGTACATGCTCACCCAAATACTGTTCTTAGAGAAGGGGAGCAGTAGTTGCTGACAGAAATTGCCAGATTGGTAGACATTGGAGTCCTAGAAGAAGGGTATACTTCTGAATTGGCATCCCCTATCTTTGCTATTTCCAAGAAAAACGGAACCATAAGGGTTGTTTCTGATGTTAGAAAACTTAACTCCTTACATGAACGTCACACATTTCCAATACCATAGATTGGGGACATAATTCAATCCATGGAAGGGTTTACCTTTACCACAGCCTTGGACTTAAGCATGGGTTACTATTACATCAAATTAGATGCAGATGCCCAAAAGATATGCACAATATTTCATTGGAGAAAATACAAGTACAAACGCCTACCCAGGGAATAAAAGTTGATCCTGACTTTTTTCTAAATGACATGTTCAAACTCACCCCAGATATGGAATACATTAAAACTTACGCTTATGATTTATTGATACTCACAAATAAGAGCTTCAGGGATAGCAAGACTCTCCATTGCGGATATGAGAGTCAATTCATCCAAGTCAGAGTTCTTCACATAAGAAATTGAATGCCTGTGATACTGGATTACCAGAAAGGGAATTCAGCCAGTTCAAGGTGAGGTGGAAGCTATCCTCAAAATCAAGGCTCCAAAAACCAGAACAGAACTACGCCACTTCATTGGTATCAGTCAACTACCATCGTGGCATGCGGGTTTGCAGGAGTGAGCTACTAGCTCCGTTGACTATCCTCACTTCAGGCAGAGTCAGGTTTGAATGGCTCCCAACCCATCAACAGGCTTTTGATAAAAGCAAAAAGGTAATTGCAACTGAGGTATTGTTATCTTACCCAGATTTTGAGAAGCCATTCCATATTTACACAGATGCTTCCGGTCATCAGCTGGGTGCGGTAATGATACAGGATAAAATCCTATAGCCTTTTATTGCAGAAAGCTTAATAAACAGTTGGGAAGAAGCTTTAGAACAAGATCTAATGCTTCAAATTTCTTGAGAAGGGTCAAGAAGTTCTCCCTGAATGACGTTCTAAGACTACACAAGACTAATGAATAAAAAGTAATCTAAAATAGGTTATAATTTATTGTTGTGTTGCTTCTATGTCTCGCTGTTGAGCAGCAACGCCTTGGTACAAGCCTTTTGGGGTCGATCTTGAGGGATCACCTTCCTCTTTTGAGCAGGCAAATCAGCAAAAAGCTTTCCCAAAGTCTTATTTGACTGTTTCAACAATATAGCGGGAACCTTTGAGGTTATAGAGTGATGAAACAACAGCAAAACAGCAACAGCAGACATGGCTTATCTCAAATGTTTTAGGAGCAGCACCAACTTCTAGTTGTTTATCCATAAAATAAGTATTTTTATTCAGCGCACTCGTTCTGATAGAAAGTATTTTTTCATACTAGACACACATGAATGCCGTTTTCGCGCAGTAATAATTTCAATTTCACATTTAATTGACAGTTTTCTGTGATTGAAGAATGGTCGATGTTAACGCCGGGGACGTTTGCGATGAATGTATCGAGGATCGGCGACAAAATCATCTAGTAAATGAAGACGAGGGAAATCTGAATCAGGGTACACAGGACGAGGTTATTCAGGAAGAAGGTTCCACTAATCGGATGGGCACTGTATCGTCGGCTTGTTTCAACCTTCTTTCTACAATGGTTGGCGGTGGTTCTCTGTCACTCCCACTTGCTTTTCAGCAAGCAGGAAATGGTCTCATCGGCCCACTTCTTCTACTTGTATCTGCAATGATAACAGACTTCTGCTTTCGCATTCTAGTTGCTTCATCTCATAAGCCGAATGCATTTCGTCGCGGCCACGATTCCTTCGAATCCATAGCATTTTCGGCCTTTGGATCAAAAGCCCGTATTATTTCCACGCTTTTAGTATACTTTATGTGCTTTTTTGGCACGGTTGGGTACGCTGTTCTGTTGCGTGACATGTTGGAACCTCTTTCGGATGCCGTTTGGCCTGATGGGTCACGATTCACAAGGAACCTAGGAATGCTATTGGTGGTAATTCTCGTTACACCGCTCTGTGGATTAGAGAATCTCTCCAGTTTGGAAAATTTTGGCGCTACATCGATGGTTTCTGTATTAATATTGGGTACTTGCGTCATCATTCGCTCATTTCAATGCGTGGTACGTACGGGTCAATGGGATGTGAAACTTCTCCCTGAATCTCCTCGAATGCTTTTGAACTCTCTACCTCTATTCGTTTCCTGTTTCGTTTGCCACTATAACGTTCACCCAGTTCACAACGAATTGAAGAATCCAACTCCACATCGGGTTTCAAGGTGGTTGCGATTAACAACCTGGAGTGCAGCGGCATTTTATATTGCGATCGGTTTTTCTGGATCACTATATGCTGCTTGTACACCAGACGGTCATGTTACGGGAAATATATTACTTTCCTTTGAAAACTCCGACCCATTGCTATTTATTGGACGAATGTGCCTGGCCTTGACCATTACTTTGGCTTTTCCAATGCTTACCATTCCTGCACGTGATATTGTGATTCGTTCGTGGAAAAAGGGCGCAAATAACAATACGATGACTGATGATAACGATCTTGAGGAGCCACTTCTTGAAAATTCTGATGTTCGACGTCTCGCTTTACCCGATAACACACCCGAAATCTCAACATCACTTTGGACCCGACTTTCGGTGGCGACGATCGTCTTTTGGTCTGGAGCAGCCGTAGCATGCTGCGTCTCCAGCATTGATGTGGTGTGGGACCTTCTTGGAAGTTCGCTTTCAATTCTTCTTTCAATTTTGATCCCTTGTGGGTCTTACTTGGTATTAGTGAGTGAAGGAGACAACACGCTTTCGCGTGTCGTCTGCTTTACACTTTTGGGGGTATTTGTACCTCTAATGTTCATCTCCACTTGGAATGCAATAATGAATACCTTTTTTATTCAGTTTTTACCAGATTTTCTGAACTAACTGAATCATGATCTGTCCCTGCTTGAATTTCCTCTTCGAACAATGTGATGAGCATACCGGTTCAACCTACCAGATAAGAGGTTATAAGGACCTGATGCTTCTCTAAACTACTTAAATTAAGTTGAAGAATTCGTGACCAGTACATATAGCCTAATTGCCTACAAATTTCAGCTGCTCTATACGGAGTGTACAAAATAGCGAAAGCGATCACAATCTTATAACTTACCAATTCTAGAGTTTCACACTTTGAAAAAGTTGGTAGAAATATGAAGAAAAAGGGGCCATGTAAGGATTTCAGCTACACAGTGCATGAGATTTCGAACATGTTCACGGCTAGATATTCCGGTCATTCGGGTTTTACAACGGTGCATCCTTCTCCTTGATAAGGTCACGAATCAGCTTCTTTAATGCATCTTGTCTATGTTTCATTTTTTCCCATTCCTCTAGAAATAGACGTATTCTCTTCACAGCATCAAGATTTCCTCCTAGTGAAGCTTCTGCAAGATATTCTCCTAGCTTAACTCCGTCCTCAAATACGCTTCTGTATCCGGCTTCAAATCCTTCTTGTAATTTCAGCTCCTTACTTTCATCGTAAGCTTCCAAAAAGCCTATATTACGATTAGCATCTTGCTGTGCTTTATCTTCGAGATAGGGAAGCATATCATCGTCCACGTCGGCGATGTCCATATCCATTTTCAAAATGGAAGGAAAAGGAAAAGAGATAGAATGTAATGATGGATGAAATACTAGTAGTAGGCCCCAAAATCTACTGTTATTTCAAATAAGCTGCATCTAGCTAGCTATATGCAACTATACAACGACAACAATTATACCAGACGTGGTTTAAAAACAATTTTCTCCTCCTTCCCCCCATTTGTTGTGAGCCACTTAGTCAAAGTTTGATTCTGCTCACATATTCAGCTGGAATGTAAGAGTTGTTAAAAAAGGGTGAATCGAGTAGCCACAAAATAGCCTTACCAATAGCAAATGCTGATGAAAATTGGGGATTTTTCTGACACATAGTAGACACAACGTTTGTGTGCATAAAAGATGTCATTGTACTTTCATCACAATACCACTGTTTTCTCGAATCAATTCTAAGCACGTCCTCCTCTCGAATCAAAGATAAGCTTGCCCTCCCAATATAAAGATTTTCTGCAACCTTTGTATCGGGGACAGGTAGCTTGATATCATCATAGATGTCACTTACTATGCCTCTCCCTTTCACCTACCTCCAATATCGTTTCTGTCTTTAGTTGCTCCATATCTCCTTACATGTGTTGCTGTATATTTCCAAACATACTGTGTACCCAAAGGACCGATATCTATTGCTGAGAACTCCTTTCTTTTGAGAATTTTTCTGCCTGAGTATGCGCTTTGCTAAATCCTTTGATTTCTGGCCGTCCAAGGGTATTGTTATGTCATCTGAAAATGCAAACAAGCATGTAGATATCATTGCAGATACATTTGTCATAAAGTTACATTCACGCCAGATTCCATGTTACAGTAATCTATTTCCATTTTCCCCATCACTATTTGCCTTGATCCATCTCTCTTCTCTTATACATTTCTTACCAGTAAACCTTTGTTTTTAAACAGTTTGCTAATTCATTGTGAAAACAAATGTTATCAATAGCTACCTTAGCTACATTGTCAATCATGGCAATGAAACAAACCCCAATTTCCAAATCATTTCCAAAGATTTTGCTAGGTGGCACTGGATAAAATATTCTTTGTAACAATCTGGATTCCGTGTTGGTCAATGCTCTTCTTGCCATTGAAACTGTGCCTTGCTTTCTAACCTCTTCTTTCTTCACCCATTGAATCAATCCATTCACTTTGAGCTCTTGATTGGGTTTTCATCCATCCGTAAATAATTTCTTGTTGTTAAGCGATTTCGCATGAATGATGAGATAACCTTCATGTAAAATTGGAGCGTGTCTGAAGCTTAGGGTCTGCATCAATCACTGGATCAGGGTTTCCAAAGAGAGGAAGGTCATCAATTTAACAACATCGTAGCACACTGCAGCTCTTCTTATGAATATACCTTTTCCTTACAGCATTCTTCACCCTCACAAAGTCCATCACCAAACGGCACCAAAGCATCAAAAATTGATTTGTAGTAATCAATGTTTCCTTGTTCATTTGAAGGCATCTAGAAAATTGGTATTTCGTAACAAGTTTCAGACACCGTACATTTTGGTACTTGGTGACAACCACGCATTTGGTTGTATAAGTTTTTTTTAAATATCTAAAGAAACGACACGTAAGTCGTATCTTTAAAGGTTAGCGTACTGTTGCTGAAACTCCGTTAAACCTACGTATTATTAGAAAAGTGCAGCACACAGGGGGTTTTCCAAATCAAGTTTACAACCCTTAACAAGACTGCGGATAATGGGGTGTATCTCGAGGTTGCTACTTGCTGATGCACTCTTCATGCCTCTTGTTTGAACGAGCGGATATAGAAGACAAACCAGATGTAGAAATCCAATCACACATGAATCTTCTTTGTAATAAAGATCGTTAAGGAGGTCAAAGAGAGTCAAGTGCGAATCAATTCAAAGCACCACAAGTAGATATTCAGCTAAATTATAAATTTTATCAAATCAATCGTTCGGGACGAAAACACTCATATTATAAATGTTCGAATTCTTGAATAAAGCTCCGGAGGTTTGGTCCAATTCCTTAGGAGTGTCACTATTTTTGCGGCAAAGAGCCTGTTGAAAACACTCCAAAAGGCTTATAAGCAAGGAAAAAAGAAGGAGATAAGAAGAGATTTCTCGTAAAGTTGTGATAACTAAATAAATTTTTAGGGAAAGATTGCTCATGATAATACTTCAATCCCTAATGGATAAACCCCAAACAAATAAATCTCGTGAGAGATATCTCCAACAACAGCCATTTTCAATATGTAGTAGTATCTGGCTTGTTAAGGTCTCGCTACTGAGCCTCTCTGCATTGTGAGGCTAACAAGTTGAAATTTTCAGTGAAAAGGATTTGATTAATGCAATAACTTTCGTAAATGACAACTTAAGAATAATGAAAAATTAAGATTTATGCTCTATACGTTATTTCGTGTAGACCAGACAGGCCAGTCATCATGCTATGCCGTAGTAATGCTTACTCTCGAGAATTTTTTAAGTAGGGTTACAGTTGTTTGAATTAAGAATTACTTTTTTTTGTGACTTCTTTTGTAAGAGCATTTGTAGAAGCGAGCATGCAAGATATTCCAAACTTATCCGCATAAACATTCGTCCCGTCCAAGTGTTATGGTCACTCAGGCATCAACCTATGTAGAGTAGCTCGCAATGCTAATTGTGAGTTGGCATTGTGGCTACTGTCAATGCCGAAAGTCTATATGTTTGTTGACAAAACAGAATCCGGAATTTTGAAGATATTTTTTAATGTTTAATATTTTTTTGGTATTGATATTCCTAAATTTCAACAGGTCCGCATTTCATTTGGGTTATTCTACTTGCCTCAGCAACAAGCTGATTATAACGAACCAAAACAAATGGGAAAAAAGAAAGGAACCAACATCAGTAGTGTTAGTCAAGATTATCTTTTGGTGGACCCGATTAGAGTCCGATTTCAGCATTCCAAAATTCGAACTCATTTTTCTGGTTGCGGGCGTTCGGTAGTTCAAACTCTTGATGACATTCGGGAGGGTAAATTGAAGCCAGAGGGTTTACCCCCTATCCAAGTTTTGGTCGGACCGATGGACGAAGATGGTAAACCTTGGTATTTCTCTCTGAACAATCGGCGTCTTTGGGTTTTGAAAAGATGCCGTGAAGAAGGATTATTGACGAACAATCATATTCCTGTAAGAGTACGAAAGCCCAAGAGTGCTAGTGAAATAGAGCGTTATACACTCCAAAATTGTGCACTAGAAGCTAAGTTTATAGGCTCGAATCTAATCACAAAAGTGGGAGACTTAGATAATTGGAGTGGAAGTATCTCTGCTCTACTTGATAATCTAAGTAATACGAGAGTTTCAACGCAAGGCGACGTAGAAAGCAAAGACACGAAAAAGACAGTCAATGAGACTGCTCGAGCTCTCAATTGACAGAATCTCTCTCTCTTAGTCAGTAGTCTTTGCACCGCAAATAATCGCGAATTGTTTCAGGGCTCTCTCGGGACAGCGCTCGCACCATAACTGAAATGCCCTTGATCCTCTACACTTAAAACGAGCAACTGCTATGGTAGCTATTTCGGTGAGACGTTCGTTACAGTCGAAGTTAATCATTATCATATCCCTATTCGAAACTTTATCACCGTGCTTCGACTGAAAGCTAGATAAAAGTTGTAACAATAGTTCCGCTGCGTTGTCTAAATCTAATTGATTCTTGGCTGACTGGGGTCGTCTCAAAATTTATGCTGTATGTACATTACCACCAGGCACGTAATGGATGATTTTCTTTGAAGCGATGCTCTCGGCTTCCTCCAACTGCTTTCTCCTCCGCTCTTTATCGACTACATGCTTACGATGCCAAAGGCCAACGAATGGTACAGAGACGACAGATGTTGGATTCCAATCAGTGAGACGAAGCCACAAATCATAATCCTCTGTATGATCAAGCTTTTCATCATATCCACCTGCACTTAAAATGTAAGTCTTCCTGTAAAGTACCGACGGGTGTGAAATACAGCATGTAAATAGCAGAGCCCAAGTTGTAAGGGCTTGATTTACTGGTGTCCAAGATGGACGGACCTTCCAGCATCCCGACTCCTCAACATCCCAAGGAAGGTTGTGAACTTGTGAATACCGGAAAGTGAGCGACTCACTCTCCTTCATTGATGAGAAGACCACAGAATGTGTACCAACAGCGACTAGTTCAGGATAACGCTGGAGATACTCAATTTGTCGCGCAAAGCGTTGTGAGGTACAATTCATCAATAGCTTTGAACAAAAACATGCATGGATCATTCATTTGTTAGAAGGCAAACGTCCCACGAGGCAAACAACAATTTGCTTTTCCTATGCAATTGGGGTTATGGAAGATAACATATCAAAGACAGAGAATAAGGTTTAATCTACACAAAAGAACAGAAGCAGGCTGTTTTCAGTGCACAGCTGATAGCAGGTACGGAAACAGAAAGGTTAAAACTATTTCGAATGCGACAGCAGATTTTAGAGAGACGTGACTTAGAATCAGGAATTGAGGGGCTGATTTTTTGTTCTTTTTCTACTTTTGGGATAATTTTGGACCATTGCGATAATTTTGGAACACCACATCGCAAAGCAAAGTAAAAAGCAAAGACTCATTGTTGCTTTTCGTATTCATCATGGAGTTTTTTCGGCATTCCGATTCCATAAGGATTGCTTTTGTTTGTGACTTCTTCTATCCACGCTTAGGGGGCGTTGAGATGCACTTATATTCTCTTGCACAGCACTTAATTCGATTACAACACAAGGTTGTCATAATTACACATGCCTACGGGAAACGAAAAGGTGTACGTTACCTTCCCGGTCCTCTAAAGGTTTATTATTGTCCTTTCATGCCCATGATCGACCAAGATACAATTCCTACTTTCTCTTCATCGCTTCCTCTTATGCGTCATATCCTTATCCGAGAACGAATCCAGATTGTACATGCTCACCAGGCTACATCAACCATGGCAAATGAAAGTCTAGTCTATGCAGCTGCCTTGGGGTTGGCAAGTGTTTATACAGATCATAGTTTATTTGGATTCGATGACGTTGCATCTGTTATCCTTAATCGAGTCCTACAAGCTACATTATCAACAGTCGATGCGGCTATTGCTGTGTCTCATGTTTGTCAACATAATTTGATTTTGCGAGCAAAGATCCAATCTGATCGTATTCATGTCATTCCAAACGCTATAGATCCTACGAAGTTCATACCAGATCCTTCGAGACGTTCCTCAGATCGAATCAAAGTGGTAGTTATCTCGAGACTCGTATATCGAAAAGGAGTCGATCTCCTTGTTGGAGTCATTCCTATAATTTGCCAACAAGTACCAGAAGTCGACTTTATCATTGGTGGTGATGGAAATCGATTGTTGGCACTTCAAGAAACGGTCGAGCAAAATCAACTTCAAGATCGAGTGTGTTTTCTTGGCGCTGTGCCACATAACCAAGTTAGAGATGTTTTGTGTCAGGGTCACATTTTCCTCAACTGCTCACTAACTGAATCTTTCTGTATTGCACTTTTAGAGGCTGCTTGCTGCGGTCTATTAGTTGTATCAACCTGTGTTGGAGGAGTGCCTGAGGTTTTGCCAGAGGACATGATAATATTGTCAGATCCAACCATCTATGCACTTGTCCTTCATCTCAAACTTGCTGTCCGCCGGCAACAAGCTAGTGCAGATGCAGAAAATGTCTTCCAATTCCACAATCGTGTCAAGGAAATGTATTCATGGGAGAGGGTTGCTGAGGAAACAATTAAAATTTATAGAAAGGTCAAGGGTGAGAAACGGAAAAACTTGTGGGAGAGATTGCATCATTATGCATCCCTTGGATTGATTTCGGGGTTTCTTGTTTGCTTGTTGATACTTACTTTAGAGCTTTGGCTTGTCGTAATTGAGTGGTGGCAGCCATATGACTCTATCGATCAAGTTCCAGACCTGCCATCTCTCAAAGCGAAAAAAGATGACCTTGCAGTTAGGAATTGTCCTTAAAGTATGGGAAACACCCTTTCTTCACTTGGTTGTCCTGTGTCGACATATGGGTGATATTGTACATACGACAAATTTTTATCTTGAAGAAGAATTGGACTATTTTGGTTCATAAAATCAAATCCATTTAGATTTCTTTTTTATTTCCGATTGCACGACAGGAGTGAGTCGCTATTTCGAGAGCATGAATCTGATAATCAGTTCCAAAAGGTTTCAACCTGAACCTTGAATTTAAGTTGTTCAAGTAAGTCACAACCTATGATTGAAATAGTCTATATATGAGAGATTCCATAGATATTTATAGCATTTGTCTTCTCCATACCTTGACGCTCAAGCAGGGATTGCAGTGTATTCACCTGACCCATGGTGCTTAAATTGTAAAAATATTCTTTTCAATCTATTGCTTAACCTCAATCTAGAGCTCAGCTTTCATATCAAAGTTTTTTGTTTCATTATGACAAAGATGTATCCGCACCAAGATATATCTTTCAACATTTTGTCGCCATATCAACTTTTGCTTGTGCAGTCATTTAGTCATACCTGTATTGCGATTTTGTTGTTGGTTTGAATTTAATATTGTGACACATTTATTTGAACTCAATTGCCCAAATTGACAGAGACAATATAAAGTGAGGACAAGGGCACAGCCAGATATTTTGAAGTAAGTCCTGGATAGAAGTGGCCAACTTATGCACAACCTTAACAATCATACAATAATGTAGCTGGATCTATCATTGTGAGTGTAAGTACTGAGTACATTCTGGATGGGCTCAGTGAAAGACCTGCCAGATCCAGGCAGACCGTGACTAGAGCTCCGTATGCCAGTCAACATAACTGACTGATATGTGGAACATATTGGCATACTGGGCCATTCCTATGAAAGTCATTGTTAAGGAATTTCGATACGCTGCAGATTCAATACTTCTTTGTATGCTTCTCATATTATCAAGTCCAAACGTTTGGTCATATTTTGCTCACAAATACGACTTGATCTCTTCAACTTGTTACTTTTCTCTAGTGGTTTTTGATCAAGTTTGAAGTTATTCTTTCCCCTCTGTCGAAAAATGTAGAATTGTGTTCCATCACTTTGATTTGAAGTTTCTGACTTAGATTTGTTGCAAATATAAATCCTCATACCATCTCCTAATATTAGCTCATTCCACGGCTAAAAAGAAGTTTTCATCATGTTTAATTATCCTGTAGGATTATCGTTATGTTAATGTCACATCTTGCTTAGGAACTGTACACCAGGATCTTGGCATGATCTCTGCTTCCTCCCTCTATTTGAATGATATCGGACTTTCCTGGATTGAAGCATCGATTATCTCCCTATTTACTCAACAACAGTCTGCTTCGTGAATGTGCATATTCCTTTCACGAATAAAGTTGAACCCTAAGCTGTACTTATGAATGATTGTATAGTGTGCAGTTCTCCTTCTTTTTAAGGGCATTCATCTTTCAATCACAAAATTGATGAAGTTAACGTGTAATCTCAATATGCCTACATAAACGTTGTGAATCTATAATTAGCTCTCTCTCTGACTTGACCCATATTTTTCGCTAAGTGCTTTGTGAGACTACAACTGGAGATGTCGCTTTAGCCTCATATAATCTTTAGGCTACGTTCTTCACTGATGTATTTTTATCTCTGCTGTTGCTGGTGCAACAAATATACTTTTTCACTGTGAATAAAAACTTGTTCAAAGTCACCGTATGCACTTGATCAATCTGTTTCACTATATGCATATGACTGAAACGATGGTGTTGAAAGATTGCATCGTAGTGCTTGCATGTGATGCTTCCTATTTGATTTTGCAATAAGTTCTTTTAGATCATCTATATCTTGTTGCGTTTCTTCCTTTTGGATATGATGTACTCAATTTCTTTGATCCGTCCTATTTATGAAAAATCTTTCAGCGCTTCTTGTCTCTAATCTGATTTTTCAGCTAATTTTAAGTTCATATTTTTCATTCAAGTTTGAATCTTGCTGATTTCTTAATTCTTAACTCTTGATATCTTAATTTTGGTACCTTCTCAATAACTGCTCTCTATTCCTATATCCTTTTTTCATTGATGAACTTGTCTTCATTTTCTTTATCCTCTTCCTTGGCTTGAATTATTTGGAAATCTATGTGGCTCCTTGAATCAAAGTGTTATACCTTTTCTCGGAGAATTTGTCGCTGCTGCCTGACTTACATTTTCATCAATTTCTCTAAGCTTCCTGTGCATTTTTTCAATATTATAACTATCAAAATGCTTCTGTTACTTGAATACTTTTTCACCACTACTTTTCTCCGCATTTCTGAATCCTTCATATTATTTCGCTTTCATTGTCATCTCATACTTCTCTATTTGTTTTGATAGTTATTTAAAATCCTTCTGGCCAAAACCTTGATTGACTCTGAGACTCTTAGTATCTAATTTCATAGTAATTGGCTTGTAATCGGTGTAGTATTCCACTACTTTGTTAACATACCTTGTAACGATTACATGCCTTATGACGTTCTGCAATGTTA